>LSAX01000010.1:1800000-2371949 GCA_001557505.1 Reticulascus tulasneorum | reverse complement strand
TATTATAAATTAATATTATAAATTAATATTATAATCAATATTATAATTATATTATAAATTAATTATAAATTAATATTATAGATCAAGATAAATAAAAATTTAAAATTTAATATAATTTAATTTTAATTTTTTTTATTATTTAATTATTTAATTAATCTAATTATTTTCTTAATTTAGTTATTTAGTTAACTTAATTATTTTATTAATTTAGTTATTTTGTTAATTAAGTTATTTAACTATTTTATTAATTTAGTTATTTAGTTATTTAGTTATTTAGTTAATTTAGTTAATTTAGTTAATTTAGTTAATTTGGTTAATTTAGTTAATTTAATTAGTTTAGTTAATTTAGTTAGTTTAGTTAATTTAGTTATTTAATTAATTTAGTTATTTAATTAATATATATATATATATATATTCTTTAGTCACTTTAGTCATTTTAGTCAGACTAAATTTAGTCTATTTTAGTCTTAATCAATTAGTTAACTAATTTTAGTTAGTCTTAGTCAAAATTTTAATTGACTAAATTGATTTAGTCTTAATCAAAATTTTAGTTAACTAAGACTAAGACTAAATTTAGTCTGACTTAGTCAGACTAAATTTAGTTTTAATCACTAGCTTAACTTGACTTAGTCTAACTAAATTACAACCCTGCTCTAAGACAATTACTTATACATCTTAGGCTTAGATTTTAACCTAATAATTAGTTAATTTTATTATTAACCTTATTATAAAAATAAGCCGTTGATAAGAAGGATATAAAGATAGATATAAGTTATATCTATAGTTATATTAGTGGTGTTTTAAGTTTTTATATTTATATAAAAGTTATTAATCTTCTTTTTAAGATTTTATAATAATTATTTATTTATATTTATATTTTTAAGATTTTTAACATTATAAATTTACCTTTTAAATAAGTTTTAATTCTTTATAATAATCATATTAAAAAAAGTATTATTTTATATATCCTTTATATTTATACTTATTATGCTTTATAATATTAAACCTATTTTCTTTTATAAAAAAAGTAACTAAATATAAAAATATTTTAATATTTAAAAATAGTTTATTAGATATTAATAAATTTAAGATTATATTAAATAGAAATAACAAAGATTATTAGATAAGAGAAGATATTATTATTTAAACATTTAAGATTAAAGTTATTTACATAAGAGAACTAAGAAAAAGAGAGTATAACGAAAAAGATTTATATATATCTAAGTTAATTAATAACCATCTTTATCTTTTTCTTTATAAGTGTATATTTTTATAAGACTAAGTAAGTTTAAATATAATAATATAACCGTTTTTAACAATTTAGCTAATTATCTATAAAATAGATTTAAACTTATTTTTTATTATTCTTAATAAACTTTAAATTAATTAAGGTGATAATTTTGAAAATAGATCTAAAATAAGATTTAAAATTAGGTTGGTAATATATTATAATAATAATTATCTAAAAGAAAAGTTTTTTTATAGATATAACTTATAAAGTTATAAATATTAGTTAGTTTCGTTTTATCATTATAAGTTTAATAATAATAAGATAATTATAAATCTCTACGGTAAAATTATAAAGATATTAAGAAGTACGTTATTATTGTTAATATTATAATATTAGCTAATATATATATAACATAACATTACTTATTAAGCTTAATCGTTATTTTGTTTATAATGGCTTTTAATATTAATTAGATAATAAAAGTAAGATAAATTTAGGATATTAGATTTGTTAACATTTAGAAAAAAGTAATTAATTATTAAAACTTAGGTTTTAACTACGTTATAACCTTAATATAAAGTTTTAATTTGATATAATAAGTAATTAAAGTTATTAAAAATTATTAAAAATTTTAATATATTATGTTAAGCTTTAGTTAGATTAAATAGACTAAAGTAAGTATATTAGTTATTATGGTAAAATTTTAAATGTATTAACAAAAAATTTATAATTAACTAAGGATAGTAAAAATTAAGTGTTTATAAAAGTTAAACATCTATAATAAAAATATTAAATGTCTTTATTAATTCCCTTTTTAAACTTTTATTAATCTTAAAAAGGTTTTATAATGAATTATTTATTAATTTTATAATAAGACTTTTTCTTAATAACTCTAATTAAGTTATTATAATAATAATAATAATATATAAGTTAAGAAAAAAATATTATTTTAAATATAATAATATTTATTATAATAGAAGACATAATAGAAAGATTAATTTATATAATCTTTAGATATTATAACATCTTAAGAGTTATTATAAATAATAGAGAAATTTAATAAGTAAACGTTTTTTAGAAAAGAATATATAAATTATTTTATATATACCAATGGTTGTTAATAACCTATTATCTTTAGATAGATAGA
Source organism: Reticulascus tulasneorum (assembly GCA_001557505.1). Lineage (NCBI taxonomy): Eukaryota > Fungi > Ascomycota > Sordariomycetes > Glomerellales > Reticulascaceae > Reticulascus > Reticulascus tulasneorum. The sequence continues at coordinate 2,369,571 of LSAX01000010.1, read as the reverse complement.
ATTATAAAAAGAATAAATTAAGAAGTTTAATCTTATTTACAAGTTTATATTATATAAATATAAAAAGACTAACCAGAGTTATTATTAAGTTATATAATAATAATTAATAATAAAGATATAATATCTATAAAGTTAAGTTTATTTTTTATAATTTATAATTATTATATTAATCTTTTAAAATTAGAAAAACCAGAAAAAACAATAAAAGAAATTATAAAGATATTTATAAAGTAAAAGTTTATAATAAGATTAAAAAACAATATAAAATAAATATAAATTATAATAACTATATTTTAATAAAGATAAAAATAAATAATTAATAAATATTATAATAACCTTGATCAGTTATAAATAAAAGATAAGATATAATTATAATTAAAAAATATTAAGACAAAATAATTATCTAAGAAGTTAGATTAGTTATAAACAACAAAATATATAATTAAAAAGGTTATTAGTTTATATTTTTACAAATTAGACATCTTAATAAAGATTTATCTTATCTTTTATATTAATCTATTATATAAAATAATAATAAACTTTTTATTATTATAATAATAAGATAATATTTAATTATTAAAAACACTAATTAACAATAAATTTAAATAAAAAGTTAAAAATATTTTATAAATTCAGATTAAGAAAATAAGAAAAAAGTCATAACAGGAAATCTAAGTAAAATAAACAAGATATATTATCCTTATTTAAGAACTAATAATAAAACTAAAAGATATAACCATAATAAAAAGATTTAAAATAATATATAAACTTATAAAGACTTATAATAAATTATTAACAAGGTAAGAAGAAAGGTATTATAACAAACTAAAAGCTTAAAGATATAAGGCCACGGCTTTGGCCGCGGCTTGGCCTGATTACCTAATTATTATAAAGATTGTTATAACCAAGCTTAACTAACCAAGAAGATGTTTAATAAGCTTTTATATAAGGTTATTAAGGTAAAGATAATCATAAAGTTTATATATAAAGTTATTATAGAAAAAAAAAACCTTAAGATATATAAACATATTCTAAATATATAAGAACTAAAGAACTTAATAATATAAACTAAAGAATATAGAACATTCTAATTAGGTTTACAGGTTATATAAAGAGTTTATAAATTATATAAAAAGAAAATAGTTTTTTTTTTCTTTATAAACTATTTATTTAAACGTAAAAAAAAAGAAAAAAAACTAAATTATAATTAAATTATAATATATTTTTAATTAACCTTTTTATAATAATTGGTTATAAATTTAATTTATTATTATTAATAAATTTTGTTAAATAATTATATAGTTTTTTATATAAATAAATTATTATTATTTTTAAAAGTTTATATTATAATTATTAAATAGATTTATAATAATTTAGATATAATATAAAAGATAATATTTAAATTAACATTTTAAATAATAATAAATAAATTATTTTAATTTTAAAATAATAATTAATTTTAAAATATTATGATTATTATAATATTTTATTATAAATATTCTATTTTGTTAATTTAAAATAGGTAATTAACTAATATAACTAAATAAAAAAATAAACCTAATTAATATTAAACTTAATAAATATAATTTTATAATATATTATTTTATAAAATTAAGAAAAACTATTATTAATAAAAAATTATAAAAAATAATAATATATTTATAATATTTTAAAATTTTTTTTTTTTAAAATTTATTATTATAAAAAAATTATAACCTTTTTTATTATTTATTATTTAAATTTTTTTTTAAATATAAACAAAATTTTTTATTATAAATTTTATAAATTATTATTAAAGTTAAATTATTAAAGATTTTAAAACTAATAAAAATAATATATTAAATTATTAAATTTTTAAATTAATTTTATTATGATTATTAAATATATAAAAATAATTTTAAAAATAATTATATAAATTTCAAATTTTAAATAATTTTATTTAAATAAAAATTATTACCAAATTAAGATACTTTTCAGAATAAGATTAAGAAGTTTCCTAATTAGGCTTAATATATAAGGTTAATATTAGAACCATATAAGGCTTTTCATTTAACCGGACTTCTGCTAAGATGAGAAAATTTCGGACCCATTACAACGTTTTACCAAAATGCCTATTACCCCACTACCCCACCATAAGTAGTAGAATTCTTTTTCTGAATATGAAGTAGTCACACTTGCGATACTCATCACACAAACAAAGCCCAGGAGGATACATGTTCTCTCAACAAAGTGAACCAGCATGGCTTCAATACGCATTCTGCTTATTGGGAATGGCGGGCGAGAGCATGCTCTTGCCTGGAAGTTGAGCCAATCGTCGCTTGTTGACTTTATCCTTGCTGTCCCTGGCAATGGTGGTACCGCCACCTGCCCTAAAGTCACCAACATCTCATCTGTCGCCGCTGATGACTATCCTGCTCTCGTTGAATTAGCAAAGTCCAGGGCGATCAATTTGGTAGTCCCAGGGCCCGAGGCACCTCTAGTCGATGGCATCGAGGGTTTTTTCCGTGCTGCATGTATCCCTTGTTTTGGCCCGTCCAAGGAGGCGGCGCGGATGGAGGGTAGCAAGACCTTTGCCAAAGATTTTATGAGGCGGCATAGCATCCCTACGGCGACTTATGAAAACTTTTCCGACTACAACCAGGCTATCGCCTACCTTGATCGTGTTGGTCACGATGTTGTCATAAAGGCTACGGGGCTAGCCGCAGGGAAAGGCGTCATCATGCCAACGACAAAGGCAGAAGCAAAGGAAGCCGTCAAGCAGATCATGGTGGATCGGGCGTTTGGATCAGCTGGCGAAGAGGTCGTCATAGAGGAACTCTTGACTGGAGATGAGTTAAGCATACTTACCTTCTGTGATGGCACGCACATTACGTCGCTGCCCCCTGCCCAGGACCATAAGAGAATCTACGATGGAGATCATGGTCCGAACACCGGAGGCATGGGCTGCTACGCACCGACCAATATCGCAACTACAGAGCTAGTCCGACATATCGAGCGAACCATTTTACAACCCACCATTGATGGATTGAGGAAAGAGGGCTGCTTCTTTGTTGGGGTTTTGTTCACTGGCCTTATGATCACCAAGGACGGGCCGAAAGTTCTCGAGTACAATGTGAGGTTTGGGGATCCGGAGACCCAGACTCTATTGCCCCTGCTGTCCCCCGAGACAGATCTTGCTGCAATCATGGTTGCATGCACGACGACACGGTCACTGGATTTTGTTGATATTCGAATTGAAAAGAAGTATAGCGCCACGGTTGTCGTCGCTGCTGGAGGCTATCCAGGATCATATGCCAAGGGAACGCCAATGATAGTCAAGCCCGCGACATCCCCTGATATCCATGTTTTCCATGCAGGAACCAAAATCTGCCAGGATGGCCAGCTACAAAGCTCGGGCGGCAGGGTCATTGCTGCAAACGCCACTGCTGATTCTCTGGAAGCAGCCGTAACCATGGCATATGAGGAAGGAGTCCGACTCATACATTTTGAGGGCATGTATTATCGAAAGGATATTGCTTATCGCGCCTTTCGAAGCCAAAGAAAAGAGCCTTTGACGTACGAAGCGGCCGGCGTTAACATAGATGTGGGCAACGAGTTTGTGGAACGAATACGGAAGGCTGTCCTGTCGACAAAGCAAGCTGGTGCGGATGCTGAAATCGGCGGCTTTGGAGGGGAAATCGACTTACAACAATGCGGACTACCACTTGGGGAAGGACAGCTCCCAATTCTAGTGGGGGCCATCGACGGTGTCGGCACCAAACTTATGATCGCGCAGACAATGAACAAACACGACACAGTTGGCATTGATCTTGTAGCAATGAACGTAAATGATCTGGTGGTCCAAGGTGCACGACCCTTGATGTTTCTCGACTACTATGGTTGTAGTCAGTTGGATATGAGCACGGCTGCTGCATTCGTGGAGGGTGTCGCGGCTGGCTGCATCGAGGCCGGTTGCACACTTGTGGGAGGGGAGACTGCGGAGATGCCAGGGATGTACCAGAAAAATGACTACGACGCGGCCGGGACGGCGTTTGGGGCGATGATTAGGGGCGAGAGGCTACCACGGATGGACTCTATGGTCGAGGGAGACATCCTTCTAGGTCTAGCGTCCAGCGGTGTTCATTCAAACGGATTTTCGCTCGTTCGCAAGATCGTAGAGCGTGAGAATTTGGCCTATGCTGACCCGGCACCATGGGATCCAGCCTTCACTATCGGGGAAAGCCTTTTGACGCCAACCCGAATATACGTCAAGAGCTTGCGAACGGTGATCGAGCAGAAACTAGTCAAGGGATTGGCTCACATTACAGGAGGCGGGTTAATCGAAAACGTGCCTCGCATGTTGCCGGTTCACCTAGCGGCGGAGATAGACCTAAACGCCTGGGAAATTCCCGGGGTTTTCAAGTGGCTGAAGTTGAGTGGGAATGTTACACCGATGCAGATGTGCCGGACTTTCAACAACGGTATTGGAATGGTTGCCGCCGTTGATGCGGATCTGGCCGGGGCAGCCATTGCAGCACTCGAGGCTTCAGGAGAAAAGGTTTACAGACTTGGCCGTCTTGTGAATCGGTTTGCAGATCCATGCGTGGTGCAGAACCTAGAGTCCTGGGCTTGAGTGATCTTTTGGACCCTTCTCTTGAAACGGGTCGAAGATCAAGTTTGAAGTACTGGCTGCCATATCGAACAGTACTCTTCTGTTCCTGGGAGTGTATTCGTGTATGTCTGCTTGGTGCCAATGACCTTTCCGCCACTGTTCCGGCATACTTATAAAGACGCTGTGACAGTACAAGCAGATCGCCGCGGCCTTTTTCGCTCGTCTCCGCAGGCATCCCACAAGGAGGGGAAAACTGAAGGACAAGATGTAGACTAAAATTGGGCCACCGCTCCAAGCTCCTCGTGCTATCATGGTCGGAGGCCAGTACTTGGTAATCTGTGCTTCATCCTATAGGACCAAAACGGGCAGAATGGCCTTTTCTACGCCGAGCATGTCCCCGCTCGTTACCAGGAGGATGTATTGGTTGTAAGCCGCCAATAGTAGCGTATCCCTATTGCTAGGATTTTCTGGGCCTGGCACGAGGGTATCACAGTTCGTTACCCTATGGTACCAGTCAATGGCCAGGTGGTGCAATCCGAGCATGTGAAATGTCCTGCCAACTGCAAGGCAAGCCTCTCGCTTCTCAGTGTCGTCCCTAGCAAGCTTGGCTCTCTGGAACTCAAAAATGAAGGAGAGTCCTTGCATGATGAGATACTGTCGATTCTCCGACTGGCGCTTGAGGCCATGGTGTATGTAACCAAGGCCACAGCTTAAGTTTATCATGGGGTTGGTCGGATCTAATGCCCGAGCTCGTAAGAAATAGGCTGAGGTTCACTGTATTAGTAAGACGGCCTAGGGGGGGATAAAGCACCGAACTCACTAAGGGCAAACGTATAACTCGTGGACGTGAAGAGAATATGGCCATATAGCATTAGAAGGCATATGTCTAGGTGCCGTGCGCCTGCATGCAGTGTGGAAATATCTTTATGGTGGTCCAGCCGTTCCTTGTTCTGAGACTGCCGTGTATGGGGGGCGTCCATAATTTTGATCTGGCGCAAAATATATTTCTGGGCCGGCCCTGAACTATACCACGACGCGGGCGACTGGCATAGCCTACACAGGGCCGCAAACATGCGATACGAATCGGAATCTAGCTGCTGGGTTTTCATGAAAAACCGAGCCACGGCCACGCACATTTCTTCGTCACCCAAATAGATGGCGCACGCTGCGGTGATTAGCTTGCACCGAAGAAACAATTAGAATTTGACGTACCACTCCATGCCACATGGATAAGAAACATGTAGTCTTTTGAGCGAACAAACACAGTGGAATCTCGTGCGGCCTCGCAGACTTGGTATGCCTCCTCGCTGCGCGATGTGAGTGCGAGACTGATGGCATAATCGAGGAATAGCTCCAGCCACTCGCCAAATGGGATCCCGTTGTAGCCATCATCTTCGCGAGGCATAGCTGCACGCCTCTCCCCTGCGGCTGATGGTGCAATATCTGGCGGGTATCAGTCAGTATTGTGAGCAAATAGGGCACTGGGTATCTTGATAAGTCATACTCTTCGAGAGTCGTTCAGCCATCTCTGTAAGTCCTGACTGAGGTTCGTGATGCGCATTGATCCCTAGATTATTGCCAACGCCGCGAAATTTGAGGTACTTATCCCAAGGGTAAAAGTCCCTGAATGACCTGAAGTCGTCCACCAGACTTCTGGCCGCTGCCATCCAGTCGGGGATCAGAGCATGATGCCCACGCTGTATCTCACTTTTTAGATCGCGAACAACCCCATACTGTTTCGATAATTCGTTGGCTCTGACTTGCTCTTCATATCGTCGCTTATCAGGATCAATGAGCCTCTTGGGACGATACCTGTTCGGTACGACAGGCTGCGTATTTGTTTCGGTCGGGTACTCCTGCATCGGGTTGCGGAGCGTGCCATCACGCCTGGCAGGTCGGGAATACGCTCTCGAAGGCCTCGGATCGAGAAAGACTCTTAGAGCTGGGCTCTCATGTTCGCTCTCCTGCCGTCCGTTCTCGCCAGCACCTTGCAATGTGATGGCCTCACTCACCAAGATCAATGCCTCTTCGTCCTCTTTGGCCCTCTCGTATATCCTGGCTAACTCAATCCGAGCGTCGATATTCGTCTCATCCGCTTCAATAGCTGCCAAAAGTGACTCCTCGGCAGCCGCATAGTCGGACCGAGTCAAGTAACACTTACCCAGTTGCAACAAAACCGATGCGTCCCGTCCAAAGACGGAGTTTCGTAGGAGCTCGTAATAATTGACTGCTTCAGAAATGTGTCCGCATTCAAACAATCGATCGGCAACATCCCGCATCAGGAAAGGGAACTCCACCACCGACCTTGATGTTTCCGATTCTGTTGGGTCTAGCCATGCAAGATGTCGCTGCGATGGGATCAGCAGTTATTCAAGGGAACTACGAGTACACAGGGCACTTACGTTTGCCTCGTCGCCATCTCCCAGTGCAAGTCGATATATTCCAAGGCGAGCTCGGAAATCCAAAGGTAAGCCAAAACCATGCAAATACGGATCAAACTCAGAGGTAGCCATCCCTGGAATCTGCAATCGGCGTTCATCGTCTCGGTCCCACTCCCTGTCGTCACCCTGCCAGTCCTCCCAAAACACCTCTGTGTGCCGTCCAAGAAGCCACCTGGATAGTGATTTGATTTCTGCGATGGCTTCTCTAAACTGACCTGTGCAAGCAAACAACTCCACGTAGATACTGACGTCGTGCCAAGAGAACTGATTGCTGGACGCTTGAGCTGAAGTTTTATTGTGATCAAATAAACGCTTGTAGGCCGAAATGGCCGTCGTAACTGCCGTATTGTCCTTGTAGTCTGCAGAGGCTTCAGCTAGCCTACGGATGATGTCAATGTTGAACGGATCACGATCCAAGGCGATAGAATATTCAGCAATGGCAAGGGCGACATGGCCCTGTCGGTGGCATGTTATTGCTTTCCCAAGCCTGGCCTCCTTGTTCTTCGGGTCAGCCCTCAGTGCAGCAGAATAGCACAACCGGGCGGTCGTGAGGTCGCCGCCCTGCTCATCGCTAGCAACCTCCAGCGCGAACGTGGCACACTTTAGCCATCCTCCAACATCCTTTGGCCGCAAGTGAGCAGCATACACCATAGACATCAGAGCCTTGTCATAGTCACCCTGCTCTCGAAAGATTGATGCCAGGGTGCTCCAGGCTTGGTGGGTTTCGGCATTGATTCTGATGATCTCAAACACCATATTCCGGGCGTGTGTGTAATTGCCACTGAGGAAGGCCTGGTTGACCTTTGACAGACGAAATTTAATGTCCCCTCGAGGCTCGGCGGCTTTTCTAGGACCCCTGAAAGCTGGCCTCCCGCGACTGGGCCTTGCTGGGTTCTCTGCTTCATTTTCAAGACGAGTTGATAGAAACGCCTGAACTGACTCGTCAAACTTGGCGATGTCACCTTGAAGCTCTACAAAGTCCGAGTCTGCATCGGAAACCGAACCGTCATCGCTGCCGCGATAATCTTGATGCTCGTAGCTGATCGCCCCTGTGTCGTTGAATTCCATCATGTCGTGCCTAGGTACATGGACGGTGAGGTGGTGGGGCGGGGTGAAATTCTGCGTGGTTTTGGCCCGCGACGATTGGTGGTCCCAGCTTCTTCAGTCTGGGAACCGCCACTAACCAGTCCCAAGGAAGGAGATTTGGATTTGTGAGTGCAACAGGATTTCAACTAGTCACAAATTAAAAGTTCATCCTTCGAAAATCATAATTACTGCTGTTTCATACCACCCAAGCCTACCTAGGGTCAAGAACATGTTCCAGCGTCTGCCCGGGGTCGCACATTGTTTCAAATCATCACGAATAGCTGCCACATATATCCCGAGAGTTGGCGGAAGGCAACAAAACTGGAACAACTATGGATGTGCCTAGGTCCTGATACTTTAGTCCCAGCCTCGACCTCCAAGGGAGCTCTACAAAGTGCCAGGCTAATGCAGACGGTTTTGAAATCTAGATTGACTCGCCTCAAGACCAGCATGATATCTATATGTATTTTGGTACAGACGCGGCCAAGTAATACCATTTCCAAAGCCATAGCCTACCTTCCCCACTGCCACCGGGTTAAACCCAGCCGCCAGTCTTGCACCACTAACAGAACCAAGCTCCCGAGACATGCGTGCTGCATTCCTGGAAACCAACTTCTCAGCATCATCTCGCCCAACAACATTCCACCTGCCCACGCGTCCGCCATCCCTGCCCGTTTCCATATCAGCCAAGTTTGCCCTCGGCTTTTGCATCTGTGACTAGTCAGCTTTTAGATCATTGTGAATACTCGAATGTCCTTTTTCCCTACCTTTAACTTGTTCAAATACCTTGAGCATCTTCCTCCGTGCCCCGAGTGCATTAACTCCGCGATCTTCCAGTGCCTTATCGTCCAACTCAACCAAGTCAGTCCACTTCATGTCTTTGAGATTGTCCGTATACTTGTGTAGCCGCAAGCTTCTTAACCAGCTAGGGATGTCTTGCAACAAAGTAGGGTCGGTTGGATCCTCTGGGGGTTTGGAGCTTCCCCTACGCCCCCTGGGCGAGCGTCCACGAACCATATCCGAATGGTCTGACAAGTAGCCTTCGTGACTACCCATTCCGAGTTGGCCCACACTAACCGAGGGAATCCCATTGTTCAGCAGGGGAGAAGACCCATCATAGGCGCTTAAAAACCCATTGTTCTGTGGGGACGTAAATGCCAAGGACCCATAACCAGACTGCATGGCGATGCCCGGAGAGTTGGGTCGGGATCGATGCCCAATAAACCCTAGATTTTGCTGCGCCTGTAGAGCAATCAACTGATCTCGACTAAGAACTTGACCATGTTCATTTATCATCACCACGTTTGTTCCTGGGAGGTTCACAGCTTGCGGGTTGGGAACAAGATTGCCTTGGCCATGTCCCGGAGCGTCATTGGATCGCGCGCGTCTATATTTCCGTACATCGTCAAGCGCAAATCGATTGTTAACTGTAGACAAAGCTGCCAGTTTCATCGCAGTCGCGTTGGCCAACATGTCGGCTTGGTTGCCGCCAGGATTCGCATTGAAGTTCGACACGAGAGGTGTATTGACCATTGACGCCCAATTGCCGCTGCCGGTGTTGTATGGGGAAAGCAGAGGTAGATCGGATGGCTTGTCAGAGGTTGTCAAGGTTGTGTTTTGGATAGTTGAATTACTCGGGATGTGAGGTCGCGGAGACCGCAAGCCACCAGAAGGAGGTGGCTGGACGAACTGGCCCATCGGAGTCTGACCTGCAGAAGATTTTGGTCGCTGGGTGGTCTGATCGCCGGCATTGTTGACCCAAGACCCGTGATTTTGACCATTTGCGTCGGAGGACTCCGCTGGAGCAGTGATCATGGGAGCGACCAGAGACGCACGCGAGTCCACTGCGGCACTGTTTCGGTTGGATGAAGGAGGATTGCCAGTCTGCTGCGTGAACTTGGCTTTCTCTGTGGCGATCGCAGCGGCAGCGTCGGGAAACATGGCATTGATGGTAGAAGGGTCAAGCCCCGAGTGTCGCTTGCCCGCTGCAGCGGCCGACGGGCGCGAGAGGGAGTTCCTGGCCGAGTCTACATTCAGCTTGTTCATGGCATCACTCAGTCGATTTGACATTGGATCTGCGTTTGTTAGTCAGTAGTGGCTTGGTTCCTGGTCAGAAATAGGTGCTACCTTTATCGAAATTTGCAGGTGATAGGACGCCTGACATTGGATGATTCTTTCCCATCTGCTGGAGTACCTGAATGAAGAAGCGGATTTGCACCTGCGTCGTCTGCTGCAGCAATGCGTATAAGGCTGCAGTTCTTTCGGGTTCACTCAGCACCCTAAACCATTGTTCTATAGCGCTGAGCTCATCTTTGAAGTCCTGGTCCAGGGTCGCCGCGGCCATCTCCTCCAACGTCGTCTCGTATTGATCAATATCGGCAATCCATTGCTGGGCTATCTTGTCCTGAGCATCTCCCTCTGGATTACTGTGTCCTTGCCCCTGCTGGGATTGCCCGTAAAAGTCGGAAGAGGGACGAATACGGTTGGATGCAGTCGAGCTGGAGAGTGCAGCCATATCCGCTGAGGCGCGAAGGTGATGTCCCGCCCCAATAGCCCTCGACGAAGGAGGGCGAAGAGTCGAGGTGCTGTTCGCTTCAGGGGTACTGTTGCGATTACCGATGATATGGCCGCTAGACATGTTGAGCATGGTTGGAAGGATACAGTCTCTTGGGATGAAGCAAAGAGATCCGCGGTCAGGCAGTTGATTTTGCGTGGCAATAAGTGGATGAAACAGAGCTCACGGCCGGAGGTGATGAGTCTCCGGGTCTGAGTGAAGGCAGAAGGGGGAGCTGTTGGTCCGCGACAATGACTGCAAGCTTTCAAGATATTTGATGATCCTCAACACTTCAGACCAAAATGCTTCGCTAGGTTCGAGGATGGCTGTGTGTCGGTTGCGATAGAGTCTAACGGTAAGATGGGGAATATTGTAAAAGTCCGAGCCTCGAAGTAGTCAAAGCCTTATCGGATGCCCAAAGCTCCTGCAGAAACCTGCTGACCTCAAAGGAGTTGGGGGAAGAAGAAAGGCAGCTAATACATAGCTTCGTGACAGGAGAGGTGCTTGTCTCTCAAGATCGAGGGAAAAAACCCGAAATGCCCGAGAGATTGTCCCTTTAGCAGTTTACGAAAGGCCGGAGGTTTGAAGTGGGTAGAAGAACGAAGGCGGCCGCAGTGAGATAGCTATTGTTGGTTCCGAGAAGTAGCCGACGTGATAAAAATGCTCGAGGCTTGGGGAATGTGTCCTCGACAATCTGCTTCCAGGCAGCTAATGCGGTCTTGTTAAGTAAGCGTAATGGGAGGTCTAGAATAGATTGTACTTGTAGATGAATATTAGTAGGAGGAGGAGAATTGTTATGGAGACATTTCCGATCAGGAGAAATGCTCATCGAGGGAAGGGATTAGTCATTCTGCGGACAAAGCCATCCCTGCACTGTACCAACAAATCGGAGAATGCTGCCCCTTGGGTTTTAGACACATGCCGCCCAGGATTACAACAGGGAGCTTGCCCAATTTAGATTCCGCTGGTGAAACAAGAATCCACAATCACTTTCATATTGTTGCTTGCTTTTTTTGACCAGATAATAATCCACAGCAACAAGGGCAATAACGACGACGAGGACAATGACTGACGTCGATAGTGGATTGGGACTCTACTTATCAAATCCCGATCAAACAATATGGGCTGGCGGTGGCTTAACCGTGCATACGCTTCACAATTCTAAATAATACATGGCACAGCTACTATTCTGCCATAGTGTCGACCATAGAGGTCATCAAGGAGTAAATGTGTTTGAGTGCTGTCGTAATCAGCATGTTAAACCTGCTTTGCAGCAGCCGCGATCTGGAACTACATTCGCCTTATTCCATGTTGCCTAACCTCCAAATGAATGCTTGTATACCACGGCCCTGAGTCTTGCTTCAAGCCGTTTCCCGCTTGCCTTCCTTCAATTCCTTCTGCTGTGATATTAGCACTTGCTGCCGCTCGAGTTTGGAATGCGTACCAGTGCTTTCATGGTACCATGAAGGGCATGTCGGTGGTTTCGTCGGAATTTGGGATCTGTGCCTTTCAGGGAGGGATATCTCGACGTCTTGGGCTTCTTGATCCTATGAGCAGGAAGAAGGTGTTAAAACGTCGCGCATTAAGAGATCAGATTATTTAGGACACAACCTACCCATTTCGATGCGCCTTTCGTGACTGGTTATGCTGCGACGAGTTCTTGGATTCTGCATTGTATCAGCTGAATGATACTCTGTCAGCCGGGTATTTCCACCTACTGGCCATTTCTGCGACTACTTTTCTTGTAGTTGGGTTTCACTGAAGAGGTATGTTGCGTTGGGATGAGCTCCTGGTCAGAGAAAATGTTGCCGACCCGACGATGAACCCAGGTGCAGGTTGTGGGCGAGTTTCCGTGCCCTAAGATTTCTCGGCAGATATTCGGCTAGATTTCGCTTTCAGCGCAGGCTCAACTGGGCGCTTCTCTACCTTATGGACAGTGCAAGCACTGTGATTCGGCGAAACACCTGTTGTCTATTCCAATTGGTCCTTCCAGCATAGGTAATAAGAACGGACTCTTCAGTACATTATGATATGTGATTCGCACCACCCATACTTTACAGGGGCGACTGCGCATCCCACCAGAGATAGTAGTCATTTGGCTAGTTGTATGCTGTTCAGTTGTTTATATTTGTATGGAGTTACACCTGGTTTGGATTCCACGCACAGCCACTTGCCAACCTTTGAGAAACAATACATGTAGCAATCTACCTTTCTATCAGAGGTTTAATGTGAGATACATTCCGTAAGGCTGTAGCCCCCTGTGCCAGTTTCCCTAGCTGTTTTACACGAAGGCTTCTCAGGTATCGGAAGAGAAGAATGAACGATAACTCCATCCTGCCAAATAGTTAGTGGCAATGTTCCGCAAAGCATTTGGATGTCTTCTTACCGTTCCTTCGTCATCATGAGGATACCTTGGACTAAGAGTCCTTTCAAGATTTGCGGGCCAATGCCCTTGAAGAGGCCAGAGATGCCTTCGCGCTCTAAGATGAACTGCATCACTTCTACAAAGCTCTTGAAAGGCTTTCCTTTCCTTTCTGGAGGTGGTCTTGATTGCAATCCTACCTTCGCAACAATGAGAGGCTGCGTTAGAATTGTCGCCAAAGACTTGGACATAGCACCAAGGCCAGTTTGCGAGTTAGCGGGATTGCCACAGGAGCTTCGACGAATAGCCCGGGCAGGAAGACTTACAGAAAGCCTCCCAAGGCCTAAGATTTTGTCTCCCGGGGAAACAGATATCTTTAAGCCTCTCATAGGCACCGTATGTGATGGCTGGATTGACTACGAGCACCAAACTCGCCTTCAAGCCTCTCCACAGGCCAAAGGTGCCGTCATCCCCATCCACTACCTCTCGGGCTGTCTCGAAAAACCCCTTCCTCTCGCCTTTCAGCTGCGTCTGCTGCCGTGTTGTAACAACAGCCACAGGGATGGTACACAGCTGTGCAACGGCGCCGGCAGCGGCGCCGAGTGTCAGTTCGACGAGAGTTGACGGTGGGGCTGAGACTTTAGCGGATCGCAGGTAGAGGGTTCGAACAACCGAGTACCAGTAAAAATAGGCGAAGTTTGTGGATGCAACACCTAGAAGGGAGCCATTCATGCCCGAGTAGAGGCCAATGACACCATCTTCGGCGACGATCTTGGTAACTGCATCCCAAGTTGAAGCATAATGTGGCTCACTCGTGCCAGGTGAGTCGACAACAGGGGACGACGACTTAACTTGCACTTGAAGCCGTGTCTTAACACTAAGTTGAGTGATGGTGAGTTACGCACAGTGATACGAGAACCTGGCGCACTCACATGTCTAAAGGATATACCAATGCGTTAGCAATGACGGCCCCAGTAGCTCCTGCGACAGCTCGGCCCCATGGAGATATCGCGATGGGCTTGGACTGAGCGGCCATCCCGCAAGAGGCCGGGGTTTGATGAGCGGGCGCTGCCGGACTCCTAGAAGGGTATGGCGGTCGCGCTGCGATTCTTCAAACGGAGGACGAATCTTTTCCTGGATCCGATGTTCAAGATGATGTATGGTGAATCTGTTTCTGGTCTGCTGCTAGAGTATTGGTAATTCAGGCGGTAGCAAGAATAGAGGCAGATGGATGGACGAAGTCGCAGCTGTGGGCTGGTGCCGGGAGAGAGATGCATAAACACCTTTTACGGCAGAAGAGATATATAAAGTCGTCTCCTGCACCTAATTATATCTGAAAACCCTGAAGTCTTCTAACGGCCTACATGGTATTCAGTATGTACAGTTATAGGTGTGGTGATGGCAGCGGATGTTAAAACATGCTATTTCTTGGGGAGGGGACCTCGGCCATTGTCCCCTGCTCGGCTAACTGAGGTCATATGCCGCCATGGCCCGGTCCCGCTACGCTATTTCCACCTATGTACCTTACAGTACCTAGCACTCGTGTGCATACCTCTCTGCAGGCTGGTAAGTATTCGAGATAACGTGAGTCCCTCAATCTGATTTGCAAGCCCCTCACTATGTGCTGTGGAATGACCTCGGCTAATTTGAGTATGCTAATTATCTGAAGGCTAACGGACCAAAAATCTGTGCGCAATCACCGTGTAGGATGCATGGAATTTCTTTGTATTTGAGATCTCATTGCTGGGATATCTGCAAGCTCAAATACGCATATGTCCTTTGACGTCTTCAACCACAGTCTGTATCTTGCCTTTGGTACGTCGTCAGAGCGAGGCGGCGGGCAATGCTACTTGCACGGTCGCTCAAACCAGTGTATGTAGTGGTCAATGTACCTAATCAGGCGGTTACAACTATGTAGGTAATTCGTAGGTAGTGGACGGCCTTGCCCATGGATTATGCATGAATCCAATGTGGCCTACTTGCACACTTGGCCACCTGCATCTCACAGCATCTCACCACAAGTAATCGTGCAGCTGTTTCTGCCTCCTGGCCTCTCATGAACTTCGCCTCATCCGTTTCACCATAACGTGTTTGTGATCTCATGAACCGAGCTGTTGGAATCCTTGAATATAGACTTAACAGTGGAGATGAATTGAAACTCCATGTCCCACCTTTCCTACCTAGGCAAGCGCGGCTCCCATCACCAGAACGTCTATCTGGTCGCCTAAGCCATGACGGATGTCATTATACGACGTGCTGAAGGAACTAATCATCGAAGCAATGGAAAGTCGGGCTATAGTAAGCTGTCTAGGCGGCAAGACCTAATTGGCCATATGGGTGGGTGATTCTCTGAGCTGACTGCTTGAGGCAGAACGAGGAGTCATTGATAGGTCGCTCGAGCGGTCGTGAAGCTCTGAACCACGCCATCGCCGCAGCTGACCTGTACATGAGAGCTGCTACGGAAGCGCGAACGCCGTCTGAGAGAAGCCGACTAAGACGAAAATGCGAGGAGCTGATAACACATGCTGAGCATCTCAAGGTTGGACATGGACGAGGGCGTGGAGAGCCATCCACCGGCATTCTACAAAGCCAAACCCGGCCCATACCATCGGCCGAGAAGGCCATTCTCCTCCGCTCATCACGCCTCCACGGCAATCACTTCCCGCCGTGGCAATCCGAACCCGACGACGACGACTTCGTTCTAGGGCATGGAGATGTGCTGTACACGTAAGTAAACCTTAGAACCATGTACCCCCCCGCATGCCCGTAATCTCACCAGAGCAGCGACAATACCGAGTTCACCATGTCGTCGCGGCAGCGAGAAATCCTAGACGGCTGGAAACGTCCTGTCGACTTGGTTGGTTCGAGGGGGACTGATGAAGGATCGGCTTCTGCATTCATGGGTATCGGTGCCGGGCACGACCTGGTCCAAGACATCACAACCGACTGTTCTGTAGTCGCAAGTCTTTGCGCTGCTATGAAGATTCTGATGGCGGGGAAACAGCCGGTACGTAACGGTCCTGTGACCCAGCACGGGTCAATTGACCAGGTCTCCAGATACTCTCGACCTTAATGTTCCCATTTGACCACGAAAAGAGACAGCCGAGAGTTTCTCCCAACGGCAAATATGTATTTCGCATGCATTTCAACGGCTGCTCTCGGGAAGTTGTGGTTGATGATCGACTGCCATCGTCACGAACAAACCGTACTCTCTTCGTCGTTGATCGGCAGAACCCAAGGTTGGTGTGGCCCGCGCTGATGGAGAAGGCTTACTTGAAAGTTCGAGGGGGTTACGACTTCCCTGGCAGTAATTCGGGCACCGATCTCTATGTCTTAACTGGCTGGATACCCGAACAGCTCTTTCTTCAAAGGTGAGTGCCCGTGATGCTGTCATAGCACCACAACTTGGGGTTAGGACTAATCGTATGCATTCAGTGAGGATATAGATCTTGATAGAACATGGGGACGGATCAAGTCCGCATATGACCTTGGTGATGTGGTCGTCACGCTAGGGACTGGTCGTCTTTCTCGATCTGAGGAGGATGCTCTGGGCCTTGTGGGAGAACATGATTACGCAGTCCTCGACCTGGATAACACGACAGAAGCCCGGCGGCTGCTCGTAAAGAACCCTTGGTGCGAGGACCTCATATGGAAAGGATTCGGGTCTTCTACACTTATAGAACCGGTCTCCCAACAGCTGGCTACCAGTTCATTCTCAGATGGAACCGTTGATTCGCCTCTTACCATGACACCTGGTTCGTTCTGGATTTCCATGGAGGATGTTGCCCAGAACTTCGAATCCATGTATCTTAACTGGAACCCTTATCTATTCACTCATCGTCAGGACCACCATTTTACATGGCGAGTTCCCCGAAAGAACTCGACTTTGGCTCTTGCTTACAATCCCCAATACTCCCTACGCGCAGATACGGACGAGACTGTCTGGATTTTGCTCAACAGGCACTTTGCCGATGAGGAGCTCGACATCGCTCGACAAAGGGCTAGTTCTTTGGCCGCTGTGTCACGACAACTGGGTTTCATGGGTATCTCTATTTTCGACGGCAAGGGAACAAAGGTGCAGGTGCGGGACGGCGCTGTTTACAGCGGCCCTTTCGTGGATTCCCCGCAAACACTGGCGAAGTTCAATGTCGTCCGGGGAAGGAGCTATACGGTGGTGCTTACGCAGCAGGACCTGCCTCTCGCTAGTTACTCTTTTACTCTGACGTTCTTCTCCCGTTCGACCTTACACATCAAGCCGGCGGAGGAAGAGATGGCATACTATCAGGAGTTTTCAAGTTCGTGGACAAGGAGAACAGCTGGTGGGAATGCAGCCTCATCGACCTACTCCCATAATCCGCAGTTCAGCATATCGCTTCCGCAACGTACCCCGCTGTCCATCCTTCTCTCAACTGGCGATATCGATGTCGCAGTGCATCTGGACTTGGTGTGGGCGCACGGAAATAGGGTCGCTTCTATTGCTGTGAAAGACGTGGTCGGGAGCTCTGGCGACTACCGCCGAGGGTGCGCATTTGCTCAGATTCCAATGGTTGACGCTGGCACATATACAGTTGTATGTTCGACATTCGAATCGGGTCAGCTGGCCGACTTCACCATGCGCATCGGCTCCATGGTCGAATGCATTGTGCAACCCGTGTTGACAGACTCAGCCGGACTTCTCCAAACCCGATTGCCCCCATTTGTCTTCTCTGAAGGCGAAGAGTGCCGGCGAGCAAAGGTAACAGTAGCACGCTTGACACGGGCACATGTGGTGACACGTTATGGTCCCTCGACCTCGACAGATTTGAATGGGCAGCACATTCCTACTTGCGTTGTACGTGTATCGCTTATATATGGACATGGCCCTCATGAAACAATCCTCGCCGTTTCAGGGGATGGGGGTTTTCGGGAGCCAACAAGGGCCCTAAGGACACCAGAATTTGACATTGAGCCTGATCGACTGCGTCGTACGGACCTGTGGCTTGTGATAGAGCAAATGGGCAACCACCGCAGCCGTCAAAGCATCGAGGTGGAGTTTCTTAGTGATAACGCAGTGCTCGCTGGCGGCTGGGAAGTGGTGGACCGCTAGATCCACTCCATTGTACCTAGATGGCTTTCTGACTGCGAGGGTCAACATACCCTTTTTATATGTCGCCTAGCCTGACAATGGGTAGGGGTATGGCAAAACACAGCCAAGTTTTTCCTCCTGGGACCTTGTTGATCCTTCATTTGATGTCGTGAAACTAAAACCTCCCCCCAACGCCTCATGGCCAAATAAAAGGAGCAAGAAAAAGAAGAGAGGGACGCCAATGAAGTGCGTGCCGATATATAAAGGAAAAGGCCCGTCAGCGTGGTATATGATCCGCCATAACGCCGTAACTGCTGCCTCAAATTCGATAAGCCGCCCTACCACCCGACCTGCTCCATGCAGCCCGATAAGCTGGGTATCAGCCCCAAAACGCAGCGATAAACACACATCCATCAAAAGATTATCTCCAGAATAAGACCCCCTATATACAGTTGTCGGAGTCCTAAGCTCGGCCCAAGCGATTCCCAAGGTGTCCACAATGGCGAAATAAAGATGCCCCGTAGGTTGGGAATAACCCAGTCACAGAGTCTCCTGGAATATATGCAACGAAAGGAAGAGGTCGATGGAAATATTGCCGTCCCTAAATAGTAGGACATCAGGGGCCTCCTCGTCGCCGCCTGCCACGGTTAGGCCCGTCGGGCCGCTGTGACAGAACGTCACGCAAGGCCGGGTCATCTTTATCTTTATCCATATGATGAACCCTAACATGCCTATGGTTTGATTAGCATAGTTGGCGGAAGAGGATGTTCCATGCTAAGCACGGATCTAAATACCTTTGCAGATTGTCCGGTCGAGGATATTTATGTTCGCGGTCAGGACAGAAGGGACAGACATATCCCGGGGAATCATGGACAAGACCGTGCCTAATCATCTCGTTTTTCCTCTTAAACCCTTTCCCACCTTCACTACGGGGACAGCCCTGCACAGAGCAGTAATGAGGGCGAGCAGAGGAATGAACATTTGCGTGTGAGTTCAGTAAGTACTGTGTCTGGAATGGCGGGGCTGTGCAACCCGTGAAGGTGCATATATAACCGCCAACCTGGGGGTTGGTGAGCCCATCAATACTCATTCGATCTGCCACTGATGTGGCCGATGTGGCAGGCGTAGAACCAGACTGGTCTGTACTAGGAGTTTCCGTTGTACTGCTGCTATATTCCGCACTGGGTCTTTGGTGGCCGCCGTTTGTCGGATAGTAATAAGGACTAACAACGGCCAGCGAATGAGCGGGAGAAGGTAAGTCTCGCCGATATGTGTCGTTTGGAGATATAGGAGGTGAACAATGACTACCAGCCACACTGGACATGGAAGATAGACGTGGTAGGTTGGATGGAGGAGACCGAGAGAACGCGGAACTATGACGTGCTGTTATGTGATCCTTGTCGGGGCTGATGGCGGACTCGGCCAACCTCTTCAGATCGCCCAGTTGCGCCCGGATTGATGGCAACGGCCCGTGCCCGTTTACATCAGATTTGGGTGAGTCCATCTTCAAAGGGGGCAGGTCCTCATGACCGGTAGGTAGAGGGGTTGTCGGCGAGGTGACATCAACTTTGCGCAATAGTGTCGGCCCGGACTGCCGAGGCGAGTACATGTCCCTGGCAGGGTAGACAACCGGCGGGGCAGCTAGTATTGGCCGGTCATCCCTGAAAGGAAGCTCGCGATTCGTGAATGCGGCGGCGGTTCGACCTGGCTGTATCCTCGTCACATCTTTGAGTTGGCTATCGTCATCCGAAGTGGCATCGGGGGCAGGAGCGTCAACTTGATTTGTAGTAAATAAGAGCGCCCCTGCTGCTAGATCCTTGAGTTCCTTGAGAGGATCGGGCCCAGCAGCCGGTTTTAGCGAGGCGGTAGACATGCTGGGAGGGCTGGGCGATGGGTCAGGATCCGGCCAAGTATCGGGGGATCCGGGTTCTGAGGGCTCGGACGGAAGTGGCTGGAGACCCGCCTCGGATGCGATATAGGGACGCCTACCGTCATCAAGCATGCCAACTAGGACTGCATCGCCTTGGCTGGGCCGAACCTTTTGGCGACGATTAGACGATTTGTGGTCTGGGCTGGGAGCAGGACTGACTTGTGCCAAGGGAATGGTTGGCGGAGGACTCGGAGAAGGCTGCAGTTTAGGGCAGAGAGGTCTCATCAGTGGACTGCCTCGTGGTACCACGTCATCGGGATCGTATATATCACTGGGAACAGAAGCGTAGGTGAGATGCTGAGCAGTCGTTGTCATAGTCATAATTTCGCGCCGGGTTTGATGCTGTAGTTCGCGACGCGGAGGGATCTAGTTCGCCATCGGAGGAATGGGCCTGTATGAATTGACAAGTAGTAGGTCAAAGAAGTGATAAATCGATGGCGACGTCGTAGCTGTTGGCTGTTCTTTGTCTCCTCCCCTCCTCGGCCGCAATGCGGTAAACACGATTCCTGGGCGTGTCGTAGGTGGTGGTTGGCCCTGAGGCTCTTTGGTTGTCGCGATCGCCTACCAGTAAAGGTGGCATGCGTGGTATACGTCGGTCCAGGACAGCAGTATTGCGCGCCAGGCCCCAGTAACGAATGGCAGGCGATGAAGAGGTTTGGCTTGTAGACGATGAGGGTTGAGATGTTCTTCGGGGAGGGGGCGGGGGTGGTATGCGGCGCAACCGTCGAGAGCAGCAGTGATGGTCGGTAGGGCGGACCCTTTGGCACTTGGACTGGGGTCCAGTTGGGTCTGTGGGTGGGAGGGAGGCGACAGTGAGCGAGGAGAGAGTGCCTCACTCTGCGGATAAAGAAATGTAGCAGGCCGGTATTTCTTTTTGGGTGCAGTGTTAGTGCATAAATTCTTCCCAAAGGGAAGTGCACCCGTTCCCCAAGTTATGTTTATATGGATCCTCGTGACCGAAAAAGAGGAAGAGGCCTGGGGAAGTCGTGGCGGTGGAGAGGAGGGGGGAGGGGAGAGGGGAGAATAGAGACTGGAAACCTTGCTGGATTCTCCGTCTATCTCTTCTGGCTTGGCGTATGTTTACTATATGCGCGCACGTGAAATTTGTAAGTTGGTCATTAGCTGCTGTTCGAAGGCAAACTAACTCCGAACCTTGAGGCGACGATGAGCGGCGAGATTATTTCCCGTAGCACGCGGCGACTTCTTGCTTGCTAGCTTTGGTACAAAAGGGCAGACGGTGAGAGCCGTTACACTAGTGGATTAACTGGATGATGATGGATAGACGGATGTACGAACAGACAGATAGATAGATAGGTAGATAAATAGATAGATGGGATGCTAAAGTCGAGGCGATGGGGATGCGCGCAGGGCCATTTCGAGTCGGGATGAAGATGAAGGGGGGGCGGAGGATGCCATATGGCGGCTACAAGGCGATGAACCGGGGTCATGGTGGGACCCGCCCGCACTCTCCTCAAACCCCCCAATCCCCTCCCACATCATGCCTCTAAGCCTCAAAATCCGCCATGCGGATCGACCAAGGGGACCCATGAGACCGTGTCCACAGGAGCATGCGTTGTAATTGGACCAGGAGATCCGGCGGCATCGTCGTGGATGTCTACCAAGTACGTACTGTGTACGCCGTAGTAATAAGGCTGGTCCGTACTCGGCGCTGCGCAGCATGAGAAGTCTTGTATGTACTTTGTGCCCACCAGGTTTGCAGGAAGCGGCCTCATTGGACTTGGTCAAACGACATAAGGTACCTTGCCTAAGGTAGGTAGTGGATATGCATCCGCCGAGATGGTATTATGTAGCTATTGTTCGACACCTTCTTCCACTGTGTTGGGCTCTGTTCAATTGACCCGGCCCTCAGCCGCCTGGCCGCTCCAAATCTAAGTGGCCTTCGGTACCAAAGGCAGCTAACTGCTGTACATCAGCACCCCGCGTCGTCGGGTACCAATTCGCTGGCAACCCATGGAGCGTCGCGGAAACAAACTCACGGCTCGATAGCCCACCTACATAAAGTAGTTAATGGTTGGGTACCAAGTGGGAATGACTATGCACGTTATTCTCATCGCCTCTTATACTTGGCTGGCCAACTTCTCAGTCGCAAAGACTCTCATTCGCGCACATAAGATTTACTGGCCAGTAGAAAAACAGCCTCCGCACTCTGGTCACCAGCCCAAGTTTTTCCTCTTTTACTTTGTTAAAAGTCGCCTCGGCATCTACGGGGCTCCCATAGTCGCGTCCACGAACCTGAAAACCATTAATCTCCTCGCATCGATGTCGGATCTCGCCGCGCCGGTTACCATGTTAGCTGTAGTATTTGACGGTCCTGGGAAGGTATCCCTCCAGCAACGACCGATCCCGACGCGTCAGTTCCAGCGAAGCTTCATCATGGCCAGATTCTCCTCGCTGACTTGCCGGTGTAGTGCAAGATGACCGAGACATCATAGTTAAAGTACAAGCATCTGGTCTTTGCGGCTCGTACGTATCCTACATCTCATCCGCTGGCCTCAGCCAACTGACAGGCATTAGGGAGCTCCACGTGTATCGGGGTCATCAGCCATCCGAGACAGGTTTTGTAATGGGCCATGAGTTTACTGGAACCGTTGTTGAGAAAGGCACAGCTGTCAAGTCTGTCAACGTCGGCGACAGAATAGTCGCTCCATTCACAGTATCCTGGTAAGCCCCACAGAACCTCCCACACGACATAAGGCGTCCAACCTCATTGCAATGTGTCACGACAGTATGAAGTGCTTCTACTGCTTAAACGGATACTCGTGCCGATGCATACACAGTGCTCTGTTTGGATCAGATGTTCTCGATGGCGCACAGGCTGAGTATGTGCGTGTTCCTTGGGCCGATGGCACTGTTATGAAGGCCCCAAGAAATTTATCGGACCAGGCTCTCGTCCTCATGGCGGACATTTGGCCAACAGGCTTTTTTGGTGCATCTAGTGCTTTTAAGATGCTTGGTGCCAACGACATAACCAGCTTGACTGCTGTTGTGATAGGATGCGGTCCGGTTGGCCTTTGTGCCATTATTTCAGCTCTCGAGTATCGTCCAAAGCACCTGTTTGCTGTCGACAGTGTAGATAGTCGCCTGCACCTTGCCGAGAAGCTAGGCGCCGAACCTCTCAACTTCATGGCCGATGGAGATGGAATGAAGAGGAGAATCAAGGAGGTTACGGATGGACGCGGAGCAGATCTCGTGATAGAAGTGGTCGGGCTTAGCCCCGCCTTGAGAACTGCCTTTGACCTCGTGAGACCGTGTGGTGTGATTAGCAGTATCGGAGTACACAACGGCGAGGCAAGCAGGCCATCCATGCATCTTCAACCCATTAACTGACATGACTAGCAGATCCCGTGGTCAGGAAGCGAAGCATACGGGTAGGCCCCGCCTCGCCAACAGAACGAACCGGAAGACTAAACCTCGTATAGGAAGAATGTGCGACTGCAGATGGGGCGATGCCCAGTCCGTTCCATCTTCCCAGACGCGCTTGCTCTGCTGGAGAAAAGGCAGGAATCGCTAAGGTTTGTCCATCTCTTTGTCTGTTGAGGCTTTTGTGATACATTTGCCAACCGTGTGCTTCTCGACGCGCGTACAGCTTCATGTTTGACAAAATGATGCCATTGTCTGATGCAGTCGACGGTTACGACCTATTCGACAAAATGCAAGCGCAGAAAGTCATCTTCACACCGTAACAGCCAAGACACAGCCAGAAAAGCAGTCTCAGGAGGGGAAATGGTGTGCTCTTTCGAAGAAAATAAATTCGCCATACGGCGTGCACGGGGCGACGATTGAGTGCCGGGATCCATTAGTTTTGCCGCGGCTTCACAATGCCTTCGTGCACCAGATAGTAAACAACAGTTGAATCATCATGAACTGCCGCCAGTAATAGTCGCTTCAGGCGTCTTGACCCCCTCCAAGAAGGGCCCACGGGTTCGCCTTCGCCGAGCCCGGCGAGCTTCTCACGGGGCAAAGCGCCAATGGAGTCAAAGATGTCAGCGAAAGTGCCTAAGGTAAACTTTTCAGCTAGATGCACCGGGAGCACCCATTCGTACTCGGGCATCTGGTCGTTGCTCCGCTGCCCTGTGGCTCTTTCCGCCTCGATGACCATGACTTGCTCATCTGGATGCATGTATATTCTTGTGGGTGGAAGTCCACTGATGAGCTGGCGCGGCAGAGACTGTTGGCCATGTTGAGACTGTTTGTGCACCTGCACTGAAGTCCAATCATGCTGTTCCTTGAGATTATGGGCAACAAGTGCCATGAGTGGTGTCAATTGGGTGTTGGCATCCATGGTTGAAACGCGTGTAGGATAAATCTTTTAGGTAGGCGAGGGTAACATAGATGTGTCCTTGCTGGAGGACCGGCGATGCGTAGGTAGGCTACCATGCCTTAGGTGTCTGAGACTGGTGCATGGAGGTTTTAAAGGGTTTCCCATGGCATCGCATCTTCCTTGCCTCAGGCGTATGTTAGGTAAGGTACCAGCCGTAGCTCGATGGTAAACCCAACTACCTACTATTATATAGGCCTATCTACCTAACATAAGGTAGGTAGCTAGCACCCAGGGTTTACCCATGACGCCACTGTACAGGGGCCTATTGCGTTTGGCAGCCTCTCATGCAACCTTTCCTCGCACGAACGTATTTCGAACGGAGTCTCGACAAAAAGTGTGCCTTTGATGAAATAATTCGGCATCGATACACACAATAGTCTCTCGCACGCTGAGTTCCAGGCATGAAATACCTACCTTATGTAGAGGAGCATTATTTTCCCTTGCGTAGTACGAAGTATCTGCATACCTGCCTTTATCGCCAGCGAGTGAAAATGGAGAAGGCCGGGTCTGGCTGACTGAGGACATCGACCACCAAATGCCTGATTAGAATCGTGAAATTGTCGAGCAACCCTCTAGAACACTGTGGCACCACGCTGTCATCGCGTGGAGTCGCCTTTGCTCGGCGAACCCGCCTTTGCTCGGCGAACCGAAACGCTCAACAACCAATGCGTGATCCTTTACCTTTCATTGCCTTGTGCATGACGATGGTGTTTAGAAACTCTCAAGTGTCTACGTCATGGTCTCTGAGTGGCCCCTATAGATCGGTACATAATATCCAACTTATCCATTAGACACACATAGGTACGTAACGGAAGTAACTTTGGCCTGCGACAGCGTGGGCCTCGGGGGATGTGGACTGGTCGTAAATGGCCACCAGTCATCGGAGGCAGTAGCGGCATTCACTGGGGTACGCTGACGGCTTTCACGGCTAATTGGCATATCCCCTCCATTCTCGTTAGGATCCGTTGAGGGTCTGAGCTAAGCGCATACGTAGGTAGGGTAGGTATTAATTAGTGGGCGTTTCCTCCTGAGGTCAAATCCAAGTTTCCCGCCAGAGACTTCCTGCCGTGCACTCCAAAGACCCCCTTCTTCAGTGTGCCTCATTTCTTCCCACACCCCTTTACCCTGCTAGGCTAGGTACAACACAACAAGTACCAAGATACGCATTCGACAGGAAATATTTCGCGTCATCGGTTGCTTCGCCACTGCTGGTTCTGTCCCGTAATGGTTTGACTTCGACTACATATTCCCATTCCCAGATCTACCATACCGTCCATCCTCTGATCGTTCATCGCGACAATCACCACTTTCAGATTCAAGTACCTACACAATCTACGATTTCTACCACGCCCTAGGTCGGTTCCGCGTGTCGTGAATCGCTGCCAGCCGCCTGCTACTCTTCCACGCACATCTTTACAGAAAACGCATCTGGCACTGGAAGGATTTGTTCGATCTTGTCGAGCAAACCAATTGTCTTCACCTGTCCACGCCAAGTCAAGCAAGACGTTCTCATGAAGTGTTAACGTCATCGCGATCTTCCAGTTCACCTATAAACCCACACTCCGCCATAGAATCAGATGGCGGGTGCCGACTCCTCGCATGGCGAGAAGGAAAAGAGCTATCGTTATAATGGTGCTAGCCCATCGCCGGTAAGCCCAAAGCACCCAGCAACGACGGGGCTTCACGCGAGCGACGACGATGATCATACGGTCGTGAGCACCGCAGTCAGCTCCGCCGTGGAGCCACAAAATCTTTCGGAACCTTTTGCGAATGGATACCATTTCCCTCCATCCCATTCCTTCGGCGAATCGTTCAAGCTTGGCGCAGTTGCCTTTGGAAAATTTTGCCTTACCCCCATAGGATTTTTTGTTCTTGTATATGGGTTGCTAGTTGTGGCATGGGGAGGCATGCTCTTTTTGCTCCTCTGCAATGCTTCGCCGGCTATGTGTCATCCCACATGCAACGACATCAACTCGCCTCGCCGCAAGTGGATCGAGTGGGATTCACAAATAGTCAACGCTTTATTCTGTGTCACGGGCTTTGGGCTGGCTCCTTGGAGGTTTAGAGACCTTTACTTCCTCCTCCAATACCGATTTAGAGGGAGAACCGAAGCCCTCCGCCGTCTTGCGGGAATTCACCGGGGTTGGTATCGTCTACCAGGATCGGAGCAATTGCCAGCAGACATTGGTCCAGCTAACATCGAGGAACTATCCCTACCAAGACCTCTGCTCAATGTCCCACACCCAGAGAAGTCTATTCCAGGGGCCCCTCTCACCGGCCAACGTGCTCCAGCAACACCAATATGGAAGATGGACTTTGTCATCTGGTTCAATGTTTGGAATACATTTCTTCAAGTTGTACTGTCTGCCTTTATGTGGGCAATGAATCGTTATGATCGGCCGGGCTGGACGGTGGGTTTGTTTGTGGCTCTTGCCTGTGGTGCCGCTGGTATTGGCGGTTACATGATGTTTTATGAAGGCAAGAAGATCAAGCGCATTGAAGGCGTCCCAGTCAGCGTGCAAGATCAGGAGCGGCTTGCGAGAGACAGCGAGCTTGGAATCACGCACTATAATAATATCAAGGATAAAAAACCCAAGGATAAGAAGAACAAGAAGGACAAAAAGAGAACGTCGAATGGGTAGGCTGGTAGAATATTATTCCTTAATACATACCAATTCTTTCTTAATATGTACCAATTGCCATGTCCTTTCATTTGAGTTAACTGGCAACTTACGCGTTATCGCAAATAAGTTCTAATCATTTCGACTTCACAAAGGCATCTATCGCAAACCCCAGGATTTCACTGCAGTTTGGCGTGCGCAGTACTGTGTTCCACCATTCAAAAAGCCACCACATGACACTACCAGCACTAGGCGGGAGTTACTCAAACCAAGGGATCTTGTACTTTGCACAATAATAACACCAAAAATTGCAAGTGGACCTGAAACAAAAAAGCAGGTATAAATCATATATCTGCATAGACAGTGCCGCTGACTCCTGATAATATCCTTTAGTTTCAACCTCTTACCTTCAGAATATTACATACTGCCTTTGTGCTCTCCACTAATTTTGTATAAACAGCACTGGCGGGACCTACAATGCATATGTACAAGCTACGCACGTCCATGTGACTCTGAGCCAAGTATACATGTCATTCTTATTAGGTCGATTACATCAAAGTCCTTTGTCTGAAAACAGACCGGGCTAAAGCCATCAAAGATATCTTATAATTGTATGTTCTAACACTGCAGGCATTTTATACAGCTTGCAGCTTTCTTTTTCTGCTTCTGGTGCAAATTTTCTGTCGTGAATCTACGGTATTCGACTTTGTAGTTCGATTACTACGTGGCTTTGTTTGTCGCCAGTTGGGGTAACCATTCGGCATGTGCCGGAGCCTCAAGTGTGCTTAACCTACTACCATTTCTGCCTCAAACACATCACCGCCTCATAGATCCCAACCCGGGGGTTCTGAGGACAAACTTGTTCATCATGGCTTCAAGAGCATCTCTCCCATTCTTGGTTGGCATGATGCTGCTGACCGGCGTTATGAACACGCTACTCACCAAATACCAGGTGTGTTGCCGGAACCCGCATCTCGATGTTCTGTTTGTAGCAACCCTAACCCATTGCTCCAGGATAACCAGTGTGTACGACATTGTAACAGCGAGAACCCAGCGAATCGCGGATATTTCAACCAGCCGGTCTTACAAACAGCGCAAATGTTCGTCGGTGAGATGGGTTGCTGGCTTGTTATAGGCGGCATGGCATTTTACCGACGTATCACATCAAAGAGGTCACCAACTGAGAATGGCTACGAGGCAGTGAATACAAACGATACAGATGATGTAGCCGCTTCTGGCAGCACTGAAACGGAGGCACTAAAGCCATCAGTCCTTCGTGGACACCGAATCCTGCTGTTGGCTCTTCCTGCCATTTGCGACATATGTGGTACGACCCTTATGAACATTGGCCTTCTCCTCGTGGTCGCCTCCATATATCAAATGACCAGGGGAGCAATCGTGTTATTTGTGGGGACATTTAGCGTTCTATTTCTCCACAGGCGACTTCATCTATTCCAGTGGCTCTCGCTCTTCGGCGTCATGGTCGGCGTCGCCATCGTTGGGTTAGCCGGCGCACTATACCACGAGGCAAAGGACGAAGCTACAAATGCCGCGGCACATGCTTCGACCCTTGGCGAGTCCAAACCAACCTCCAGCGCCTTGATGACTGTCGTTGGAGTGCTGCTAATAGCTATCGCGCAAGTATTCACCGCAACGCAGTTTGTCTTGGAAGAGTGGATACTCGAGCGTTCAGCAATAGAACCAATTAAGGTTGTTGGCTGGGAGGGAATGTTTGGCTTCATCGTTACCGTGCTCGGTATGGTCATTCTACACTTTGCTGTAGGGCGGACCGAAGGCGGTCGATATGGGTATTTCGACATGGCCGAGGGCTGGCGCCAAATAACCACGTACAAGGAACTCGCCGGATCGAGTGTTCTTATCATGATTAGCATTGGGTAAGTTACCGACCCCGATTCTCGATTGCCATGATATAGTTTTGGTTAACGGACCGCTGGTTAGTGGATTCAACTTCTTTGGGTTGTCCGTAACCAGAAGTGTCAGCGCTACGTCTAGGTCGACCATCGACACGTGTCGGACCCTGTTCATCTGGATTGTTTCTTTGGGACTCAAGTGGGAGACCTTCAAGTGGCTTCAAGTTGTGGGGTTTGCGCTTCTTGTTTATTTCACATTTCTGTTCAACGGAATTGTACAGCCACCACTCAAGTGTCTCATGGTGGACGAGGAGGTTGAGGCGCTCCTCCCAGAAGATCCTATTGAGCATCATTAGTCAACGAAGGGTAGGCGCATGGTCCTAGCGAGGCATCGATGATTGCATGGTGTAAAGACTTTGCCATCGCGTCAGTCTTGTGTACTATACATAGTGGGGTGAGTTTTCGGCCCAGCAGATACGCGTTTGAGCTTGACTACATTTCCCCTCCTGTAGGGCAGGATCATGTGTCATAGTCCTATATTGCAATCTCTGGTGGTCGAAGCATTCTTGCCGGCCATCTATTCATTTCTAGAGACAGATAGCATAGAGAAAATCGGATAACTTGCGCAGAATGCATCAAAACGGTATACTTTGCTACTGTGCGAAATGATAGCGACCCTTATTCAAATATACAAGTGAAGTCGTGAACCAAAACCATCATGACGCCGCTATATGCACCTTCTGCTTTGCCTGTGATTCCAAGCCCGCCATGGGCACCATTCATGTGACGTTGCATAGCAACTCTGCCTCAAGTATGTACTTGCCCTCCTTGTATTTCTCGGTAGCTTCGTAGGCCTTGTCATATTTCCACCCGACAGTCTCCTTGCATTGCTTGCAGGTGATATCCCTGACAATATGTCTCCCCGTAGTCATATTTCGCTCACTCGGTTCGCCGGTATCAATGTTTACAACACTGTTAAATAGGTATGCCTTGCCGTGCTGGCCACGGAAGTTCTGGCAAGGAGTTAGTCAGACTTTCATAGTCGGAGATGCCAACTGGCCACTTACTCGGCTAATGATGTCCTCATGATTTGCCAAGTGGGCTTTGCAGCTCTTGCAGCCATATATTTTGCTGCTATTGAGGTACGTGTTGTATGCCAGGCCCATGGTCATGAATCTGCCGACACTTTCAGACGGACGATGTGGTTTGGAGCAGGTCACGGGCTGGCCACTACCGTTGCTAGCTGTGAAGAGATCTAGGGCCAAGATTGCTCGGATGATGAACTGGAGCGATCAATAGTATGTAGGGCCAACATGGAAGTATGGTAAACTACTCTCTTAGGTCACCATAGACTGACTACCTTGCTAGTCCAAGGTATTAACGGTACGAGGATGAGGAATGTCCACTCGCGGATGGCGGGGTACTGCTGAGGATGATGCCGCGCATTTGGAGAAGGTACATATATATAGCGCTGCACCAGACCCGGTAGCGAGGCTGCCCAATAACTATTACATACCTAACTTATTCATTCATAGACGAACTCCACTTTACATTCTTTATCTTCATAGATTTCATACATATCCATATATCCGTGCCTAAAACATTGCCTTCCGTCGTATCCCTAAATATATGTACATCGAAAATGATCGCGACTCTATCCCTAATGGAGCCGCCGACTCCAAGGTTTCCCCGTCCGCCCAATGAGGACATCTAACTTTAACGTTCAATACTGGATTTCCGTTGTCTGCTGTGCTCACATGACATTCGCCAATTGGCTGACTTGGATGTCAATACGAGAATGCCTCTTCTACAAAATCAATAGTGCTGCTATATTGGCGATTGCGCACGGCAAGTCGCACCTCGTCGGTTAACGCCCCTGGACCGCACACACTCACTGCCATAGCGCCGATTTGCTGCTCCATCTCGATGCTCAAAAGCGTCTCGATGTTGGGTCGGCCGGGGAACATCTGGACTGTCGCAGAAGGACTGTGAATCTCCTTGGTTGACCGTGGCCTGCTCACAAAGAGCATGATACGCAAAACTTCCCGACGCTTTTCCATGGCAAGAATTTCAGTCATCCATGGACGAATCCACTCCAGATGTTCTGGGCTTTGAATGATCCAAACCAAGGTGATCTTCCGGACGGCAACCGTTCCGTTTGCATAGCCAACGACAAGATCTCTCACGTGCGGCACCTGATGAGTGATGCCGACACCTCCTGCAAAAAGCATGACCGTTCCATAGGAGTGCATGCTGTGTACCCCGCCGTAGGGTCCCTCTACTAGGCAGGTCGTGTGCAGCTTGCCATCGGGGCAAGCGGCAGCTTTCTTGTACAGCCTGTTTGTGAAACCTGTTCTGGCACGGATAACGAACGACATGCTGGTTTTGCGCATTTCCAGAATGTCTTGGCGATTCATCGCCAGCTTCTCTGAGGCTACATCTGTAGCCTCTTCGCTCCAGGCGACCGAGAAGGGATGTGACTGCCACATACCAATCATTGGCATGTACATATAGGCATGCTGGCCAGGTCGAAAGGTCCATGGGCGAGCCATGGTCACGGTTACTCGGCATGCATCGCCAGGAAGTGCTTCAACAACAGCCGTAGTGCCTCCATTTCCGATATTGGAATACAAGATGCGGAGAAGACGAGAACCTCGGTCCAGTGCCCAAAAGGCGATGACTGGGAACAAGTACTTGATCTGGGGAAGTTCCTTCAGTTGCAAGTGGTACCAGATACCCACAACCGCAAGTATGGCGAGAGCAATATGGAACAGTTTGAAAGTCTCGTAGAAGGCGTGCCTTATTGGACTTGCTGCCTGGATGCTTATCGCCACAAGTGCACATGTTGCCTGCGACTTTTGTTAGAACTCTGCTTCATGACGAGACTGCGGCATGCTGACAATAAATCCCCACTTCATGTACTCAGCCGTTAGAACCGTCTGGATACCTGCTTCCCAACCTTTGGTATTTGCCTGTTTGGCTAGGAACGCAAGCGTGTGGGCGAGGGACTCCAGCACGACCACGCGACCGAACCAGCGGTGGAGTAGGTTGAAAGTGTCAAAAGAGATTCCTAGCAGTCGAATGAGTGGGTTGTTCCTCCCGGCCATTAAGAAAAGCGGAATCTGATACACCGTTAGAGATGCCAACTTGCATGCCGTCAGGGGAGCCGACATGGCCATGGGCATAGTCGGCGGAGGCAACGAACCATGTTGACAAGGGCCAGAATGCCCGTGCGTTTTCGTAGATGGTCGGCGGCAGAGGCAAAGGATCCCGCGAACGGTATGTTGACGATGCATATAGCGATATTCGTTGCAAAGTAACCAGCGAGAAAGAGGAATTGAAGACGAGTTGGAAGCGTGCCGATATTGACGGCAGTACTAAGCTGGAACTCGCGGTTGTGCCTCTTACGGAACAAAGGGGCGTAAAGGATATTCTTTTTAAAAAATGAGAGTTTTTGAGTGGGTATAGCAAAGTATCGTTGGGTGTCGTTATTCAAGCAAGTAACTGTGCGAACGTATTTGACCAGTTCGTTCCCAACTCTCCAAACTATGAGTGAAGCTGAAAGACCAGCACAGATGAGGAGTATATACGTCGAAAGAGTCTCATTGTCCACGGTGACGTCGGAGTCTGCCTGTTTGAACTGCGTGGAGCCCGAGCCACCGGATGAGTTGGACGACGCCATTCCGGAGCAATGGGGTCGAGAAAAGAAGAGAACGGCGTTTCTGCACTACCGAGCAGCTTCCGGTTAGGACCCACTGACGTGAAAATGCAGCTTTGGGGTCGAAGTTCGCTGAGAATTGGGCCTAGAAGTGCAAAGGAGAGTAAGCTAATTTTGAGGAGTTATCGAAGCCTGCAAGATGTCCCCAGAAACCAGACAAGGATCGCGATAAGCAGAAGTCGTCACGTCACTGCGAGACGAGGGAAGGAATGGGGGGGAAATGGAAAAAGAAACGAATCAATCGCAAGACTGGCGATATGAAGAGAGAAAAAGAGTGTGAAGGAAAGAAAGATAAAGAAGGTGGAGATGTGGGAAGTTGAAGGACGGACGGACGCCCTAGGATGAGAGGCACTACGAAGTTTTGTAGGTAGCGGCCCAAAGTGAAAAATGGAAGTGGCATGGACTACCACTATATGTCCTACTCGTAAGCGTAGCACCACCACACCCGCTGGGTTATCGCAATTGTGGCACCTGGTAAGGTTTTGTTTGGGGATCGAAAATGTTTCCCCAGTCTTTGAAATCGTATCATTTGTCCTGGACGAGGTAGAACCGTGGCCATTGTACTTACACCCATCTGGTAGGTACTCCTACGCCGAGCATGCCCTATGAATAGCGTTAGGTACACATACCTACTGTAAGGTACATCGTACACACACTGGAGGAAGAGTGGAGTGAAGTGACTTTTAGCGTGTGAGACCAGCCACACGCTGGTGGGCGCACTGCAATCTTTCGGCTCATGTTCTCCTCGACTGGACGCCACTGACCCACCGCTGGGGCCAGGTCTGTCACTTTTTCAGCGAATGAAATAGGTTAAGAAGGGCAATTGGAACCGCGGACAGTTGACAGGGAGGAGCTAGGGGAAGGGGTCTGAAACAAGCCGAGTCTGCATGTAATAATAAGGGGGGAGCCGATGAGATCTCCCTTCCTCCATCTGGTTGGGTCGATGGAAACAGATTGCCCAGCTTTCGCCACATGTGTCCGTCCGATCCCCACCCCCCACCAAGCGTGACTCCTACGTATGTAACTACGCATGTACATTGTTCGGACCAGTGAGACCTGCAAGATATCCCTGGTAACCATATGTTTCCTTGGACGTCGAACAGGTTATTCCCTGCGTGGATATTGCGATGTAGGGAACTCCTACCTACGTAGTACGTTACTGATTCGTAATACGATACAACACAGATGCACATGGCGGTAGGTAGCAAGTACATACCTATGTAATAATACCTTGCATCTGATGACTGCTCTTTCCCCGATCACATCTGTTCCAACTCCCGAACCCTGCCGATCCAATGTCGGTATTCGAAAATGCCAAGCTAATACGCGATACACGATTTGAGTTCGCGCGCGAAGCTTGTGCATCTTTGCTCTTATCCACGCGGTGCATGATATACTTCGCATCCATATCTAAATTCGCGACTCTGCTATTGGGGGAGTAATTACTGTATGCTGGTGTCTCCACAACTCGAAGGGCTGGAGGAGCTGCAGACGTAACCTGGCAAAGATTCACCAGGGAAAAACAGCCTCGTCTTTCCCTCAACCAAGATATTGGAAAAGTATCGTCTTGGTTGTCTCGCTCCCAGGGATTGTTCGATTGCATAACTGCCGGGCAAATGCGGAGCCGAGGCAAGACTAGCAAGCGACAAGATAATCATATGTAATACCTTTAACTTCGATTTATGATGCAGCCGATAGCTTAGTCAACATGAGCTCATGTGCGACGGGCACATGGATGGCTGGATCAAGCGTGCCGTAGTCCAAGGCGAGATTGTTAAGGAGCCGACAAACCCCCTCAAGTGGCCGGTCCTAATGTGTGACTATCTGGTCATGAGGCATTGAAGACCTGGTCATCCAATATCTGCCCTGACCGACTAAATCTTCCATTGGCGCGGTCCATAGCACCTATATGTGGACCGATGCTATTGTCATAACCAGAGGTTTGTCTTTTCTAGTCTCTATAGGAGAAAAAAATACGAGCTCTACGGCACATCATCCAGCTTCGAAACATCATTCTTTTGACTGCAGTTCAAAGCATAACAAAGTTTTACCAAACTGCCTTCAGATTCCCAATTCATCCTCACTTTGCATTTCCATGTTTACGGTGCTGATGACCCCCAGTGTGACGCGTAACCCTCGTCGTTCCTTGGGGCCTGTTCCCTGACATTTGACTCGCAGGTTGTTTCGGCATACACCTGATAATCCGAACTGGTTCTCTTGTTCTTGGTATTGGTATTGTTGCTGCCCATCCAGCTCATCCACACTGCTCAATTCTTTTTGCTGGTCATCTGTTTGGCTAATCGTGCTAGCCGGACTGCCTCGCCGTTCATGGGCGTGACGCATGACCCATACATTGCCTTTTTGTTGCTTCTTTTGGCTGTGTACTGCCCGAGTCTTGTTTGTCTTGATACTCTCCGCCGCGCAGGAACGGGCGAAAATAGCACCATCGAGCGGGCTCAACTTGGTCTTACCGCCATCCGATGTATTGCGCTGGTCATCCCGGGGCCGCCCAGAACTCCGTACCTGCGCCGGGCTGATGACAACCCATTCACTGATCCCTGGCTCCCACCTGTACCCGGAAAATAGAGCTTCACTCGACTCAGTGGACCCGGTATGTGTCTTCCATTTAGTTGTTCCCTGTGTGAAGTTCTCCGCGAATAAGAGATCCCGAAGGTCGCCGGTCTTCTGCGCCAAAAGACATGCGCTATCCGTTCTGACTGCTTGCAAACTCTGCAAGCCAAGCGTCGCTAGCAGATCGCAAAGTTTCGACAAGTACAAGTTGGCCTGATTTGAACTTGCACGTCCACATGAATGTGCAATCGAGCAAATAAGTGCCACAGTCATGTCATAGACCTGCGCGAGATCGGTGCAACTGTGCGCATCACTGTCAGACTTCATAGCACGACTTGCCCAAGTAGCCAATAGAATCGTCCTTGCGTCATCCGCAACATTCGGGACATTCTCTTCATGGCAAAGAAGGTAAAAGGCCAACATCAGAAGATAAGCAGAGGAAAAGTCGTTGCCGCTCGCGTTCGATGAAGCTGTGGCCGCGCTTTGGAGAATATAGAGCACCCTCCTAGATATTTTCGACCGTTCTCTTTCGTCGCTGGTGTTTATCCCCACGTCGGTACTCTCCCTGGACACCATGGCCATTGCAGTTATCTCACCAACTACATTAATCAATGCAAGCATTGATGACCCGGTACCGTATCCCCCACCCTGGTTGCTTGGCCATTTCTCCATCGTAGAGGACGACGCGAGACATAGCAATGCGATGGCGTGAGATGTAAATTCAACGGCGCAAACGTTGACTTGCTCCTCCATTAAAGCGGAAGCAGCTGCCGTCCATACGGACGCAAAGGCTCTCGTGTATAACCAGGCTTCAGAAAGATACGAAGCTGATAATAGGGCGGATATGCTCCTAAAAACACATGACATATTCTTTGACCACTCACCCACATCGATCAAAACGGAGAGGGCCCCCAGTCGGCTCTCATCCGTCAAAGTGCTTCGGATACTCCTGGGGTCGTGATATGATCGGTTGATGAGAGACTCGACTAGCTCAGTAGCCCCAGCTGCGTATCCAAGATTGTTACACTGCTGAGCTAATATTTCTGTAAAATAGATATCCAGAAGCCCTTCAGATATGGCGTCCTTTATGATGCTGATAGCATGGGCCCGCACAACTGCGCGGAGATGTTTCCAGCCAGTGCCGGCACAGCCTAGTGTCTCTAGACTGTCATAAACACGAACGGACGGAGTCGAGCAGTCGATCATTGAGACTACCCCTTGCCTCGCGGACTCTCGTTCATCCCAATTTTCAACCAATTTTACATATTCCGGAACCTTTCGTAGGCACATGGACATCAGAGATTTCGGACTTGGCCCATCATGTACGATAGCGGTGGAGCGAAGCAAGACATCCATATCGTGCATAATAGCCTCGTAAGCCCGCCACTGACCAAGAGGAAGCAGCTGTCGCAACGCTTCCAACCTTCGAATTGAGGATTCTGGAGTACGCCGTATGCGCCGTGATGCATATCTGGACCCTTCACCGGTCTGTTGCTTGTACGGAGTGCCGGAGCGAGAATCAGGAGAATTGGCATTGGGAACAAGAGCTCTGCGCAGAACAGGCGGTGCAATCTCAGGAAAACTGAGCTTTGCCGAATGGTGACCGTGTTTGGTGAGGCCGCCGAGCTGACGACTTCCACGCGGAAGGGTGCAAACAGCTCCAATGGGCGAGCCATACTTAAAAGGTCCCTTTTGGGAATAAGTGCGACGAGGGCGCTTCTTCTGTCTTTCGGTGCTATGGCTACAGCTTTGGCTTGGCCTTTTTGCGAGGATACTGGACGAGATACCAGACGTTGAGTCGGTCTTAGCGGCATCAAGGGCCATAACACGCCGAAGAGCAATGATGCGAGACTGCAAGGGGCGCAGCAAGCGGTGACATCTGGCAGTGGTCCATATTTGAGGAACGATTTCAGTGCGACGGGTCCGTTCCGAAACTTGAAGGTGTGCTATAGTAGCTGTGTGGGCTGCGTCTGAAAGAGCCATGGATGAAGTAGCATAGCGCGGACTTCGTAGCTCACGAAGCAACGATATTGCGGCAAATAGCAGCAGGTAGGTAGATGAACCTAGTCTAGTAGTAGAGTATCCCGGTCGCACCCTGTTTGCGGTGTCCAAGCAATGTTCGAGGAAAAGTTGATGACAACTGGAGAGCGTTAAAACTTGACGCGGTACTTCTTGGGTATTGGGAGCAGATGCCTATTCAAATAAAGCTTTGATAAAAACCGAACGTTTGGAATACCAAAACATCGGAATACTAGGAATACTTCCAATTTGACTTTGAAGCTTTGCAGCTTTGGGGAAGTAGAAGGAAAGAAGATGCTGTTTGTGAAATGTGTAGTTGGACTATGGTGTTGTTTACTAAATTCCTATTTCGGACTAGAATCACAAAAAAATGAGGTCACTCACTCACGGTGCCACTGTCACTGATTTAGGCCCTTGGAAAGCCGTACCGAAGTCCCCCGGTCACTGTCGCCGCGTCAAATTGACCGAAACCCAATGATTTGCAACGCGAATTTTTTTCCCCCTTCCTAGGTACTACTCTCCACAAGACTTTTTTACTTCTGCTTTTGGATACATGTCATGCACCATTCGAATTCACCAATTGACCCGTAAAAAGCTTCAGTCTCTTGTCTTCTAGGTTTTCCTCTTGCTCTCCCTACACAATTGAGAAGCTACAGCTTCTAAAACTGGCGGGTTTTTCTTCAATAACTACTTGCAACAGAATCGAAGCCATCATCGGCAGTCCCGATTCTTAATAAACGACCCTCGCCATTTCCAGAGTTGCTACTATCTGCAAGCCAAGCTACCACTCTATTTCTTGTATTATACTCATTCCCAACAGAGGGCCGCCATCTAGCCAACTTCTCTGTCAAAAGCTTGAACCGATGACCCAATCAAACACATCGAACCAGGGTTGGTCCAGTCCTCTTCCTTCGGCCATGGGAACAGCGCCAGTGGCACGTTCTTATGGTGTGTGTATCACTCGCTAAGTCTAAGCTTCTGGAAGAAAATGTCACGAATAGCCATGCCTCACTGCCTGAGCCATCTTCTGAATCACTTCCGGTGCCAGAAAATGTCTACGATCCAGCCTCTGAAGGTTAGGTGCCTCGACGTAACGAAAGGGCAAGTTGCTGACCCTCGAAAGCCTTGATATCTCTGTCTATAATTCTGCCTCACGCACCACATAAGATGCAAATCATGGTCAGCCACCACTACTTCGTGCTTCGTCTTCCCTCTAATTCGAGTTAGGTCTCCCCGCAAGAGCAGGCTCACGAAGTCCGACAGTCCGTCATTGACCTTCCAGCCGCCTTTCAATATACCTGTTTTCACTTGGAACACCGTGGGGTGCGTATCAACGACTTTTTGCTGTTGTCTGATGTTCCTGGCCTCAGCGAAGACCCCGAAGTCACTTTGGTGGAGGACCCCTACAACGAAAAAGAAGCCCGCATCCACCTCGTAAGGATCCGTGAGCTGATAGGCGCTGCCGGAGATCGGACAGATGCAGTCCAAGGAGTCCTGCCAGGTCTCTCTCTACTAGACACTGTTGCTGCCGAGGCTCAGGGAACATCTGGTGTAGACTCACAAGAGTCACCCGCGGAAGACTATGTCTTCAGCGCACCAGCCACATTCTCGACTCTCTTACCTCGGGTCCAAGAGACTGCACCAAAGACGCTCAAAGCAATATCTCTGTCTCCCTGGAACCCGCCTCCTTGCCATCTCAAACAGAGAGGCCACCTGTTGTATCTTGTAATCACAACGAACGAAGGCGAGCAACATCAAATAACATCCCATGTCGGGGGGTATTACGTGAACAAGTCATCTAACAGCAAGTTCGATCCTTTTCCAAGACCAGCACCTAAGGGCCATGCCGCCCATTCCCTGCTTGGCCTACTCCATTTCATATCCCCCTCTTTTGCTTCAACCTTCAGCGAGCTCCAAGAGTTCAATAACCGAAACGACCCGCTAGCAACATTTCAGATTACCAACGCTATTCCCATGGCGCCATGGATCGTGCCCTCTACGGCATCGCCCCTTTGTGCTCATAGCCCAGATCCCACACGTTCGCAAGAGACATACCTTATCGCTGGGGCCGAGAATACAGATACGCTCAGAGATTGGAATGAGGAATTTCAGACTGCGAGAGAGCTCCCCAAGGAGACTGTTCAGGATAGGGTGTTTCGAGAACGTCTCATGTCCAAACTGTTTGCCGACTATAATGACGCCGCGACCAGAGGCGCAGTCCTGGTCGCACGCGGAGAGATCTCACCACTTAACCCAACTGAATGTACAGACGCCCAAATCTTTGTCTACAATAACGTGTTCTTCTCTTTCGGAGCGGATGGAGTTGGTACGTTTACCTCCGAGGGAGGTGACGAAGCTGCAAGAGTTGCAACTGGCAAGGATGTTGCCGGCGTCAGATTAGTTAACCAGCTCGACATCGACTCGCTTTTCACTCCCGCGACGGTTGTGGTTGATTATCTCGGGAAACGCATTGTCGGTCAAAGCATTGTCCCTGGAATTTTCAAGCAGCGTGAGCCTGGCGAGAACCAAATCGACTACGGTGCTGTCGATGGCAAAGACGTGGTTGCCGCGGATGACCGGTTCGTGTCAGTCTTTGAAAAGCTATCCCGCGCGCTCAAGGTGAAAAGGCATCCGGTCTGGGATAAAGAAGGCAAAAGATTTGACTTGGAAGCCAGCGTGGAGACAAAGGGACTGATGGGAACTGATGGGCGCAAGTACGTACTGGATCTTTACCGTGTGACACCTTTGGATATCGCATGGCTCGAAGAGCCCAGCGGAGAAGACGGAGCTCCAAGCATTGAGTATCCTCACCGAATGACGGTTCTCCGACCCGAACTCGTCGACTCATTTGCCAGAAAAAAGATGAAAGAGTGGGTAGATGGGGAGCTAGCGCTGCGTGGCCGGGCTTCGAAGCAGTCTAACGACGATGCAACTAAGTCTAAGATTACCGCGGAGACAGAGAGCGAATCCGAGTCTAAGACAGAGCTCCAACCTGTTAAGGATATTGAGGACCCGCCAAACCCACTATCCAACGAGACCGAGAGGGACCAGATAGATCTCTCGAAATTCGAATTTGCTCTTAACCCAGATGCCTTCAGCGGCCAAGTCCCACAGACAGGCATCGAAAAGAGTGATCTGGAGAAGGACGAACAGAATGTTCGTCTAGCCTGCGAGTATCTGCGGGATGAGGTCATACCTGCCCTTTTGCACGAGCTCACAGGCTCTGACACCAGTTTCCCAATGGACGGATCCTCTCTCAACCGTCTCCTGCATAAACGAGGTATCAATATTAGATACATCGGAAGAATTGCCTCGCTCTGCAAGGATTCAAGACTGCTATGTCTCCAACAGATTTGTGTGCAAGATATGATCGCTCGATCTTTCAAGCATGTCGCCTCGACATACCTGCGTCACTTGCCAGCTCCTCTCGCATCAGCCTGTCTTTCCCACTTGCTGAACTGTTTGCTCGGCTTCGAATTGAACCCGCGTCCGGCTGCTGATATTGATCCGATCATGAGATCTCTATATCCTGACGCGGATCTGTCTTTTGAAACCGTATCTCCGGAGATCCTGCAAGCCAGCATCGCGGAGCAAACTCTCAAACGATTTAGATATGAGTTAGCTCATGATTGGCACACAGATATCAAGCCTCTTCAACTGCTTCGAGAGGTCTCACTAAAGCTTGGCCTCCAAGTGCAATCTAAGGAGTTCAGCTTCGTCGCAAAAACGACTGAACCAATCGCCAACCATAGCTCTGTCGACCTTGTTGCCAATCTGGCGAATGGACATAGCAACGGTGAGGGTAAAAAGAAGCGAAAGAAGGCCAGAGACGGTTCCCCAGCTTCCGTGGCATCAGCAACTTCTGCGTGCACGTTCAGTCCTGATGACATTATCAACATTGTACCGATTGTGAAGCATTCCTGCCCACGGAGTGCGCTGGCTGAGGAAGCGTTGGAAGCAGGCCGCATCTCCATCATGCAGAATCAGAGGAAACTTGGGCAGGAGCTACTTTTAGAGTCTCTCTCTCTTCACGAGCAGATTTATGGCATCCTTCACCCCGAGGTTGCTAGAGTATACAACACGCTTTCCATGCTTTACTACCAGCTGGATGAAAAGGATGCTGCTGTGGAGCTCGCTAGAAAAGCCATAGTGGTATCGGAAAGGACTGTTGGTGTTGATTCTGCTGAGACGTTGCTTAACT
Source organism: Reticulascus tulasneorum (assembly GCA_001557505.1). NCBI lineage: Eukaryota > Fungi > Ascomycota > Sordariomycetes > Glomerellales > Reticulascaceae > Reticulascus > Reticulascus tulasneorum. Next base: position 2,328,199 of record LSAX01000010.1, on the reverse strand, counting down.
ACCTCAACTTGAGTCTCTTCTTGCACCAAGCTGGAGACAGCAAAGGTGCCTTGGTGTTTGCAAAGCACGCTCTTGATTTATGGAAGATTATCTACGGACCAGACCATCCCGACTCCATTACAACCATCAACAACGGAGCCGTAATGCTTCAACAGCTCAAAGCTTACCATACATCTCGGCTCTGGTTTGAAGAATCGCTCCGAATCTGTGAGAAGGTCTTCGGCAAGCAGTCTATCAATGCTGCCACACTGCTGTTCCAGCTGGCCCAAGCTCTGGCTTTGGATCAGGACTCTAAAGGCGCAGTAAACCGCATGCGGGAATCATACAACATTTTTGTCAACGAGCTGGGGGCAAACGATAAAAATACAAAAGAAGCAGAAAGCTGGTTGGAACAACTCACCCACAACGCAGTGTCTATCGCGAAACATGCCAAGGACGTGCAAGCTAGACGCTTGCGCTCTGGAATTCGATTCTTGCCGAAAGGAGCACCCTTCGATGCTAATCCTTCGGCCCCACGTGTATCTGCAACGCCGCAGATGGATCCTCGCAGCATTGACGAATTGTTGAAATTCATTGAGGGCAATGATCAGCAGACTAAGTCCACTGGTCAACGGCAGGGTCGCGCGAACCCTAAGAGAAGAGGCCATACAAAGGCTTCTTAGACGGGCTTGATGCTAACCTCCCCCGCACCGGACACTTGAACCCGAACTTCGAGAGTGAGGGCGGAATCAAATTTCCTGTTTGTAAACCATTGTTTGTGTATCAAAAGGAAACTACTGCATCTGGGTCATATGGGCTGGTGCATTGCGTGCTGGGAAAGGCTTTCAAGGAATTGGTGCACCTATCTCACATTTTACGTGTACATAGATTGCAGACTGTGTTACCACATGTCTACCTAATCAACTCATCTTCACTCCTCAAAACAGCCGCAAATTTGCACGCTACCGGTTTCTTTAGCATCGGGTTAGGCGGGAAGTAAGATGGTGCAAGTAGATGATGTCATTCACGTCCAGCATCAAGTGCACAACGATACGAGTTGATTGAATTTGTGCAGCTAAGTGGTTATAGGCGTAACCATACAAATGATGTGGTAGGAACCATGCTTCCATGAAGCCTGAGGTGCCCTCCATCATGATCGTGCGTTGGCAGCGCTAGCTACTGACATACCACGACTTACTGGCGCATGATATGAGCCTATGCTTTGGAAACCCCTGCAGCAAGAGGTTAGTTAAGCGATACGACTGTACCAAGGCATACTCTTAAACTCACTTTGCAAGATCGAATCCTTGCTCTTCATCAGCCTCGCCAGTATTCGTTGCTGCTTGGGTCTCGTCATGCTGACCCGCGGAGGGGCTCGGGGCAGGTGACTTTGCCACGCTGGGTGGAGGGCTGCTGCTCTGTGGAATGATGCCGAGTGGTTTGGACGGGCTCAGATCGAAGGGTGCCGCCGGTTTTAGCGGCGTGCTACCAATATCAGCATACCTCCAAAACGGAGCCGGAGAGCTTGTCGGCATGTGTTGGCTGGGGCGTTGAGCTGTACTCGGCGGGGCAAGCCGGGGGTGGACGCGATGCGGTGCAGGAGTGACGAAAGAGGCTCCTTCATCCGGCAAATATGAGGAGGTCATGGTTGGGGACTGAGGTTGGTAATTAGAATGACTCGAGGAGCCGACGCCCGTTTGCTTCCGAGGCCTCGGAAGTGGGCTGCCATCTGCTGTCATTGCCGTGCTTCCTGAGTCGCCGTGCCGCAAGTTTCTGTCAGGCGTTGACTGCTCAGCACGCACAAAGGATCCAGGTGGGGGGGAGCCTGTCAGGGAAGCCTTCCGCTTGCGTGCCGAGCCTGGTTCTTTTGATGCTATATCCCGGGGGCCATGCGTAATGTAATTCAACTGGCTCGGCGACGATGGTGCTGAAGAGCCTCGATGACCACCTCGACCACCCTTGTAGGCGCTTCGGGTCATTTCTTCCCGGGCATCCGGCACAATTTGCCATTTCATGCCTTTTCCGGGCTCGTCTGTAGATCTGGCTATCTTGTCGAACGCCTTGTTGAGGGAAAGGTTGTGGCGGATTGAGTTCTGGACTTCATGGTGAGTGGCTCATTCTAATATCAAATCGGGCGAAGGGCATAACAAACCTGCCAACCCGCCGCTTGCTGGTGCCTGTAGTAGGAGTAGTTGTCCATGATAAAATTGTAAATGCCATTGAGGTTCAGTTTTCCGTCCGCTGTGTTCATAATAGCCTGAGATATCATTTGCGCATAGCTGTATTGCGGTTTTATGTGTCTGTTGTCATCGTGGCTAAGATCAATATCACTCGAGTTCAGCAGGAGCGTACCCGAACTCGCGTAATGCGGAGACTTGTGTTGAGAAATGCCCTTGCTTCGAGCCGATGGAGGAGTGCCAGGCCGTTTGTAGTCTGGTGGCGCCGGAGCTATAGGCTGACGAAATTGCTGGCTGCGCGAGGACCTGTGACCGAGGCCTTGGGTAGGCGATCTCTCATCCGTCGATCCGGGACGAGGGGGCGTTGCACCGGGATTGATGGGACTGGTCATGTCGCGTTTGGAGAGGCCAGCCCTGTGCATGTACATCTGATGAATATGTAAACGGCTGATTTCGATTGGCAGCACAAACATCATCTCAGTACCACCGATCTCAAGAACCTCACCACTCTCCAGAGCTCGTGTACCGCCCATCTTTAACAGATTGCCGTTAACCTTGACGCCATTTCGACCTTTGACCTCCAGGAACCAGTTCTCGTCCTTGGAGCTGAAGTGAATGCGTGCGTGCTGCCGGGACACCATTTTACTGGGCCCCAGATCGATATGAACATAATCCTCGTCATGCTCATCGTCGAACCTGTCTTGTGGTGTGGCGGTGGAGGGCTCTGATGAGCGGCCGATATTGACGCCGAGCTTGGTTACATAGAAAGTCCAGTCCTGAGCAGCTATTTTGGCGTAGGCTTTCACGCCGTCCTTATTGGCCTCGTGAATAGCATTGGCATGGTCTTTGCTTGCTTGAACAGGACCTTCCTTGGGGCAGAGGAGAGTTTGGACGACTTGCGAGAGCAGCTGATCGCCATCATTCAGGTGGAGGCTGGACTGATCCGCAGCAAGACTAGATTCATCGTCGTCGAGATTATCGGTGGGTGTTGAGTCTTGGGCCTAGAAGTAGATGCTTGATTAGCCCATATTCTGCCGCACTGTTGACACGACAAGTCAGGCATGGTATGCCCTGCATGTGAAGCTGGACAAGCGAACCTTCTTGCGACGTTTCGCGGGGCGACTCGGAGATGAGTCGTCTATCCTCGAGGGACTGGCATCACTGCGGGTCTCACGACGAGGTCTTTGGGTGCGCTTTGCTGATGGAGGCATATCGAAGCCTCGGACGGGGGTTGAGGCCAGGAGCAGCGAAGGCCTCGCCCGGGTTGAGTGAGGCAGGAGTGAGGGTCGCAAAGAGGGAGGGATGTGTGGGATCGTGCCATTCACCAATGAAGGTGTCTGGGGACTGGCTGAGACGGCGCAGAACTGGTCGAGCCTAGGGCGTCCAAGGTTGCTCTCTCTCTCTCTGGCTACCTTGTAGTTAACGAGCTTTACTGCGCGTCTTCGATTTGTGTTCGGGCCCTTGTTGTGCCCCCTCTGGCGAGAACAGGTGAAAATGCAGAATTAGTTGTAGCAAGGGAAACAAGGCTACTTTAGCAGGGGGGGGTGTTCCTCGATGATGATCGCGCGACGTTTAATATGCACAGCACGCGTCGTCCCCGTGGTTAAGTGGTTTTACTAACACACCAATTACAGGTACCTATGCTGCTGACCTGATCTACTTGTAAATCAGCTGCTTTCATCAGGCAGCCCCATGAAGAAAAAAAAGGTACCTTGAGCTAGGCACATAAGTAGCGAGAAGGGAGCCCAGGCATGCCCCCTGTGGATGCGCATGTTTTCTCCAGCATTCCGCCTGAGAAAATATCTAACCCGGGGGGCTACAGGGCCCGTTATTGGGGCTGAGTGAATGAGAAAGGTAAAGTAGAAGTAAGCAGATATGTACCCGCCTCAGTTTCGTACAATAATTCCACCAGCACCATTACCAGTCAAGGCGACTAGACTACCTACCATTAAATAGGTACTTGGTTATCGAATACAAGCAGGTAGATAGATACGAGAGGGTAATTACATAGGTGCCACTTTGTCTACCTGCGTCTCAGGCTACCTAGTAGTGGACGCCAGTTAAACGGCATACACTCCAATGCGGTGGAGTATACACGTATACAGAAGGACGAGCCCATGCAGTTTCTCAGCAATATCCACATATCAAAACAGTAATTGCCTGGTACGCTGTTTGCCTTTGCACATGATGAATAATGCAGACTTTCCCCCCAACTTTGCCTGACTACAGTACTTCTTACATCACCTGGAGATGGTAATGTTCCGGCCCTGCATATTGGTAGTCGAGTAATCACCCTGCGCTGCACCGGTCTCTGTCGCTCAAAAGTACCTGGACCTCGGCAGCTACCCGAGTGGGTATTTGATCCTGAGTCGCTTGAAATTGGCAACAGAAGGATGCACGAGATCATCACTTTGCAGTTGGGTCAGACCAGCAACTACCTGGCAACCCATTTTTGGAATGCTCAGGTCAGATAAACTGTCTTTCATATCCCTCTTGATAGAAACCACTCCCGTCAGGAATCTTCATCGCTCATGACCTCTTCAGGAGTCCTATTTCACCTATTCAGACGATAGACAATCCCCAGTAAACCCGGACGTCCATTGGCGTCCTGGCTTGGCTACCGATGGCTCAGAAACGTTTCTCCCTCGTACCGTCATCTATGATCTGAAGGGCGGGTTCGGCTCTCTTCGCAAGATCAATGCCCTCTATGAAGCTAGCCAGGAAGTCGCCACGGCCCAGCTCTGGTCAGTCCATTCCTCAGGTCAGGGCAACGTCTGAGGAGGTCGCTCACAAGGCTTAACATGTAGGGAGGGGGCCCCGATAGTTCATAAGCAGCCACCAGTATCACAGAGCGCTTACCAGCAAAGCCTTGATTCCGGTGCAATTGCTCCCCGCCTGGCAGTTGAGGACATCCGCTACTGGTCTGACTTTAGCCGTGTTTTCTTTCATCCTAGGTCGCTCAACCAGCTCTATGATTACGAGCTCAACTCTTCGCTCATGCCCTTCGACAAGTGGCCGCTGGGAACTGAACTCTTCGAGACTCTTGACAAGGAGCATGATATCATCGACCGCGACTTCCGGCCCTTTGTTGAGGAAGCCGACCAGATGCAGGGAATACAGATTCTCACCACCATGGACGACGCATGGGGTGGGTTTGCCACCAACTATGTCGAGCGGTTGCGCGATGAGTATGGAAAGGCTTGTCTCTGGGTATGGGGTCTTCAAGCTCCAATACCCGCCAGCACAAAAGTATGGGCTCCTCTGTACTACGATGGCCTGGGAGATGACTGATTTGTCTGCGGAAGAGCCAAAGGCGCCTCCAGCTCGCCAATACTGCAAGATCTTTGACACAGCTAAGTGAGCAAGCATCGATGCTTGTGCCCCTTACAATACCTAGGGTAGGTTTACCCAAAGCAATCAGCATAGACATGAACTCAGCTTGGCATACGAGTGCCCTACTCGGATTGGGCATGGAGACAGCCGGGCTGCCGTCACGCCTGAGCGCCCTGGGGCAAGGCATCCGCAGTCCTTTCGGGGACCTCGTAGGCAGCCTTAATCTTACTGGCGGACAGACAATTAGTCGTCTGCAGCTGTCAACCTCGGAAACAGCCTCGGGTGAAGGGCAAGACGTCAACGGCTCTCAGTTGTTCAATCTGGCCCCGGGGCCGCTGATGGATGGGGAAACGGAAACTGTCAAGCTGGACATGGATTTGTTCGACATCACAGGGCTCGGCCCTGCGAGAAAAAGCCACACCGGTTCAGAGTTCCGGGTATTTGGGCAGTCATGGATGTATCGGGGCAAGTGGAGAGAACAGCCAGACAGCCCCGATGATGGCCTGCAACGCAGAGAAAACTCAAACGCAGGACCTCAACGAAGCGCTGATCGCAGGTGAGTTCGGTTGCATCTGGACGTATTTGTTCGGGATGATTGTCCAAAACAGGCCGGTGGTGGCTGAAAAGTACGCTGACAGTAAACAGGTTCAGACTCGACGACGGCTTCCCTCTTCTGGATAGCTTCCCTCAAATCTACAGAGACGGCAATGAACATCCGAGTGCTGGGCCAATTGATGTTGCTACAGTTTTGTCGACAGATTCTTCCATTTCCGTTGCCATGAAGCAGCTGCGCGCCCAAGTTGGATTATCTATTGCTCTCGAAGATCGTGAGACATTAAGCAACAGGCTTGCCGAACTTGAAGACGCTTATCGAGATGGTTGGTCTAGCGGTAGTGACGAGGATGATGACTAGCCGTAGTTGCTTCGTGAGATGGGACCAGAAGACGGTGCCAGCTGGTTCCCCTGCCCTCGAATTATGGTTCCATTGTGTCGGATTAAAAGAAGAGCTTTATCTCCCATTTGTTGAGCAGTTTACAACACACGTGCATGGAGCAATAAAAGGGGCTCGGGCTTTGGTCCTTGACAAAAATAAGTACACCGTGTATCTACGGATTATTCCAAGATCCGGTCTCCAGCGTATTGCACTTCGGGTTTGTAGAACAGACACAGCATTCGCGGTTGCTATCCAGTCGTATAAGCCATAGAGTGGACACAAATACCAGTCCAACCGGAAGGTTATGTTTCAAGTAGTCCGCATCTCGCCTATTTTAGCCAAACGATTTGGGATATTACGTTTCGTAGAGGTAACGTCTGTTTGGTTGCTAATGAATGCCAATGTCTAGATACATGGTAACCGTATGATTCTAATCAAATGAGGCAGTCCAAGCCGCGACCACCCCAAATAAACCCAGGATGATCAACATTAAGGTTGACCGCATACGAAGTGCATCCACCTCTAGGCGTCCTCCATGGTCACGGAATCTAGAGCTTGTTGACTGCTTCATTTTAGTAGTTCACGACCACAGCCTAACCCGAATACGGCGGACCGTCGTAAGCAACGTACCGAAGACTTGTGCGCCATAGTACTTGATTGTCGTCAGTCAATTCTTTTCACGACCCATCTTGCCTTATCGCTGGGCTGGACCAGTTCACGGGCAAGATGCTAGCCACATCACTCAAAAGTTTCTTGGGAATGCAACAGCACGTTAGCCAGTAGAGGTTGAATATTCAACGAGCAGTTCCTGAACTCTTGGGCATTCGGTTAGTGGAGAAAGTGATTGGAGGCATGGGCAAACTGGATTCATCGAGATGACCAGAGTTGGCCGCATCTTTGATGAAGAGGAAGTCACATGGACAGATTTGGAAGCTCCGCATCGCAAGCTTAGATAGAAACCGGCTACTCGTCAGCCTGCAGCCGCAATCGATGCCTGTTGACGTTTAGGGGGTGGTTGGTTGTCCTATGTAGAGGTTAGTGCATCCCAGCAATGGAGGGTATTTCAAACACTGAGCAGCCCCGGTTAAACGGGGAACACAGAGCACTCAGACCAGGAAGTACCTCTGAAGCACCCCTTTTCTTAACAGTGGCCGCGCCATGCGCACCAGTAGGTTTCTTCTGGGGTTTCTTTTCTCCCGGTTCGAATACATCGTCCGGCAAGTTGAAACTTGATACCAGTCAGCGGCTACTGGCACGATACAAAGCTACCAAGCTGACTTACCTTCGCACGTGTTGAACAGTCAGCGAGTTGAGCTCTGAGTTGAACTTTTCCCACGAGGTACAGAGTTTCTTGAAGTCCTCCACTTGATACGATAAGTCGAGGGATTTAGAGCCTGCAAGGTCAGTATCATCGGCAAGTCTAGTACTCGTCTCGGATGGCCAGAATGGGTGGGAGGAGTACCGCTGGAAAGGGTGGGGGTTCGGCCTACCTTCAGTTAACTCGATCCCAATGTAGTGTGTTGTCGTGAAAACGTCTGCCACTGGGAGTAAATCTGTCTTGAGCTCCGTCTCGATACTGGCGTCTGGCTCCATCACAGTGGACGGCATGCTCTGTTCAGCGGTGGTGGTGGACTTTGGTACATTGCCATCATCCTTAATCTGGAATGCCAAACTACCTCCTTGGACTTGCTGGACCTCGTCATCGTCTCTGCATCTATGCAAACGGTCGTAGCCTTTGTTGAATGCGTGGGCCAGGTCTATAGATTGGTGACGTTCGAGGCCCTGGACCAATACTCGTACCTTCGATTCGACGTATCCTGACCATACCTTGTGTGCCTCATGTGTCCTGCTTGCTGAGATGACTGAAATATAATATTTGTAGCCTGATGTGAAGAAAGTGTGCTTCACGAAAAGGTCGCTCCATGGCCGTTTCCCCAGCATGATACTATCTGTCAGGTCGGCCCCCCGGTGGAGTTCCCGTTGGATGACAGTCATCGATGACTTCGTGATGTTATAAGTGGCGCACATTGAGGGATACGCTGGGGTGATAATTGGCATTAGATGAAACGTGTCGGCTTTGTACACCTATAATTCTTGCTATTAATCTCAAAAATCACAATGTGGGAGTGGAACATTACACACCTTTGGATTCCATACGCGAACTTGTAGCGGACCACTCTCAACCGCCTTGAGAAGGACGGGTTGGGGCCAAGGCCAGCGCCGCATGATGTGGAAGAACTTGTTGACGATGAGAGAGCTAGCAGCTTTAGGGTATAGTTGACAGACCCGAGCGACCAACATAGCCCAGGCGACTCCACCAGGGAAGCCCATGATGTTGGCATAGATTGCACGACGCTGTGCCCACAATTTGATTGCGCGCAGAGCCAGTTTGAATGTACTTTGCTCCGGAACAAGGGTAAGAATCTCATCAGTAACTCGGGTACCGTTGAGGGACCTGAGCTCTGCGTCATCCAAGCCCCTCAACAGACCGGAGTCCTTGAGATTAAAGTCTTTGCTGCTGGGTAGTTGCTTCAACATGGCGATTCTAGAAAATATCAAATCAATGCTGATGCCGTGAAACTCGAATTTGATTATGGGAACAAAGGCATCGGTGACGACTGAGAGATCGGCGACCGCACCTGGTGGAGTCATTTCTCGAAGCAGGTCTGGAAAGAGTTTGAAGTAGTCATCTCGAGTGACGTATTTAGGGACAACAACCAGAGTATCAATGTCAGAGCCAGGCCCGAACACGCCGAGACGAAAACTACCGTAGGTGAAAATCTTGCCTCGTGCGTCTTTGATCAGGAGCTCGTTTCCTGCCTCCTTCTCTCGGGCAACACGCTTCACAAATTCGTCGCATATCTGCTGGAGCGAATCAAGGACCTTGTATCTGTGAATGGATTAGGATTAATTGAAGTAGGAAGGATTGGTTGATGCCACTCGCCTCTTCTGAGTGTCGGAAGGACTTTCGAATGTGTTCTGCCTACGAAGCTCCTCAAGAAGAGCCGTGTTTGCCTGATTCTCTACCTCAGTTGGGAGAGCCGTAGAAATTGGCGGCGTTTGTCCGAGAGGTCTGTCCTCGCCTGCCATTGCGCGTGTCTGAGATCCTGTGCTGAGGCAGTGGTCACCAGATCGGTCGTGTTAAGCGGTTGAGAAACCACTTATGATATCACGAACGAGGATGTGAGGTCAGTGCCTGCTTTTGGTCGTTCTTTGGCACCACTGTAATGTTGTAAAGAAGATGTAAAGGTCGTCAAGAGAAAATTATGGAGTAACAAAGGGACAGTTTCCTGAGTAGTCCGTGCTTTAGCGCGCGGCTAGGGATGTCACTATGAGCGCGCGGACCACCTCTTGAATGGTCCTGAAAGTTGTTTCCCTGCATACGAATTCTTGATCGGGCACACGTTGAGACGGGGTTTCCTTATGCGGTGCTTTGGCTTAATTTGGGTATATGGCGTTCTTAGATTCCTATCTCTATTGCTGGAGTATCATAATTCTTTAAATCTAACCTGGATTGCACCAGTGCAGCCTCATCCTTACTAGGACTATCAATAACCAACACCTAGTCTTGGCAACTTAAACGAGAAGCCAAACGGCAAAACTCCCCAAGATACCTAAACTCCCAACAACTTCAAATGCATACCAGCCTTTTCGGTTGAGACAAGAACCCAGTTGCAACAATCCCAAAGGGTCTTGATGAGGCAACGATCGGCATGAAAGACTCTGCTTTGAGTCATGCCTAAGAATGCCATCGCTGCAGACTTTCCGCCGCTGGCCATGTAATCGCGTCAAAGTCATATCGCAAGTAGACCGCGTGTGTTCGCGGAGTTTTTCTTCCAGCCAGACTGATCTCTGTTCCATGGCCAGCTTTTCGTAATGGGCCCGTTCGTTGGCTAGACTGCGTTGCAGATCTGCGGCCCAGTTCGCTAGGCGAATTTGTGCCAGCCGCTCCTCGCGATGGGTGTGATCCGCAAGGCAAGCAACTGCGAGTGATGTAGTTGCCCCGAAGGACGGCGCAACCACCTCTTCATAACTTGGTGATGCCGAGAAAGCCCCCAGAGGCCGTGTCGAAAAGGCATGAATCTCTCGTCCGTGCACCTTCCGCCACTTCAAAAGCTTTCTGGCCGCCGAATGACGAAGCCAGGAACTACCGTCTTGGCAGAACATCTTCCTCAATAGACAAGTCAAATCCGTGGGTACAAGGGGTTGGAGATAATCAGAGCCCATGAGGAGGCTGGCATCCATGACATCGGGGTCCGAGGCGGTGGCAGTTGATACAGCGTACACAAGAGGCGCAGCAGTATATTTCGGGTCGACATCGGCGAAAGCAAAGATGTTGATGCCGGCCTGCTTGAGCTCCTGCGCAATGATCTCCTTGCTAGAAGTGATGGTTTCTGAGGACAATGCATCGGCATGGGCCAGAAGAGGAATGACATTCGTCAGGGTTTCCAGTTGACGAAGAAACTGTAGGTCAGTCGAGGTAAGTCCTGCATACTAGTGAGTCGCTACCACTGATTGCTTTGCCCGATAGGAGACTCACCCGTGCTCGAAATCATGTATAGCACAGCATCCACAAGTAAGCCGCCACTCCCAACAAGAGTATTTAGAAGTTCTGAGTCGGTCAAAGTGTGCATTATGTTCTTTCGCAAATGAGACTCTATATACTGAGTGGTCCTTGAGATCACATCCGTTGCCTAAGTTGTCAGACTGGGAAAGTTTCAATGTTATGACTGTGACCTACGTTGGAAGACATCTGATAGCCTGGGGTGTCAACAAGGCATATGTTTCTGTCTAAAACTCCGTTCTCGACATTTTTTCTGCGCATAACTGGGTCCGGGTGATCTGATTCCGTCCACCATGGTGGGTATGGCTTTGTGCTGGCATATATTTCCGAGATCTGCAATGTTGCCTGCCGAAGCTGTCGAGCTTTCAACTTTGAGTTTGGCCCATATAAACTCGGTGCGAGCGTTTGTGTTGAGGCGATTGGATCAACATGAACAATATGTTCACAAGATTGGACAATTGCGCGCAATAGGGACGTTTTGCCCAGGCCTATAGTCGTGTCTTCCATTAGCAAGTAGATTTTGAAAAAGGAGGAATTTGCAATTCAATACCTGAGTTCCCCGCAATCAGGACTTTTAGTCTGCCCAGGGATTTGCCCACATCGGTAAACGGCCTGCGGCTTGGGACTGTGATTGTTGGCATGATGAGCTGAGGAGTTCCATAGGCTGTGCTCGGTTCCTGTGATTTTCCTTGGTCCGAATCCTCCGCAACACTCATGATGTAACTTTCTGGGTACTCAGAAAACGACCCCGTCAGGGAGTTCCGACGAGAGGAGCCACTGCTGACCGCGGAGCTCGGACCCGATACTCCCAACATCAATGGGGTCATGATTCGAGACGCCAGCGGCGGAACCGGGCTCCGGCTTGTGTTGGAATTGAGGGAAGAGGTGGAAGCTGAGTGCAGCCCAGCGCGGCGATCGTCGAGTTGGGGACTGTAACAGATATTGCTATCTTGGCCTAGGCCAGCCAAGCCGTTCGGTGAACTATGAGCAAGTTTCCCATGATCTCGCACACGAAAAGAGCTCGGAGATTGCTGGGGCGTGGAAACCTCTACAGCTGCTTCATCAGCGAGCACGTATGTTATCTGAGCGGGAGTTGGGCTAGAGCCGAATGAATCAGTTGTTCCGTCACCCAAACAAGCGATTCGCGGTAAAGTGTCGCTGCCGGGGAAGGGCCGCATGTTGGGGAGGCAGCAACATGAGATTGCCTTTGGTATGTCGTTGGTCGGTCGTTGTCGACGGAGTCTTAGGTTGCTATGTTGGGGGGCGGCCAAGGTATGTACCTTATGATAAGTACGTGCTGATGATGATAAGAAGAGCTTATCGCCGGGGTCGGGTGGTCACCAGGCCCTGCAGTAATGTTGTCGTCAAGCTACCTGGCCGGTACTTTACCCGTAGCTGGTGGTACTAGCCCAGCAAGTGTGTACTCTGTACTAAGATCGATCCGTGGGGACTGCAGTAGGACCCGTTGCACGCAAGTAAAAGTATAAACCGCAAAGTCGGTTATCTGTGCCAACCTTACGGACTATCGAGGTCCAACGTCCTGCAGCCCTTTCAAGTATTGTAACTCCAACTAGTAAGGTCGCTCCGGAGGGTTGGAGGTACGTTATCCGCATGCCCATGAACAGAGAGGGTATTTCGGGTACTTCTCTCCTTGCACATGGTTATTAGTGGCTTTTGTACTGCGGAGCCACTCCAGATAGGCAGGCATGTATCTGATCAGAAGCTTCCTTCGAGGTGGTGGCGGGGTAGTCCAGTGTCGCCCCACCATTTCACCCAGCACCACACCAGCAACAGGTACCAACGTACCAAGGTTAAGTCCCATGCTTTTGCTCTTTTGCACCTCCTCCACCACTTTGTGCGACAGACCAGACGACCCGAATGAACTCAAACTCTAGCATCACCCTCTAGTTGGCAGCTCGTTGCGAAGAAGCTGTGGCATGCTCCTGGTTCTAGACGCAAACTCTCAATAGATATCTCTCCGGCTCTTTCGCCTCCGACTTCTTTTCCATCTCAAATCCTAGGCTGGCGACTACACTGCCTTGGATAAGCGAACAACTGAGCGGTTGGTTGGCTGTCAATCCTGCAGGGCTGTTATTGAGCAGCTTTGAATACCACCTACTGTTCGACCAACTCGTCGCAAGATGGATGGCAAGCGGCACCCAAGCTCCTTCCAGCAGCTCGAGAAGCTAGGGGAGGGCACGTATGCGACGGTATGATCCTTGGTTGTCGTCGCCAGTAGCTGATTTAGAACCTGACTTTCGAGCACCCTAGGTTTTTAAAGGCCGGAACAGGCAAACTGGCGAACTCGTGGCGTTGAAAGAGATCCATCTTGATTCGGAGGAGGGAACTCCATCCACCGCCATTCGCGAGATCTCACTGATGAAGGAGCTGAAACACGAGAACATTGTTGCTCTTCACGATGTGATCCACACTGAGAACAAACTCATGTTAGTTTTTGAGTACATGGATGGCGACCTGAAAAAGTACATGGACACACACGGCGACCGAGGCGCACTCAAACCACACCAAATCAAGTCTTTCATGTACCAGCTACTTCGAGGCATCGACTTTTGCCATCAGAACCGTGTCCTACACCGAGATCTGAAACCGCAGAATCTTCTGATCAACGGAAAAGGCCAGCTGAAGTTGGGTGACTTCGGCTTGGCACGAGCTTTTGGCATTCCCGTCAACACTTTTTCCAACGAGGTCGTTACTCTATGGTATCGTGCCCCCGACGTTCTTCTCGGGAGCAGAACCTACAACACTAGTATAGACATATGGTCGGCGGGATGTATTATGGCTGAGATGTATACGGGGAGACCACTCTTCCCTGGCACAACCAACGAAGATCAGATCGTCCGGATATTCCGCATAATGGGGACACCGACAGAGCGCACCTGGAATGGCATTACCCAATTCCCCGAATACAAACCAACCTTTCAGATGTATGCCACCCAAGACCTTCGTCAAATTCTCCCGCAGATCGACCCAACCGGCATCGATCTGCTACAAAGGATGCTACAGCTTCGGCCTGAGCTGCGGATCAGTGCTCACGAGGCCTTGAAGCATCCATGGTTTAACGACATCATCATGCAGCAACACCAACAACAGCAAGCAATGCAAGCACAAGCTCGAGCCTATCCTCAGACTCTGCCTACGCAAGGTTCGTATGAGGGGTATTAATACTTCTACTCGCTTTCAAGTTTCTGCATGTCCTAGCGAACAGGGTTGATACGAGCAGAAACACTTGTGGGTATGTGGACTGTAGTTTTGAGACTCAAAGCTAGCTTCCTGTATTGACCGAGAGATATGGCCGCGCACATGACCATTAATTGCATCACGGCGTGTCTCTGCCTCGATGAGCTCTTGGCCTTGTTCCTAAGAATTTGCAGGCGTCTGCTCGTCGTAGTGGAGATAGTAGATGTTATGTCGACGGGAATATCAAAGCAGATGGCGGCGTATATATGTTAGGATTACCAACCGTGGCGCAATGGCAGCAATTTGATACCAACATACTGAATTCTTATACGCGCGTTGCAGAGGCGTATCCAGGACAGATGAGTTGGCGACGTTCCCTGTCTAAAGGCGTTGTTGGCCAAGTCCACTCAGACCAAACGTAGTGTTCATGAACTAAGACTTGTGTATGGTGCTGCCGTCCACCTCGCTTTGATAGCGATTTTTGTTTGGTTCGCGAGTCCATGTTTTGGCTAGAGCCAGCGATGGATCATCTTCTGGATAGCCCAGTTTTCCTCTCACCCGTTCGACCTCATCTCTCACCCCTCTGGCCACTGCAACTCGGAGCTGTACAGCTTCGGAGCCATTCCCGAGGTATTCCGTGGTCTCCCCGAGAAATAATTTTCGACGGAGAAGAGTTTCCTCGTGTTCAACCATGCGTCTCCACTGGGCTCTTTGCCCCACAAAAAGCTCACCTACATTTACCGGGTCGCCGAATGAGATGCGAATCTTGGCACCAACTCGAGGTGCCCATCGTGGCCATTTTCTGTCTTCAGGCATGATGTCCTTAATGCCATCTACAAACATTGGAACGAAGTCGGGAGCCGGGTCGCTCTCCAGGATGAGCCGCGAGATTCCCCACTTGAAGTATCTGAGGGAATATGATGGGTGCTGGTGGACCAACGCCTCAGGAAAGACATGGACCCAAGAGTTATAATGAGCTCCGTGAGCGGGAGGAGCTGCAAATACCTCATTACCGCTTGAAGCATGCAGAGGATGCACGAGGTCGGGCGGGGTACAAGATTGTTCACTAGAGAGGAGGCGGATGGCCTGGAGCATGGTAGGCTGGAAGAGACCGCCACGGGGAGAGTGCTGCAAGCGATAGGTTGGCAAAACTTGACCCAGGGTGAAGAAGGAAGATGCCCATCTGGAACGCATGTGAGTTCTTGGCTTTGTTTCAAGGCTGTTGACTGACTTGTTCTTAAAACATATATCATGAGCACCGAGTCCCCAGCGGTGGCTGTTAGGATCGAAGCCATACTTCAACGGCAAGACACCCCAGATCAGCGGATCATCCAAACTGCAGTAACTTATAAGTTTCTATTGCCCAACGAAAGAGATGCGACTTACACGCTTGTGTGGTTGCACACTCCACAGATTGAATAGTAGTTAGCAACTATTACTACGTCTTCCATCCGTCATACATACCTGTGAGCAATCCCCTTTGTGGGGATTGGCTACGCCGCTGGTCCAACACTTGAAGAAATTGCCGAAGCCCAACGATTTGGACGTCGTTGAGTCCGTATAAAAAGGCCTTGGAAATAGCACCAGTAAGGCCCATCACCGTGCTTGATGCTATTCGCCATGGCAAGCTACGTCCAATGGAACGGAGGTCGGCACCAGACATTCTCCGACTGGGGCCGACAGTCACTGTACGAACCAGGGACGTGGCAATCCGGTAAGGGGCAGGTATTCTATGCAAATCGAACAAAAACCCATGTCTCCCTCGGTGATGTTCACTTAATGCGACACCTGAGGACCGAGAAATTGCTTCCGTGGCTACAGACACGGAAGATAGCCCCAAGAACTGAAATACATCCAACGAAAACCGTCAATAAAGTGCCTTAAAATCCCATTGGCTGCATTGAGAGTTGCTGTATCCGGCTGTAAATCAGATGAAGTGGTAGGTAGAGTGTGTCCCTCAATAAAATTTCCGGGTCTGTCGTTGTATGACTGTGGAAATATGCAATAAAAGGTCCATTGACCCCCCTGTACCTAAACGAAACACGCAATGTCAAATCGCATGCAACTAAAAGGTCCCTTTGGAGGCTGTTTATATCCTATTATTTACCTTGGGTAATTCTATGATCCTGCAGTTTAACTGGCACAAAGCCGCTGCAACTAATCTTTACTCATTACGCATTCGTCATGTCACACAGTAAGTATTTCGGGTAATTTCCATTGCTTAGGTGACACGCTGCTAACTTGTGTGAAGGCCGATCTGTTTTCACGGCCCACGAGAGAGACATCGCCAAGGCCGCGTGGTCTTCAACATCTGCACGCCTCTCTCGCGACTCCTTCCTTCCTTTCGGATCATGCTTCCTCTGCCTAGAATTGGCCAGAGATCCTGTTTCTTGCTCGCACGGCGATATATTTTGCCGGGAGTGTGCATTCTCGAATCTTCTGGCCCAGAAGAAGGAGATTAAGCGACTAGAGCGAGCAAGGGAAAGCGTCGAGCATGATATGCGAGACGCACAAGCTCGTCAAGATGCTCATGCGCAAGATCGGGCGGTGAAGGAGTTCGAAAGGACTCAGGCAGGTCTTGACTCGTCATCAAAACCTCTCAGCACGACGGGCCCAATAATATCCGACAGGGGGGTAATCGTATCGAAGTCTGAAAATAAACGGAAGTTTGTCTTGGACGAGGATGAACTGGACCGGATCGCCAAAGAGGACCGCCTCAAGGCAAGGAAGGCAATTGATCAAGAGAAGGTCGCAAAATTGGTGGTTTTACTCGATCCCAACTTACTAACGGTTCGCAGTCGTTGAAGGCAACTTTGCCGTCTTTTTGGACACCTTCTCAAACTCCCAATGCAGATACGGTGCAAAGGGGGCCAGAAACTCGGCCGAAGAACAAGGCTTCACCAGTGTGCCCAGCATCCTCGGAAGACAGACCTCATCCATTTGCCATGAAATCCCTGGTTTTGGTCAAGTTTACTGAAGAATCAGATACACAAACTAATACCCAGAAACGCCTATGTCCCGCTTGTATGAAGACCATCGGCAATGCCTCGCGACCTATGTTAGCCATAAACTGTGGCCATGTTCTCTGCCGCAGCTGTGTCGTCAAATTCATAGCGCCTGCTGGACAGAAGGGCTCTTCGACCCAAGATCCGGCCTGTTATGTTTGCGAGACCAAGCTCACGTCCGGCCGCCTTGAGACTGGTCCAAAGACACAACAAATGAATGTTCCCGGGCTAGTAGAACTCCGGTGTGAAGGTACAGGGTTTTCGGCAGGTGGTGCAATCAAAGTAGAGAAGTCTGGTGTGACGTTCCAGTGCTAAATGCTATATGGATGTTTCTACCCTAGCACATGATCATTCTCAGTAACCTTGACAGTTAATCACAACCCGGCACTGATGTCTCCCCAAAGATACCCTCTGTCGTCGGTCGTTGAATATAACTACAGGAGGCCAGCCATTGGGTCGGCTGAATATTATGCATATAGATCACCTCCGAGCCATATCATTTACAATATACTCCTCTGGTATACTTTTCTATTCGTTTCCTTTTTTGCCTTCCTGGGCGAAGGTTTTATTCAGGGTGCCACATGAATGGGATGTGCCTGCAGCTTATTCCATGCTATCGTTGAACGACTCGACCAGCCTCGATGCCTTAACATTCGCATGACGAAACACGGAACATCCAGGCAGAGACCATGCCCAGAATACCCCTGAGAGTTTATTTAATGCATCTTCATCTTTACTGGTTGTCTTTTTGATAGTGATATCAGCACCAGGTAAAGGCGAACAATGAATCTGTGGATGACACTCTTGGAGACCATGGTTAACCCGTGGCTAAAGAAGCCTTTAAGCACCTCTCCTTGGATGCCTGCATATAGTGACGGGAGGCCTTCGGACCTGGCTATTCGAATGATGATGGCAAAAACACTGTTATGGGCTACATCCCAAAGGCGGTGCCCCTTCTCGGCTCTTTTTGAGGCGATAACGTCTGCTTGCTTTTGTTCGGCGGATTCCTCTTGAATGTCGAGTATTTCTCCTGCTGGTCGATCCTTCTCCCGAGGCACAGAAATCCCCGAACCGGAGATTTGTAACCTAGCCTTCGCGGTTTGCAGGGGGTAGGTTATGCTGGTGGCGACAGCCTTGCTTGTAGCTGCGAGAAGAAACGTCGTTTGAACGCTCAGCGAGGCTTCCTCAACGTTTGACAGCAGGACTTTGCGCAGCTTTTGTGTGAGAAAGAAAGTGATGCTTGGATTTAGCGTGAGCAGTAATGACGCGGAGTATCCTGACCAGAGGCCCATAATGCCATGCTCTGCTCTCATCGAGGCTATGATACCTCGTACGGTCGAATTTGACGTCACCTCCTTCGTAGATATAAGGGCCGAAGTCTGCTTTCTCGTCACAACATTGGCGATTGGCGTCGTGAATGCCCTGGCGCAAGCGCCTGCGGTAGCACCTAGGGCCAATTCCTCTAGGGCGGGTAATCTACCACCTGAGGAGCTTCGAGTGCGACTTCGAATGCGGCTATCACGGAAGTACGTATAGAAGAGGAAGAAGAGAAATGAGTCGATGACAGACTTGGCAATATCTTGGGTCAGGCCAGCATAAAGTGCTGGGATTCCACCCTCGTGGGTGGTAATGGCTTTGAGAGCCTGCAGAATGCCACGGTACTGGTCTTCTTCGGATATTGCCTGCTCCTTGCGTAATTGGCGCTGTACCTTCAGGCGAGTTGTGACCAAGTCAAGAGGATAGACAGCAACGGATGAGAATGCTGTACCCGCAGCACCAGCAAAGGCATGGCCCAGGGCCTGTACAAGGCCATCCGGAAGCATGTTGGATTCTCCACCACGCTGAATAGTTGAACCAGAAAGTGACCCCGATCGCAGATGTGCAATTCATATGGCGTGAACTGGCTACGTGGATCATCGTTATGGGGAAGGATGACATTTAGTCGACGCCTTGATCACATGCCGTGGTTTAGTGGAAACGACGTCATCGACACCGCGCCTGTCTACCTTAGAGACCCTGGCATGACCCAAAAGAAAACCATGAGCCAAAAATCGGTACTGAACATAACCAAGGGGTTTTTGAGGATTCGCTAAAATATCCTGCTGGAGTGCTCACATGTCTTGGAGGTAGATCTGGTTTTAACACATGTACCGCAACACTGGACAATGTGTGGTCAGATTGATGGCCACAGAACAATCACAGTTCAACAACCGATTGGCGCTGGCTATGCATAGCTAGATCATGGATCATTGCATAAAACTGTGTAAACTGATCGCGACTTCCAGCCCTTTTGAGCGCAGTATTTGGAACTTGTTAACACCCGCTCGAGATGAACGTCAATCGTTACCGCATTCAAACCTCGGTGATCCCACCGCCTTAGACGTACAGGTATCATCATAATCAAATCAAGCTTGACGTACATTAAAGGCCCCAGAACTTTCTCATCCCCCACGTATTCTACTGTGTTCCAAAAGCCAAGTCCTACCGCAAGCATGTCGCACCGGTGTGCTAAGCTCGGCTGGCTACGGATTGTTGCCGCTGCGGCTGACCTTGCAGGCTGAAGCTCGACGATCTCCTTCCAGCAGCAAAGCCCACCACGCCCGTGTCAGGTTCCCCAGGCGCGTCCTCCAGCTCCAAAAGACCTGGATGGCCATCGGGTAATCTCTGTGATCCATAGCCAACGACTCTAAAAATGTTGGTACGGCCACCATTCGTCGCCATCTGTAGCTGCTCATGAAGTCGGGCTAACTGATACTGCCGCTTTATGGGATTGAAAGTCGGTTGCTGAATCAGCGGCTGGGGATTCCAGAGAGCCAGTGCACCCATGACAGCGGCAGTCTCCTCGTCAGAGTCTACCGGGCCGGCGTTGGCATCATCCTCGTCCTCCAATGGGGCATTGGCATCAAGAGCGGCCTCTGTGGTAGGAGTCAGTGCTTTTCATCCAGCTGAAAGAGTCTGGGGACGATGGATTGGACGTACTTTGTTGCTTCGCCTGGTTTTTCTTCTGATATGCCGCAAGCAGCATATCGTACGGTAAAGATCTTCCAGCAACAGCGCGTTTTGCGCCCATAGAGTGGCTTTTGCACGTAAGAGACCTGGCACATGGCATGCCATTTGGGAGCAGGACGCCACATTGACGCTCGACGTCGACAGGCCCTGAAATCCATGATTAGTCAAATTATGAGCGCCAATCAAGGGGAGGGTAGGCACACCTTTGGGTTTTGGAGCCTTCGGTTTTGGCTCCTCCTTCTTCTTTTTCGGCTTCGGTCCCTTGTCTGCATCGCCGTCTGCCTTTCTCTTCTTTCCCTTCTTGTCTCCGTCGATTTCCAACTTCTTACTAGTAGCCTTCTTCGCTGTCTTGCCCTCACTGGCACCTTTCTTGTCAAGCGACACGTCATCGTCGCCATCGCTCTCGTCGTCACCCTTCCCTTCGCCTCCATCCTCGTCGGCTTTTCTTGCCTCTTCCTCTCTTGCTGCCTCTCTCGCCCTCTCTCGTGCCTCTCTCGCCTCTTTTTTCCTCTGCGCCTTTTCCTTTTTCAGTCTTAGACATTGCGCAATGTGGGCCTTGGCCGCCGTTTTGAGTATGCTCTTCTTGCAGTGCTTGCATTGTTGGAGATCTGGGCTGTCTTCGAGCGGTCGGCCAGTAGCGAATGTCTCACGCGCAGTATCATCGAGCTGGTTTACAACCGGGCCAGGCGACGTTATGGAGGAAGAGACCGCGTTCTCATTCGCTTTGTTCTTCTTCTCGTCTATCATTCGGAGCACATGTTGGTCAGCCAGCAACGGGATTAGGATGTCGTGACTTGTTGGGTCTTACCATCAATAATGCTCCCATCTCTCCAGTTTCCGGGCTTACTATGCTTTGGTGCAGGCTTCTTAAGCTTGATCACGCCGCTTGGTTTGTCCTTGGGGTCCTTCTTCGACGCCACTTTGATCGTTTGCTCATCGTCTATGTACTCGTCCAAACCTCGTCAGCCACCTGCTATCAAGGCGTGGGAGACAGCCGCACCGGGGGCCCGGGAATCTGCACTTACTCTTGCGAGATTCTGTAACAGTAGCCATATCTGGATAATTTGGAAGCGTGGGAGTAAAGCCAGGTCAGGCTGACCTCCAGCGACCGGCGGGGTAGTAAGGCTGTATTGGTATGGCCGGGTGTTGCGCCTTTGAGGGAAAGGATGATTTTAAGGCTAGTCGAGATCATACAACAAGGTACCGGGCGTTTGGTCGCTTTGACAATGAAGTTATACCCTACAGTGATAGGACGTTGTTGTGTGGTAGGCTTGACTATCGAGGTTCCTGTGACCACACACTTTGAAGCGGCGGCCACGGAATATGCTGAATCCGGAACAGTCCCATTACACAGTACCCGTCCCAAATCCGCACCGTAGAATACCTGCTGGAGCTGGACACAATTACTATAAACTCATTACTTCCATAAACTATTCAGGTTCTTGCAATGGCGAGGACTCGGATTACCCCATTTTTTTGTTGGTCAATAGACGCGGCCAATGACATACGGATGATGTGGAAACTAGATGATGTTTATTTCGTTTCCCTGTCTCATGGCTGCACATGGTCTCTAGTGGTGCTGGCTCTATGCCTCATTCCTGTGAACCTATCAGAATCACTTGCCACACATCCCTTCATGAACAGGTACAAATATAAATACAGAGCAGTTTGCCCAGCCTATAAGTCAACGCCTTCTCGGACGGTACCTGATACAACCTGCGGTTGTTCTCCCTTATACCGCCAAAACAATCAGCCAACCTCCCAAGAACACCGGAATCATCGTGCTTTTAGTTGCCGCCAGTGGCTAACTAGCATATTTCTCTCTCCTACTAATCACTGGAGAGGATTCCTTCTGCGCTGGTCCTTTGTAACGTGTCATGGTGAGCGCGCATAGCTTCCATCATGGAACGGGCATGAAGCATGCCCATATCACTCCAAATACATTGCACAATCCCCAGAGCCCAGTCCCAGTACTCTCTCGGCACGCCAGGCGCGCAGCTCGCCACCTTGAGATGAAACAGCAGGAGAGGCAACCCCGCCGCCCCGGCCCCACCACCCCCGGTACTTTGGACCGTGATCAGAGTATTCTCCTGGAGCGCGGGATGCCGCCAATGACTTGGGGAACTTATGAGGGTGTCTTTCGCCAATCTGCGGATGGTCTCCAGTATCTGGTTCCTCCGACCGGCCGATACTAGAGGCAGACTGGACACAGGGTTCTGGTTGACAAGATCCAGTAGCATTTGGTTGGCAAGTATTCTCGCCCAGCGGTATTGGTTCCATATCCGCGCAGTCCACACGTCGAAATATTTATGAAACTCTCCCATGAATATCGCCTTGGCGGGCAGGCTATCGTTCCTTTCTGTATGAAAGACCCATTTCCCCTCTGCGCCTGCTTCCCAGCCAGCGAGGTCCAAGTCCAGGTCGAGCAGCTGCCGTATGACACTTGCCGTCTTTGGTCGGCCATCACTGAGCACGTAGCCTCGGACGAAGGCAGAGAGCTGAACGAACCGCGCAATAAAGACAGCGAGGTCCGTGGACGGTCGGTCCGACGGGTCCTGCAGCTTGGCGCTGAAAGCGATCCAGTCGAAAAAGACAGGGGGAATCACAGTTCCCGCAACCTGAAAGGGAATAAACTACGACAATTAACGCCCGATGCTTGCTTAACGAGTGACAGGGGAAATAATAACCATGGAATAACACAACTGCAGAAGGCCTCTGAAGCCACCGAATGGTGTGTTCGGCAAGGGGCACCAGCTTCTCAGCAGGGCAGCCCCGCCCATAACATGTGCGTGGACAGTACCAGTGGCGTGGTGGGTTCCCTTCACGACCTACACAGATGAGTATAAGTAAGCAGTGACCAAGAAGAGTCGATAGACAGAGGAACATCAGAGATTCTGCAAATGGTAGCGTGCTCACTTCAAACATGGCAAGCATTACAACCAACCTCATGGTTATATCTAGGCTTGGAGGATTGGACGGCAGGATAAGCTTTCCCGTTTGGCGAAGTGCCATTCCATATCTCTGCCGCGCGGTGACCATCATCTCCGGGTTGCCTGTGAGGTTGGACAACCCGGCCAGGCCCACAGCAGCCATGACATCTTGGAGTTGTGGGTGCCACAGCCAACCGGTGGAAGACAGGTCGTCGGTTGATCTCGGTTCGTCTGGGTGCCCGAGAAGGTATCGGTTGACGTAAAACTGGACGCCCTGATCTTTAAGGTTCGGTCCAACAGAAGGAGAAAGAAAGACGCCATAGGAAGAAGTTCGCCTCCCGAGATGAGAGTTGGAAACGATGGAAACTGGAGCCTGCTGAGGAGAAGGAAATGCAGTCGGAGGCGTGCCCTTACGAGTTGACTGCGGGGAAGTAGGCGAAGATGATGACGACGGCGTAGATGGAGCTGGCAGAGAAAGCGAGCGCGCTGAGGATGAGGCCTCAAATACCTGACTGATGCCATCGGCGGCATCATGGACACCCCATTGCGCATGTGCCTTTTGAATAACCTTACTACTCTCATCTCGGAACATCAATGACAGCTGGTCCCGGTAGCCGGGGCATTTCTTGAAGACTCGAACGCATTGAGAGCACTCGGGTTTGATTTTATCACACTATGGGAAGTAAGTCAAGGTGTTGCACAAAAAGGGACCGAGGGAAAGGGAAGCCGTTGCTCGGCGGCTCCAGACATGAATTGTGGTGAGCGAGACACACCTTGATCCGACGTGTTCGGCAATTCTGGCAGCCTTGCGAAGCCTTCCCACAGTACACCATTGCGTTCAGCGAAAGCACTTGGAGGATGCTAGTTGCCGCAGCGGAAAGCTCGGGATCCGGCTCTAGCTACTCTCACTCCAAAAACTCGATTGTAGTTGACTTCTGACAGGCGGACAACGGCGGCTAGCCCATTACGTTACGGAATAGGGCAGCACGATGCCCACCTGCGACGCTGTAGAGGCTGGCAGTCGCCACGTTCCAAAGGCTACGATCAATTGATAAAGATGTGCGCAGGTGACAGAAAGAAGGGGGGGAGGGAGACAGAGGAAGAGGGAACGGGGTTTGTAGCCGATGGAGAATGGAGGCCGTAAATGTGCCTTGATGGGAGCCCGGAGCCGCAGATGGTTGGTAGTTGCCGATGTACGTCCAAGGTGCGATATTTTGTGCCTCTTTGGTGCAGTGTTGGTTGACTAGCCTTGAAAAGCTGGTGGAAAATACCGGACAGAGGCAGTATTAGAGGGCGCCCCTCAGTGTGAAGTAGGCTGTTTAGGATTAACACGTTGGAAGAGACGGGAATCAATGAATGTGTGTTCTTGAGTTTGACCGAAGGCTGAGTGAAGCATGAATTCAGTTTCGAGTAGAGAGTATCCAGGAACCTGGGTTGGTTGATCCGATGAGATCTCAGGCAATATTTTACAGTGCAGGGGTAGAAAAATGATGACCGGGGACTCGGACGACAATGGAAATTGAGCAAATTGACAATGGAGGCGGAATGCCGATAACCTGGGTATGGGTGCATGCAGCGGGTGCCGGGGGGTGGGTGGGAAGACGGCGAGATGACGAGAGGGTTGGATCTGTCCATCAATTGGGTGGTGCGTTGTCGCACGTACCGTCTGTCTGTCTGTCTGTCCGTCACCCCCTCCCATGCAGTCCCAAGACTCGGGGATTGCCATTGAAAGTCCATGGGTATATGACCAGGTGTGAATGTCTGTCCGTAGGTATGTATGTATGTTGAACCTGCATATATACATACAATACGTAAGGTGCATTATCTAGGGGTCTAAAAGGGGCGTTTTTGCGGGTCTACTTGCTGTGAGGTCATGAGGAAGAGGAAGGACGAAGGACAAGGAGAAGGGGACGGGGATGAGAGATATGATGATTGTAGTAGGTGGTGCGGTTTGCACTTTGGCATATTGGATGGAGTATGTATGTAGGTATGTAATACCTAAGCCGGGAGAATCCTTCCAACTCCCTCCTCGTTTGCTGGGGCCGCAAGGAGAAAACACCGGCCCTGGACCCCCCGACCCAGCCCACCACACACATGAAAGGTGAGGGGGGGCCGAAGAAGATTTGATGAACGTGCCTACCTTACTTTGTATTTACGTTCCGCATTCGCATCCCAAAATCATGTACCTTCAGAGATACCGGGTAGCTACCTAAAACGAAGCACAGTAATAGTAATGACTTTATTCCTTGCCCTACCTACCTTACCAGACAGTAGTAGGTACTTTACGAATATATCTACGAAGTAAGGCAGGGGCAGAGGATGCTCCGGGAGAAAGCCAAGCGGCTACGTAGTATCTGCGTTCTAACACCCCCCTGACTTAAACCCTACCTGGGTGGGGAGTTATTGAAACTACCCACCTATTATTTTTCGTGCAAAATCGTCTACTACATGCCTCGAGCCTATCATTACCTGTTGATAAACCTGGTCTCCAACACACTCGGATTCTTCCCCGGAGTATGTCCCCCCCTTCCTCTCTGTCGGAAGAACTTGGGCGATCGAGTTCGTAAAATAAAAAAAAGTGCATGGGCTACATAGAGGCCTACGCGCCTCAGCCCCCCGGCCCCAAGAATCTCCAAGGCTTGAACGAACATACGGGCAGGCATCACCACCCAGCCAGAAGCTAGTGCACCAACCCCATCAGATGTTTTCGTACTATTAGTGTATACCGGGTAATTGATTGGCATCATACATAGGTCTTTGCACTGCAGGTGGCAAGGCTGGGCCGTCTGATCACCAGCTCGAGATTTGTAGGTTCATTGACTATGAGCAGATAACAAGCCCTTTTCCCCCAACTTACAGACTGGTCACAGTACGAAGTACCGAGACCCTGCCGATTACTCCTGCTCATGTCTGATTCAAGCAGCCATTCGGGAACCAGAGGACTGGTACTTGGAAGATTAATAAGACCCAGCCGGACGGCGCGGTGCGGCACTAGGTCGAGCTGTCATATGTGAATCCCGGCCCTATGCTCAGGCGCTAAGATTACCATCACATGCAAGCGCTGCATCCGGGTCATTTATTGCGACACCAGCAGGAAAATTGCCCATCTCCGCATGCACTACGCACGTATTTCTGCATGAATGGAGTTAGTAAATCAACTGATAATCACTCCGCAGTCTCACTTACCAAAGTACCTTGCGTTTAACGGAGAGTATAACCTACGTGTACACAAACATACTTTGCAGATATCTTCACCATTTCTGAATATCCCACAGACACATTCATGTTTCCATGCAACCGGTGGGGGTCGCTCTCGTGGGTGCCTGACTAGCTTTCTTCATTTGTAGATTCTTGCGGCGCATTAGCAGCGCTCGTCCCCCGTAAGGTACGTAGTGACTCCTGTGAGTCAACCAGGGGAAACATGTCATCGGCTGGCAAAAGCGAATTGATCAACGTCCCAGGCAAGGATGAGCCCCGGAACACTAAATGCGATATTAAACTTGACCAAGGCATCCCTGCGGCGGGGTCAAGGTGCCCGTGCCTGTCAAGCTACGTACCCACCCACCACCCATGGGAGTTCGTCATGATGCCAAATAACCTCCTAGTACGCGGCCAAGGGCTGAAGCTGCCAACTGACACAAGTAAACATTGGTGAGCTATGGTTCTATCTAACGGCAGCTATGCATATCCGCATCCGGGAAAAACGGCCGGGGGGGCGGGAAGGCGACAGGGCCAAATCATACGAGGTCACGACGACGGACATCAGGAGGCGTCCAGGATGAGCAGTTGGACACCTGCAGGCTAAGGTAGCTGGCCCAACCCTACATATGTACATCCATTCGTGGATGTGCACGGAACCGTTCTTGCCGGGGGCAAATTCCATCTGTCGGTATTTGGATCGGATCTGCGCACAGAGTTTGTCCCCTTCAATCGACCGGTACGCTTGAAGGGAGGCATTGAACGCCTTGAGCTCGTTTACGCTTGTGGCCAGAGCATATGCCACACTGAGGTACTACGAAGTAACCAGCCAAATGACCTTTTGCGTGTGCGCACTCATGGGTTTCCTTTTTGTGTCATCGAGAGAATAACATGGTTGCCTCGAACTGTGTCCTCAGCTCATCGGTCCGACCCCTACCTGAGCCGGCGAGTCCATGGAAGAGTCAAAGCTTAAACGCCAAGATATTCGACCGCCCACTTCGGTCAACACGATTTTAGTTTGGTTGCAGAGAGCCCAAGATAGCCCGTCGCGCGTGGTCCGTTCGTCGCCAGGGCCTCACCGAAACGGACGGCACCGCTCAGTCTCGAGTCCAATTAAATATCGGTGTGTTTATCAAACAGACCAGGCTGGGCGGATCACTGGGCCCGGGTTTCTCAGCTTGGCGTCCTTGTTAAACCACGAGAACCCACAACACTGAGAACCGTCTCGCTGGTGCAGGCATGGCATGGATGCCATTTTACCACAACTGCATATGGATCGAATCAGGGCTGACGAGTGTGCGCAAGGATCTGGAATGTCCTGTCACAGGAGCTCCCCCGGCCGAAATACTAGGTGGCTCTACGGCTGGGGGGAATCTCCACAGTAAAACCTGTCTGAAGAATTGGATGGGCCAGCGAAACACAGACACAGATCCATCGGGGGTATGGGTGCATGCGCAAGCCTGGGAGTGAGGTTGAAGGGTTGGAGGAAGTCCGGAACGTACCGTGTCCCAAGTTCTTGGCTGAAGAATGCCGGCCGGAGCCCTAGCTCGTCCGTATTGACAAGATGGCCGCGACCCTAGCAGAACTAGTCCCAGGTCTAGCCAAAAGAGAAAGCAGGGAGGGTCTGCTTAAATCTCTTCACAGCTGCAAGGAGGGAAGCATTGTGCACAGACAGAGTAAAGATTATGAAGCTGGTATTCAAGTACATATCTGAACAGACTCGTAGATTGACGCAATGCGACCGAAGCAGATCACACAGAAGCAAACCGTGCCGCGAATTCCCATTTCTAACCATGATGAGCGACCCGTCCCAGCCGATGGCTGGTCCCTGATATATCCCATTTCAACTCCGTGAACCGACACCGTGGAATTTGATAGACACTTCTAGGAATCTTGAGATTGTGCCCAGCTGGACATCAATCCACTAGCTCTTGCCGAAAGGCTGAACAATGAGGTCCTCATCCAAGTACCAGCTAGGCAAGAGAGATCATCTATACATGTAAAGATCATTATGTTGCTAGAGCTCGATGCCTTGCCATGTCCTGTATATTTCATCTCTGATCGCTTCATGACCCAGACTCCTCTGCCAAAGCATTGATTAGCGGCTTCAAAATTTGAGCTTGCGGCTAGGACTCCTACCGGATGGAACGTTTTCCCATAGTACGTTGGAACGTACCACATGGAGTTTTGCATCACAATGTCTTGATTCGCGAACTTGAGGCTCGGGTCGTCAACTTTTGACATTGCCATGTAGCACAACGCTAGCAGACCCCAATCCCCGGATCTCTGGGCTGCATCGAGGCAGTTTGCAGGATCAGTAAGAGGTGACCGATGCGGTAGAGTTTGGTATTGCTGGGTAATGGAGATGGTTGCGTTAGGGCTCGGAGAGGGATCCGTCACATTGGGGTTGTTGTCTTGCCCTCCAACAAGAAAGAACCAGGTGTCGGTACGGTTGTAGTCTGGCTCCTTGATGCTGGGCTCACAAAACCGATGGCCCTCGAACTTGTGGTCATAATCTACAAAATATACCTTGGGCACGTTGAATCGACCATTGATTGCTGCAATCGAATGGGCGAGTTTGGCATTCACGGCAAGAACCATCTCGTTCATTCGTACGCGAACCTCCCGTTTGAGCTTTGGTCCACGCCACCAGATGCCGAAGCTGGAGTCGTCACACTCCTCCGTCTCCGTGTTGAAGAATTGAGCATACCCAATAACGGTGATGATGAACCACGGGCGCTTTTCCCACGGCACCTTATCTAGGATCTCCATGATTGCGACCTCCAAGCGGAGCTCAAAGTAGGGGCTTGCGATTTGTTCGTCGGCATGCTGTAGAGCTGTCTCGCATGTCCCAGAGTAGAAGTTATAAAAGCGGAAGACGCAAGCGTTGATGACATTGAAGAAACCAAGGTCGTTTCCGCCAATAGATAGGACAGCGAAATCGGCAGTGGATGTGGTGTTGAAGTCGTCGGTTTGGCTCGGTACGCCGCCTGCCAGGAGATCTTCAATTGTTGCGCCAGTGCATGACAAGAACTGGAAAACCGTTGTGTTAGGTCCCTGGCTCTCTGTGAGATCGGCGAAAATTAGTTCAGGGTACGCGTGAGACCCTCGGCGGCATTCGCCTTCCTCCCCATCCACGCCCGTACCGATGCCAGCACTATAGGAATCCCCAAAGGCAACAAATCCAGCCAGGCCACTGGATTTGCGTTGCGGGAATACCGGTGTTTGAAGTGCATGGGTAACCGGGCCTAGAAGAGACCGTTAGAGATTGTATTCACTTTCGGCGTGACTAGGACATGCCGTTGTCATGACTGCCTAGAACAACTTGAGTCCCGGCTTCACCACCAGCAATGGTGGATACATCATGAATCAGTAACGCGTTGCAGATGACCAGTTGCAAGCTGACAGCCAAGGCCCATACGAAAGAGGCATTCGGAACCGGCATCGTTGCCAGCTGCCTGCGGATAACTCGACGAGTTGAAATGGGTGAGGATCAGAATCGAGGAGCCCGAGCTGTCAGAGACACGCGTCTCCTCAATGCGGCCGAGCCCATCCAAGACGAACGCTATCGAGCCACGGGGTGGGAATTTGGAGCCGGAAATGTTCAAATATACCGAGAGCACAGCAATAGGCAGGGAGGTTTGTAGGCGGCAAGTGACTACGGCGCATGCACGGAAGGCCTCCCGGGCTTCGTGGGTTCTTTATGCTGTTCCGTGAATGTTAAGATGGTTGCGTTGCCGAGAAAGAAAGCCGCGAAGCCAATCGTCTGGGCACATGGAATCGTTGCCTGGTTCAGATGCACAGTGGTCTGAAGTCACGAGCCCCCCAACGTGATCCTTCAACCTGTCAACAAACCCAAGATTGAAGAAATCCGTCCGACGATACATCTTTGGCTTGCAGTACACATACCAGAAAGGCTTGAAAACCAGGCACTAGTGAGATCGGTGCGAGGCACGCAAGGAACGAAGTCGAAGACAAGGTCGCAGTTTCATTACAAAGGGGGTGGCCACGGCGCATTTTGAGCTCCAGTAGGGTTCCATTACATAGCACTGGCTTCATATTAGTTAGGGAGGTACCGTCTATAGACAACACCATGCAGTTGATCACATTCTAAGTCAGCTTGTCAGGCAGACTTCCATGCCATGATACGGACTACCTATGTAGTTACAGAATGCCAAATTTTGCTACAAGCCCCAGACCAGCATGTGCCTGTTCTGGTGGGGAAGAGTATCTCGTCAGACTGTGAGTACTTACTTAACTAGCCACTCAGGCCACTATTCCAGTCCGCGTTCTGCTGACGATGGCTGGCACTTAATGCGAATCCACGTACTCCTACGTACGGATTACTGTGTAGACTTTGGTGACTATCAATAAAGGTACACATGACAAATCCTCTACCAGCATGCATCGCGGGTTTGGCGCATCCAACGCCGCTGCGATAAAAGCCCGAAGGTTTGATGCTAATACGTGCACCTTAATTACTGTAGTAATCGATTCTCGCATGTGGCGGGCAGGCTTATCACCAGGAATCACCAAGTGACGTAGCTGACTTCTCATGCTCTGGACCACGACGCATAGGTAGTGCAGACTAGTTGTAGTTTGTACTGATTGCACACCCAATTCCGATCTCTTCAGAATCGGATGTACTCCAATTAGCTATCTACATACCTTACTTATTAGCACATGCGCTAGAAGCCCCATCCCGCTTGCTGGGCACGTCATAGTTTGGATTCTTGTGCCCCTCCTCGGGAGAGGAAAGCTGCCTATGGATCCGCCGATCTATGTATCCCTGTCGACATCGAGGTTCGAAACCACTTTCTTGGCACCAAGTGGCGTAAATGACGAAGGGGCATGTGCAGTTGCAGTAGAGGGGCAGCTTCCCGCGGAGTCCCCTTTGACGTGATCTTGATCGGCCCTTAAATGCGCGTGATTCGTGATTGTCCAGGCTTGATACGTACCTCGCGGTATTGGGGGGAATCTTTACTGGAGCTCCTTGCTATTTGTGAACAAGTCCTGATATCGCTAGCGGTACAACTCGGCTCCTAGTCTGCCGTTAGGCACATCATCAGAGGGGCCAAAAGGGAATGTCCTGATGTCCATCTGCCTTGCTGGCTGTTTGGCCCCATCATGTTTCCATTAAGGAAAGACGTCAGACGTATCCTTTTGAAGTTGTGGTCTTTATAAAAACCCCTCATAGCCATCCCCATCCCCCAACGTCCATCCCACAACGTCAAACGATATAATAAAGCTGTGACGGAGATTCAGAAACTATCAACTCTTATTACAAGACAGCCGAAGACTCGAATTTTTCAGCTGTAGCCTAGCCCCCGCAAGCAAACCTACCCCGCCCTGTGACCGAAACAGCACTCTACCCAAAGATGGAGACCATCAACACCATGGCAAATGCTGCAGCCAAGGCTGTCTGGGGGGACAACGAAGCCAAGAAAGAGCCAGTGTCTGGCGTTAGTGGGGATACGTCGAAGGGCGAGCCATACGATGCGGGGAACATCGGTAAGATATGCAGACTAACATGACAATTTATTGGCAAAAAGCTAACACAGTCATGTTCAGAGGAACCCGAGAAGCGCCAAGCACCGGCGGGAAAGCCCGAGCTCGATGATCCCACCGCTGCAGAAAATGCCCCTGTCCCGGCCGACAGCACTAGCGGCCAAAACGACACTCGCAATCCTTCCGACCCCGCGACCGATGCCGCCCCGGAGAAACAAGATGTCAGCACGCAAGGCGAAAATCTGACAGAGCCTGGCCCCAAGCCCTTGGCATCAATTGCCAAAGAACACGGAGGTGACGCTGGAAACATTGGCAAGCACGGCAAATCGAGCGATGCGGCGTCTGTATCTTCCTCATCCAGCTCCTCCGACGAGGAAGAGGGGGGCATTCAGAAGACCAGCCACGGAGAGGGCACGGGTGAGCAGTACGTCAAAAGCTCCGGTTTGGTTGCAGATGGAGGCGACTTTGATGCAACCAAACCAGGGGCTGGTCGAGAAGCAGATCGTACGTGGTTCACTGGGACAGTTCCCTTCCTTTCTTACCTCTCTCAGGAAGCAGGAGATGAGTGCCAATGTTAAACTAACACAAATCTCGATAGGTCTTCTCGAGCAGAAAGGCGTACACAGAGAAACACCGGCTGAAAAGTCCGTCAGCCATGACAGTCATGATGCCCATGACAGCTCGACTGCTGATGGCGAAGCCGGTAAGGAGAAAAAGGGGTTGGGTGAGAGGATCAAGGCTAAATTGCACTCGCACAAATCTTGAGTCAACTTGTCGAAGGCCGTGAATTTATGCGCCCGATTTGTTGGCGTACGGTAGGATCTCTTAATCCATCAGCCGGAGTCCACTATTCTGTCATCTGTCTCATCTTCGTCTCATGTGCATTTATTTGTCAGCGACCTGTACGATTATTCTATGCGGATTGATAGCAAAACTTTTTGTTCCCCTGGTTATAGCTATTCGGATTGATTCGTGACAATGTTAATCAGCGCTGGGGTAAGCTATATGCCGAGTCACAGTTCCTGAGGATCGAGAAAATATGGATGTGTGTATTCGTACTTCAAAAGCCCCCGCTAGGAATGATATTGTTCGCGATCAAGCGACATAATCACGTCTAAACGGGCCGAGCAGGGTAGTATGATTTGCTCTGACATACTCGGGCCACTGACTCGGCTGTTGATACCCTCAAGTATCCGTGCTTAGCCCTGATGCATAGCAGGTGATCTCTAGAATTCAAGGGCAACTGGAACAATCAAAATACGTCGCTAATGCCTCTTCTGAAGGCATGTCGATGGCTTCAGGCATAGCGGAGGGCAATGAACGTTGCCGAGAATGCTGGTGACTGGCGATCAACAAAAGATCTCTTCCATATGGCTTCCTAGTCTCGCATTACAAGAATACCCACTACTTTGAACTTGGGAGAGGCTTGCTTAACGATCCTTGGGGGACGCGTCTCATCTTTATCATCCCTCCTGCGACCTGTATGGCGAGCCTGGGGAAGAGGTTAGGCAGTACTAGCCAAGTCGGCAACCCACCTCCACACGATAAAGCATGTCCAAATCGCACCAAGCGAGCTAGCGCACCCAAGCGTGTTGAACCACCGAATCAGAGGAATTTCGAGTTCACTTCAAATTATCAGCCACCTATCTTGCGAAATGGCCGCAGGCCTCACGCCAGTGATTGGTAATATCAAGGCAATAGAAGGGCAAGTTCAAAAATTGCCTGTGTTGGTTGGTCCACCCGAGAATCGCCTCATGGCTATGCCGTCTTGAAACCAATGGCAAGATGCGCCCTTGCTTTTGCTTGAATAGAAATCCTAACAATACAAGAAAAGCCTCCGGTAAACATGCTCCTATAGACAACCCATCCTGGTACCTTCGATCATCTCTGCTCAATAAAGAGCTGGCTCCTCAGCTGCTGCGCCCTCCTAGCATATGCTCTTTGCCAGCTACTGCTCCTAGAAACCCAAGATATGAGGTCTAACTAGCGTGCATTTGATAAAACAAGCGTCGGCATAATCAATTCTCGAAATTGCGATTATCGTGGCTTGTTAGTCGATAGCACTCAAGAGTGCCAAAATATGTATGTATGCTGTACATTCGTTTTCAGCAGGGGTAATATACCCGAGGATTTAAACCTCTCGGAACTTCCTGGTGCTTTAAAGATGTAGGAGTTGAGACCCAAGATCTTGGTCAATAGATACCTCAAGTAAGGGCTTGGTCAGTTCACTAGACTGGTTGGCTGTTGGTTCGACTCTGAAGGCATCATTTCTGATGCTCCGGCAATGCGGCATCTCCGCATCTAAGCCGAGAAGCTGACATGCCCGGCACTGCGACCCAATGGCGGACTGATTTCCTGAAGGCATGGAAGCCTGGTTTTTGATTGTGGTCCTCCTATTTTACGCGATATCGGGGTGTGCAGTATCACAACTAGATTGGTGCTCAACATAATCGCCCAATAGATGTGAGCAAATAAGAAGACTAGGTTTTCGATTTGAGACTAGCTTGGGCGCATGAGTTGTGGTGAAATGCATCATTTGCTGTCGTTGCATATCCGCTCAAAGGAAGCCAGACTCGGCGAGAACCCTGCGCCACACGAAAACAGGTCAGTATGCGTCTTTGTATCATGTGGTGCAAACTGAGACTGCCGTTGCTCCTCTGCTTTGCTCGGAAATGAAATGGGACTTGGGGCAGGTAGAGCATCTAGCCCGATCGCTTTGTTGGTCCGAACAACAATGCATCATCTCGCAAATGTACGTACCTGACAATCTTCTCGTCTTCTCGTTCACGCGGCTCTACCTGCAAACTCTTGTCGTACATTTCATGCACGTCTCCAGCAGCTTGCATGTTGCTTAATATGTAATCCTGCAGCTCTGCAACAGGCTGCAGAGAATACCCGACAGCCTGATACTGTTGGATATCACGAATCACTTCAGCTGTTTTTGCCCTCTTGGCAAAGTTGATAAGGTTAGTCTTCTTGATGATTGACGGAATACCGTCCTCGATAAAGGTAAGGTCGGTCAAGTATACGCCTACAACAAGGGTTAAAAATTGTAACAAAAATAGCCAGCCGACATGAGCGAGGCAGGAGTGGTGGGGCGTACCGAAGAAGGGAATACAAGGAGGCATGGCAGCATGAAGAGCGTCTCGATATTCGCCGAAGTTCTTTGTACTTGCCATCAGGCGTCGCATTGTTTCTAGCACGCCTTGGGTCCGTTGCGGGACTTGGTCCCATGTTCTTTTCAAGCGTGCAATGGGAGCCGTGCCAAGTGCTGATATGATGGATGTTAACGTAGAGAAGTTGTTCAGATGTCGGCATTTCTGGTGGAACGTTAGCAATGAACCTACTAGCAAATTTAGGCGGCCCTCAAACTCACATCGGCAACAGAAACAAAATGCTTGATGACGACAACTCGCTTCTTCACATCCATCTGCGCGAGAATCATCTCGGCAACCCAGTTTGTCATTTGATTGGAATGCAGAATGAGGGCTTTCACATTTGGTGCCGGCTCAGGCTCTCCCTCGCCTACTTTCTTTTGCCACGTTTTGTTGAGGCACTCAGTTGGCTTGATTTTGCCGTACAAGCGTGATTCGATGATTGTGAGTTGACGAGCAAACTCCGTTACATCGATGTCCAAGAATTTCAGCTTCTTCATGTTTTTGGGCATGATGGGCGCTGGGGTGTTCTGATTGAGGGTCTGTATCATTCGTCGAGCACCAGCCTCTTTGCCGCTTAAACGCTGATCCAATACCGCCATAAGAGGGGCGGACCCAGGAGTTTCTGTAGATTTGACAGTATCCCGAGCAAATGTGTAGACGTCACGAATGAGAGTTTTCGACTCCTCGTTATAGTCCTCCATCCAGAAGTTATCGAACCAATTCTTTAGAATGTTGACAACTCGAAAGCGTATAAGCTTTTGTTTACGATCTCTCCAAAGCTCGTAGTCTGCTTGAGTAAGTCCCTCTGGTGGTTGAATGCCGAAACGGCTGACAAGCAACTCAAAGAGCTCTCTGGCCGTCGTAAAGGATCTGTAAGTGAGAAGAAACGTGTTGTTAAAATTGGAGTCAAGCTTATCATGCCGTGTTAGTTGCTCTACAAGTGCAAGCAGGGTGCCGCCTCTGACAGCCGGAGGTGTTGTTTTGCCATCCCATGCGAGATCGGCTTCGTTGTCGAGACGCAGAAAGTCGGGGGTATCTTCAACTTGTTGCATCCCGGTTTGGGGGGACGGATCCTCCCCAAAGATCTTCTTGACTTTCGCATAATCACCTTTGCGGAAGTTGCCGGGAGCAGGGTCCCCGTCGTTGAAAGACTGTGATGTTATTATTTGTGGTCGTACTGGCGCAGAACGTGACTCGGATCGCTGGTGCGGTCGCTCGTAGGGTATGGACTCTCCTCTCCTTAGTGGCTCACGCTGGATGAGCTCCTCTCGCGGCCGGGGTTCGGTCTGCTGCATGTTGATTTGGACCTGCTCGGAGAGAAGTTGCAGCGAGAAGCCGATGTGGGACGAGTTAGTCTCCAACGCTTTCGCGCACTGCCTCACATACTCTAAACGATTCTCTAGCGCTTCTCCTCGGACTTCTGCCCACTCATCTGCCAGTGGCCCTGCCACTGCTTGACAACCAAGTAATAAATCTGAGATGTTGTCATACAGGCTCTGCTTGTTTGTGCTGAAGTCTGCAAGCTGTGGTGTTTGGAAACTGTTGCCCAGAGAGGACAAGTCGATCGACTCGATCATTGCAATCCAAGGCTTGAACATTTCCAAAACTTTCCCTCCCGCTGAGCATACGTTGTTCCCGATGACCTCGTGCCGGTAAGGCGTCACTATTTTCTCCGTGACAACTAGGTTCTTGTCGAGTTCGCGGATGCTGAAGACGAGCATCCTCTTGAATTCATCCAACCTCTCCAGTAACTTGCCATCCAGGACAGCAGTAGGTTCAACCACTCCTTCTTCGTCCTCGAGGAAGTTGGCGGTGATGGGATCTCGAGCGCCAAGTCCGTTGTTTTGCCAACTGCCCCCTGTCGTGCTGCCTATCACGAACCCAGGAAATAAACGGGGTATCTCTTCCCCTCTCTGCTGTCTGGCGATCTCCACATAGCTGAATACTCCTAGAAGTACCCCGTCTGCCTCTTGCAGGCACTTCTGAACGGACTCGGCGTTGGGCCAGTCAGCAGCGGCAATGTGCGACGATATGACCAGCTTTGAGAATTTGGACATCATGTCTCTGAAGTGGGGGTACAGAGCCTTGTTAGTCGAGATGATAGAAGGTTGACCTGAATGATTGTCGGTAGTGCCAGAGCCGGCCGCAAGCAGCAGTCTTAGGTGGTCCGAGATGTCTTCTGCCCGAGCTACGTACTCGGAGCGGTTACTAGTCGTAATCGCGTCGCGGTACCGATCGACAGCCCTCCTCATATTAGACACAAGGCGAGTCCAGGTCAACGGTGGCGTGGATCCATCATCGAAAAAGGAACGGGGAATAGTAGAGGTCGGGGGCATGTTGTACGAAGTGCTCGTGAAGGAGGTCGCTGAAGCTATCATCGGAGTTTGGCTCACAGCCAAGGTGTTACCGGGGAATGTATCAGTGCGGCTGCGATTTCCTGGTGAAGCACCATTTATGGAATCCATCGAGGCAGATGGGGAGAGGGTATCGTTATTGGACCTGCGGTTGCGAGGCTAAATCAAGGACAAAACGATTAGCGGCAGGATGATATACGGACTCTTGAAATTTTTTCTTACCAGTGAGCCTTTGGAAGCAAACATGAGAGACTCCCCCTCCATCTCTGAGGCCGAATTCGCTTCGGAATCTTCATCCTCGTCCTGGGTTAAGCCGCGAGCCATCATTTCCGGCGGCGGTCGTGTCTTTTCCGGGATATTCGCATTCATCCTGTCGCGTGGACCAGTTTCGGTTGTGGATACAGGCGATTCCAACGGCAATTCCATGCTGCGGTCTCCGGTCATCATGTTATAGTAGAAGAGCCGGCCATCTGGTGTGGCCTGGGGTATCCAAAAATCTGCCCTTGACTTGTCCCCAGAGTCGGTCCCCTCGAGCGGCAATCCGTTGCCTCCATCTTGTTCTGATTCATCATCATCATCAAATGGCTCTTCGTAGACTTCAGCATCGTCGACTTCTTCCTCCAAATGGTCGGGTTCGCCGTTCTGGTCTAGATCTGGAACATCGTCGGGGCTCGTGATTATCTGGCAGTAATTGCTCGGAAACCAGCCACGCACACCATTGATGACGCCGTCCCACCAGCCGCTTTCAAGCTGTGTGATGACTTGGATGACGTCTCCTTCGTGGAAGCTTAGACTCGTCCGGTCGTCGGCTTCGTAGTCATATAGTGCCCGAACATACATGGTCCCCGGCGGGGCGGTCCCCGCGATGCCATTCATGAGGGATGATGATGTGTAAGTCTTTGGGTAGGCAGCGTACGGTTCGCTGCTGTTGGGGTCGACCAGCACCGCTTGCGAAGATTGGGATTTGTTAGAGATGTTGAAGTCTTCGGGAGGTGGCTTGTTACGTGAACTGTATGAATTGCTCTTCTGACCCTGAACAAGTGCCGGCACCGCAGTCTGTGTCATGAGCATGGTGATATGCTCGCGCTGCAGGACGACGGAGGGCCTAAGTCATGGTTCAACGATCCAGCCTTGTCTGAACGTCCGCGATCTGCCAACGGTTAGGAGGACGGTGTGAAGAGTGTGTGGATATGTTAGCTGCGGGTCGGTTGAGGATTAAAATCCAGAGTGCCAACAGCTCAACTCGTGTTCGTCGATACCGTGTCAGGCGGGTCGCACAGTTGAGAGGATTGGAATGCTTGCGCTATGGGCAATGTGAGTGGTGGGATGTCAGTCAAGTCGGCGGGTAACGAGCACGTATTTCAATTCGCCGCCAGTTTTTCGCGGTTGTGTCTTTGTACCCAGGGGGCAGAAAGGCTGATGAAAGACGCACAAAGATCCGACCGATGATTGATGTGATTTCTTAACGGGTCTGTTGATGTGAGCGAATTCGAAGTGCTGGGTCGGCTTCCTGAGCAACTGTTTCCATGGATGTTTCGTGGATTTACGGTCTGCAGTTGACTCGATTGCTCCTGACTCTGTGCTCCTTGGCCCCGTGTTGCCTTTTCGCTTACGCTTATCTCGGTCCCCCTCTCGCTCTTGCCCGATTGGCTCTTCTGGAATTTTGTTCGCCGTTCCTGCGACTTTGCGCGTGCGAATGCGCCAGTAGATAAAGAATGAAATAAATAAATAGGGATCTGGCGGATGCGGACTTCCTTGCTCGTCGGAATGAGGGAGAATGAAAGTTACAGATGGATTCATCGAAAGGGAGGGGGGTGGAGAGATTCTGGCTTCGCATCGGTTGAACTCCCCTCTGGTGGGTGGGCGACTGTTCATTGGCGGCAGCGGCAAAGATGTGCCAGGTACGAAGTACCTACCTACATTTGTACCTAGGTAGGTACATAGTTACCTTTAGTCGCCTACATACGTGCACACACTAACTAGTAGCAAGATACGCATTCGGACGAACTTCTGAGCTTGTTAGGTCAGCAGGCTGTCGTCGCCTGGCTGCTAACCAAAGTCTGCCGTGGGTTCCATCATAGTAAGTACCTATCTACCTACCCGAGGTCGAACATGCACTAATTAACTTACCTTCCAAACCTGCTCCCAGAACCCAACCAAAAGATTGGTGGACTACTGTATGCAGCTGTGGTGAAGCTACTCATCATCGACAGTGGCTCCGAGGTACGTGGAAAAGTTTTGTTTTGGGGTTCCCAGCTTGTTACCTTCAAATGAAGCTACTGGAGGGAACATCTGGACGCCATCGCGGCAAAGGGCACATGTTTGCATCTATTCATAGGTTATCAGAATCGTTCTGCGACTGAGGGCTTGTTGGCAGAAACAAAACATGGCAACAGATGTAATCCGATCTCGATATGCTAACACATATAAACCGACACATATATTCAGTTCGGTGAGCTTGCCACTGAACATTAGCACTGCTTGCGATATCGTGCTAATGGAAATTCTCCACCGCTTCTAGCTAGACCGAATGCTTCGCAGAGTGACTCTCGGTGTTGCAGTCATCCGCCTCCCCTTGCAGTTTTGGCGGTCGCAGTGGATTACCATGCTGGCCACTTATTAGGAACCAGACAAAATAAACAAGTCCACAGTCGTCAGCCTTGCCTCTAGAGGAATTTCGAAGACGCCCAGACCTATAACTTAATCTACCTGGTCCATGGTATAACCACGCATGCTCGCCTTACGAGGAAGCGGCCATGATGTGCCTATGAACGCACCAACATACGTTGCGATCGATGATGAAATTGATGGTTTGTGTCTCGTTGCGTCTGTTTCTTAAAAGTTACAGCGGCACTTCAGCTTCCAGTTTTCATTTCACACAACAGGACAAGATATTCAGCCATGTGACCGCACAGCTATGTAGTTCAAGTTCTTGGGCTGGCGTATTCGTTTTATCATCTCTTTGCGGATGATCTGACG
Source organism: Reticulascus tulasneorum (assembly GCA_001557505.1). Classification (NCBI taxonomy): domain Eukaryota; kingdom Fungi; phylum Ascomycota; class Sordariomycetes; order Glomerellales; family Reticulascaceae; genus Reticulascus; species Reticulascus tulasneorum. The sequence continues at coordinate 2,287,873 of LSAX01000010.1, read as the reverse complement.
ATTCCTGAAGCGGCGTGGCTTTCCCTCGAATCGAAATGGAGCGAAAGAGACTTGGTTACTTAACAGCTATATTGGGTCCAGTCCAGTAGTTTGGCATGCAGCTAAACACATGGTAATTCTATAAGACTAACTATATATATATGAAGCATTTCAACTGGGTTTCCTGAGGCAAGCACCCTGCGCATGGTCGCTATCGAGCGCGCGGGCGCGTGGGCCTGCGACCTATATCTCGGTGTCGCAATTGCCGGAGGGGATACTTTGTCTAGCAAGAAGACCGAGTCCACTATCTAGCAACCCGAGCGCCGTAATTCTCCGTGTTGACGATGCTTGCGCTGCTGGAGAGAAGCTGCCAAGCAACCTCCAGGTTCCGTGCTGTCTGGGATCGTAGGACCGCAACTAGACCACTACTGTTCTGAGCCAAGCTTGCTATGCATGAGAGAAGTGGGTGAGGATTCCGGTCAATGCGAGAAGGCACAAGGCTCGAATCTTCCAGTATGACAGGGCTGGCTATATTTTGTAGTGTCTCCATCCACCTTTCTTCACTGGACACAGGCAAAGAGCAGTAAATCCTGGCTAAGTTATCCCAATAGGTCCAAAAGCCGGGCACAGCGACCAGGCACTAGAAGCACGTCTTGCCATGCGAAACACGTTGGTTGTCGGCTCGAATCAGGATGAATTGGCAATCCAGGTTTCAGATACTCGGTCCCAGTCCGAACATCACCCACACCTGTATTCGGGATCGTCAGGGGCAATGCAATGTACATGTGTAGATACCGCCTATTAGCCCACCGCGACCCGCCATGGTTCAATGATCCACTGGCGGAGGAGAGAGACCCCACAAGATTCCCACGAGGAAAGTATCTTGCACCTCTAATCGTCATCCATCATTCCTGGAAGAAAATGGAACGAGGAGCTAGCTAGTGGGGAGCTGCTGGAGGCATTTCAGCTGCAAGTACGTATTGCGTACGAAGACTGTCCTCGCTTTGGGTATTATAGGGTGATAAACACGCCGCTCCTTACTTCATAGGGCAGCATGTCGAAGAATGATACCTGACCGCTTAACCCCACCAAACAGATTCCGATCCGGACATGACATCCCAGCACGTGGAAGCGCAACAATGGAGTTGACGGTCTCGGGATTGATGCCGCGGTGAGGGACTGTTCCTTGGCATGCCGTACCTTGCACGCGAAAGAAGGTAGCCAGCTGTCTGCCCCCGCCTCTTGTGCCTCTGCTGTGGTTGTAATACCTTTTTAAAGGCAGTGGTGCCTTGCGGTACAGGTTGAAAAGTTAACTTAACTAGAAAGCGGATGTAGGGAGAGCCTGCGCACCTACAGCGAGATAGGAATCAGGGTGAAAAGGCGTGGCCTCATTAAGTAAAGGTAGTCAGTCTATCAGCGACTACTCCCAAAGATGATCGTGGAAGGAGTACATGGAAGTAGCCAGAGTTACCGGAGGCACGTTTTGGTGAAGTCGGTCGCGTGGCCATCGACGATCACCATATGAAATCCAGGTCAGCGACGCGGTGAGGCCATTCTTCATATTCTGCATTGGCCAAGGCACCCCTCATCGACTAATTATGGAGAGGCCATATGACAACCCAGGTCGTCGTGACCCCTCATTGGCAACCTGATGAACCCCGCGTCGCTTACAGACAACGATACTGTGCACCAGTCTCTACGTGCACATATTCAACGTGGGATGCAGTTGTTATAGAGCAGTAGATCGACGGGTTCCTGTCAAGGGGGCGCCTTGGAATCACCATGACACCAACCAGATCCCGAATTCAGGGCCGCCAGTTCGGCAAAGGCGGAGAAGAACGTGGGGCTGTTATATTCGAGTCCTTTCGCTTCGCTGGACTGCTGGAAGTCTGCGTAGGTATCCAGCACTTGCACGGTGCGAATTTCTCTAGCATCCCTTCTAGATTCGCGAGTGCTAATCCGTAAACAGCACATCGTGGACGAATTTGTGAAAGCTTGCTATCCTTTCTACTGCAACCAAACCATTCGCCGTTGAGTGGGGAGGCCTGGCGACATCGCTTGCGGTCGAGGAGGATAAGCTGGGCACCAGCCTCACTTTGAACTGCAGTGGCCCGGAGCTCGCATCTGCTCATGCAGGTCAGCTCTATTGATAACCAAACAGCTGGCTTCCGCCCAAACTATTTTAGACTCGCCTTACTTCATCCTCTGTGAGTCTGGTCAAAGAGCAAGGGGCGGGGTGCAGTCCATTCTTACGTTACCTGATGGACACAGAAACAATCGTTGTCCCTTGTGGCTATTCTAGGAAGAATAATTTAGGAGAATAGGTCATTTCAATCGAACTCTCTGTTCGGGCACGAAGCGTCAACAATCATAAGCCATCAGCATTGACCTCATAGAAAATCTACCCACACAAGGTCAGAGATCATGGGTACCTAGCATGTCCTCGTGCGGAACAGGTAGGTAGTTGACGCACTCATGGAAATGCTCATAGTAATTACCATTTGCCAAATTGCAAGGGGTCTGAGGTGGAATCAGAGCCCGTGGTGAGGATCATCGGATCCGGATCCCCTTCCCCTGCTGGCCAGCTTTTTCCTTTCTTCCATTCTCTTCTTTTCAATGCAGCGGGACCTGGGTTGAGCAGGGGATACTGGGTTCGACGCATTCCAACGAAGGTTCATGGAAGGTTGCAGGATACATTGCTATGGTGGCTATGTGGAGGACCCCCCCTAAAGTCGACGGAGGTACAAGCGAGTACTTGGAGGGCACACCATCGTCGCAGGGAGTATGTCGGCAAGGACAACCCACTAACTAAGTACGGACCAGTTCCCACACTACGCGTAGTAGATATGCAAGTATGGTTGGTAAGAGGTACACAGTGTACCAGTTAGGTTAGCACTCGTTTTGCAAATAGGAGGACTAGCAGTAAATGGCCCACACCCATCTAATTCCCATCCCCGCGCTGCCTCCCTTGCCCGCCTCAGTGGGAACGGCTCCTCATCCTCTCTGGCACTCCACTAGTACACAGGTAGTGCGCAAGGTGGAGTGCAATGTGAGCATGATTAGACCATGATAGGACAAAGATGCTGGCCATCATCACGAAACACCTCCCTTTCGTGCCCAAACGAAGTTCCCCAAGGCCGCCGTCGCTCATCCCGTGCGTCCTATGGTACCTTACCGACCATTTGGACAGCCAAACCGCGCAGGGAAGGAATCATACGCGTCCAGAGCTACCTTACTTTACTCTTTACTTTGGCTATCTCTTGTTCAACAAATCTAACTTACATGTGTCTATCCACCTGGGCTGACCCTACCTACAATATCTAAGTACTTCCAAACATGCCCATTTAGGTACCTAAGAATAGCCTACCCACCTCCCGTCCGCACTCAGGGCCAGGGAGGGACATACTGGCACAATGGTCCGTAATCTGTACCCAGATGAGGTATGTACCTATGTACATGCAGAGATGATACCCCCGGGGTGAGGTAGGAGAGGGAGGGAAGGGGGGGTGGAGCTCAGAGACCCGAGGACCGTTATGTCGGCTTCTCCCCGTTCTCCCCAGCAGATAGAAATTGCACAGGGAACCCCAAGCAGCTTGTCCGGGATGTGCTAGGCTAAACTCAGAGAGGAAAGGGGGAGTTGCTCCAGTGCCGCTCTAGAGTAATTTCCTATTATATTCTCATTTGTGTGACGGGATCAGTCTGATTATTGCCTGCACTAACTCTGGAATAACAAAGCAGGTGCAAGCTGTCATAGCTACAGTACCTAGAAGAGGTCTGCTCTAAAGTCGCTAGTATGGATTGGGAGGGGGGGAACCACATTGTACTCTGATGTACCGCGATCTGTCCACTGCACGACGCCTCGTCTTCGTACTAGGTAGTCGTCTGCAGAACGACCCTGGTCTGTCCAGTGAAAATTTTGACCTTGGTTGCTTCTTACAGGTACGTATTACCACTGGCAAGCATTTCACAGCTCTTAGCCCCTGAGCGACCCCCAGGCAGGTTTTTTCCAGTGCTATTTCTTTTTCCTTGCCCCCCCTTCCTATGACGGGGAAGGAATCTGTACACGTATCCCGTAACCCCCTATATGAGAATGTCTTGGATTTGAGTGTACCCGGTCTGTACAGCGTCGCGATTACTTGGGCCCTCATTCCAAACAGTACCTTAAAGTACCAATCTGAAATGAGTGTCCCCGCCCCCCCTTCCCTTCTCTTCTTCATCCCTCTGATGCTATTGCACAAGTTTTCTGTTTGTACTTTGACAATGGAGCTGCTGCCGCACGTGGTATTGTCGGCGTAGGTTGTGATGAGAGCATCATCGCGCTCACTGAGAGTACTGAGGGCATAGAAGCACTGTCGTTTGGCATATTTCCCCTCCTTGGTGCTTGGTGGGGAGGTAGGAACTTCCCTCGAAAGGAGCTTGGTAGTGAACACTGCATCCCCATGCTGGCAAACATGGGTGGCACTCAAGTACTCGACAGCCAAATTAAGTTCCGTAAGTACATGCTATGCCCGAGTCGAACACATTCCCCAGCACAGGTAACCAGTGCCAGTGATCCACCGGGCCACCACCCACAGTTGCAGCCTCCCCCCCCTCCCCCCGCCAGCCAGCCAGCAGTGGCCCCCCCATAGGTACCCACCTCTTCACCACTACCCCCCCTCAGGCGTTCGTTCGGTCGCTGCACAACGCTGCACCCACTCCTCGCCTTCTCTCCCGTCCTACTCCCTCCCTCCCTCCTCCTCCTCCTCCCCCTCTCTTCCACGTACACTTTTTTTTCCCTTTTCCCCTCTTCTCGACCTCTCCGTCCTCTCCTCCCACTTTCTCGTGATCATCAACCATCTCCAACAGAACGCGACCAGCTGTCCTGCAAAACCGACCATCTCCATCCGCAATCCAACCCATAGCATTGTCTCTTTCTCAGGCAACTGCTTTTCCTTCGTCTTACCTGGCTCCATCGCCATTTTAATCACAACCACATCGATTCTTCCTATGACAAGAATACCAACCCAAATGACCAGATACACCCCTCAGTCTATTCAAGACACAGTTTAAACGCCACGGGAGCGCGTCGAGAGAGGAGCCAGGCGATTTCAACCATCGTTCTGTTCATCGAGTGCCGTTGATCTTAATCGTCGCCGCCTGCATCTTCGTCGCCTTTCCGCCCGTCAAGTCACAAACGCGACACGATCCGTCAAGATGCCCGGCGCAAGCGTTGCGGTTCTTCCCACCTCCGCTTCATCAACTCCGGCCTCGCGAAAGGCCTCCCTCGTCCCGGAACGCAAGTACAAGTGCCAGTTCTGCGCCCGAGCATTCAGCAGAAGCGAACATCGCAGCAGACATGAGCGGTCACGTAAGTTTCCTCCGAACCCCCCTTCCCCCTCCTTCTCGAAGCTTTTTTTTTGTTTCCCGACACAAACCCCTCGCAACAGAGGGCAACCCCTCCTCACCCCACGCTCATCCATCAGCCTGCATCATCCATTCTCTCGTTTGCTAATCTCACTGTCGATCCAGACACCAAGGAACGCCCGTTCAAATGCATGAAGTGCAGGAGCACCTTCGTACGACGCGACCTGCTTCTCCGACACGATCGAACGGTCCATGCCAAGGATGGAGGCATCCCACTCCATAGCGACGGCAAGCGGCGCTCCGGTCCCAAGACAAGGGCCATTGGTGGTCCTTCGAAGTCTTCTATTGCCATAGATACGTCTGCACTTGAGCAGATCGAAGCTACAAGCGATGGAATCTTTGACGTCGAGACTGCTGCTATGCTGGTTGCCGACCTTCACCACAAAGCTACTGCCGCTATGCGTTCCGGTAGCCCGTACGAAGGCAGCCCGTCGATGCCCTACTCGCCGCACGGTACAGCTCTCATGGAACCCTCCGTCACCTACCCGTCTGGTGCTATTGCTCTTCCTCAGGTTCAGTGGGACAGCTTCATGCCACAGGCTGTGGCGGAACCGAAGGCTCATTCCATCTCGTCAAGCGCCTCTGGATCTTTCGAGTCCCAGCAATCATTCACGAGCATCAGCACCCTTCAGCCGCATCCCAACCAATTGCCTCCCATCAACGGCCAGACATGCAACGGTCTCGTCCCAGCTTTGCAATCCATGATAAACTCATTGCCACCATCAGGCGCTGGAACACCTGTCCCACAAAGCCCTTACGCCACGGATGATTCATCCCTGTCTTCAGCTGGCTTCAAGGCGCCCCACATCTCCAGCGATGAAGAACGCAACATGATCTTGGACAACATCCGTGCCAATGATACTGAGCATGCGGTGCCCGAAGGATTTCGGCTTCCCAACCTTGCGTCGTTGAATCGATACCTGTCAACCTACTTCGGCCTGTTCCACCACCACCTGCCCTTTTTGCATCCGGCTTCCTTCGACTCCACTCAAGTTTCGCCTGCAATCCTCCTTGCGGTGCTCAGCATCGGTGCACTATACGCGTTTGACCAGGACCAAGCATATATGCTCCACATAGGTTCCAAGGTTCTAGTCAATCAGTTTCTCCAAAACAAGGAGAACTTCAGCTCGCGTAAATGCCCATTGTGGACCATGCAGAGCTCTCTGCTCAACATGATCTTCGCCAGCTGGAGTGGTGATCCGAAAGGACTTGAGTGGGCATGTTCGATCAAAAGCCTTCTCGCAAACATGGTCTCCGGGAACCGGTACGAATTGAAGCTGCGACAGGAAGCTCGCGAGGGTGCTCAGCCCACTCGGGCCGAGTGGGTAGAAGATGAAGGTTGTCGCCGCACGTACTACGCAGTCTACATCTTCTTCGGCTTGTTGACTCTGACCTACAACCATACACCCGCCATCAGCTTCAATGAATTTGAGGACCTGCAACTGCCGTCTTCTGAGGCTCTCTGGAATCTCAAAGTCGCCGACGAGGCCGCATGGCACGAGCACCTGAAATCTTCCCCCATGGTGACATTCATGGAGGCGCACGACAACCTGTTCCAGGGAGAAACACTCAGGTACAGCGCGTTTGCCACTCGCGTCATGATCAATGCTCTTTTCCTCGAAGTTTGGTACCACAAGCGTAGCCCGGAGGCGCTCCAAGATGTCGTCACCGAGTATAAGCTTAGGCTCGCGTTGGAGACGTGGGAGAAATCCCTAGATCTCTGCGAGCCGGAGTCTGTTACGGTGCCGTTGAGTGCCCCCCACAAGGGACATCCTCTTATTTTCAACGCCAAAGCTCTATATCGGAATGCAAGAGCCCGCCTGGAGGTAGATCTCAAGACTGTCCAAGAAGCCCTTCGATACCATGACTCGTACGAAGTGGCCGCCGCGATGTCCAATGCGCGAGATCGGGTCAAACGTTCTAGTGAGATGATCAAGGTCATCCAAGAGTGCTACAACTGCATTGAAATCGCTGTTGTTCAAGGTGTCCGCTGGGTGGCTCGAACGTCGCCGACGAACTGGAGCGTTGAGCATCCCCTGTGTGGCCTTGACCTGATGATCATCCTCTCGCTTTGGCTCTATCGTCTGGAACATGATGAGGAGCCTGCGACAGAGGAAGAACTGGTCATGTACAACAAGGTCAGGCAGCTCTTCAACAAGGACCTCGATGAGGCGTATGCCACCCAGCTGAGCTCGATTGTGGCTCGACTCTGGGGGTCAATGCAAGACGAAGTGGTTGTGTGGGGGTGAGTTTCCACCACGTCCGAGGATCAATTTACGTGTTCACTAACCACTTTGAACAGGATTACCAGGCTTATGGGCGAGTCCTTCCGCCTCCACTCACAAGCACTTGTCGGCTACGTGGACGACGTGGAAGCATCCTCAAGCGTCTCAACCCCCTCGATGATATCTCAGGGGGCGGATGAGGATAGCGTGTATTAGTTGTGACGATGACTTGACGATTTCCTTTGTGTTCCATACTTTTGTCGAGGGTCTTGCTTTTCCTTGGCATATACCTACTCGATTTGTTGATTCCGGCGTAAGGGGGGGACGGACCGGAGTTTTATGTCTTGCCGTTTTCCTTCCGCCAAAAGGAATAGAGGCAGTCGATGTGAATCGTGGGATGGTCGTTTGGCATACCAATTTCTTTCCGTTCCAGCATTGGCCACGGTCTCCGGCAATAATAGGGCAGGGTTTGGAAGGGGGCCACTGGCTTCGCATGGTTCCTGCGATGGGGAAGAGAGGATCTTTGCACCGTCCATACGCATCCTAATAGCTGCACTACGGGATTGTCGGCTGAACCAGGATGGGGCTTGCCGCTTTTTACGTTTCTCCTCTGTTCTATTACGCTACGGCACCTATTCATTTACTAATCCGCGATTCGTTGATGCTTTTCTCATCCGGTCTCTACTCACAACGATTCGACTTGTTTCTCCTTTCCCTTGTACCTTCTTCCAGATACCTTGTTCGATATACAGATTGCCACTCGAATCCTTTTGCTTTTCTTGCGCTTGGTATTCTCGCTATTTGTTTTCGTTTGCTTGATAGGAATTTCTTGTCTGTGGCGGGATGGGCTTACCCATGGGCGGGGGCTCGGGCAGCTGAGGTGGAGAGAAAGAGTCTGGACCGGCAGGGGCAAGAACATGACAGCATCCCTGTTGGCCGGATCGTGAGGATTCGTAATGGGTTGCTGTTGAGCACATGTATAGATACAGTTTGTCGGAGTTTAGCATTTCAAAGATCACTTCTCATTCGTCGCCTTCTTCCCACCACATTAAAAGAGAGAAACACGGCGGCAGGCAATAGCTTACCAAGCAAACTGAGAAGCAATGCCAGTTCCAAGATGCGTCCTGTTCCTGCATTCAACAGGTGTCTGTACCTACACCTACCTTGTATAGCGTTTACTTTTGTTCGCGAAGAGTAAGGATTATAGCCATGAACGTGAAAGACGGAGGTCTTAGCTCAGTTACTACTACCGCCTTCTAAGTACTTGGGCAAGGCAGGTTATTGGCGTGTATAGCAGGTGGTTCTCATACTAGCAATTGGCTGCTTTCAGTTGCAAGTGGCCGCATTAGGAAAGGAGGTAGGAGGGCTTGCCCTGCTGGCTAAGGAGATTCATCTACGACCGCGCTGAACTCGGTTCTCAAGCGGTCCGTCCTTAGCATCGCCGATCAGCAGGCTCCACGCGGGTTAGATCGAAGCAACTCGCACGGTGCAGAACGGCAGTTCTAACAAGATGCTCGAGCTTGACGGTGCTCGTGCTGCTTTTCTTTGTTCAACAAAGTCTTAGCTTGCTAGCCAGCCACAAGGCCAAGACCGTGTCTCTCCGTTTGTCATGTCGCACGAGGACTGACGAAGGATTGGGAGATGAGAGGAGTCTGCCCATCCGGTTTTCCTCGCGGGTTCCTGCAGCACCCTAGCCGATGATGAAGGGTTTTTTGCTTGCCCTCCTCGCCATCTCCTTAGCTCCCAGACTTGGACCAAATGGTCACAGCTCCTCAGTAGTCAGGGGCGAGGGTTGTGATACCTCCACTGCGCCTTGTCCTCCTACCCCTCGTATGGCTTAACTAATCTTGCTCGTGACAGCTAGTTTCTTTTGGGGGTTCCGTCGCCGCTTTTTGTTCTGCAAAGATGCTTGGTATTTGTGAGGGCCTTGGGTGTTTTTGTACACCCTTTGATACCGATGTCTCGCCGCTGAAAACAGCTATCTTCTCCGCCCTTTCATACCATACTTTACTTGGTTCTGTTCCTCAACTGAGACTGGATCTCAAGCTTTACCACTGGTAGCCTCTCGTTTCTTTTTCCTTTCTATTTTCTCTCGTTCTGATACCTCGTTGCCTCTCTGACACTACTGGCTTTCGGGCTTATATCAGAGGTCTCTTCTTCCCCTCTGTTCGAGGTCTGCGCTCCATACTCGGTGCAGTTATGCCAGGTTCTGGCAGACTTGTCCAGATCTGTCTCCTTGCCGTGGCAGCGCTTCCACATCTTAGCCGAGCCGACTGCGAGTGTGGCTACGCTACTGAAAATGGGCAGAATCACTTCACTGACCTGATTGAAACGGATTTCACCAAGATCGAAGACATAGCCCGTAATCAGGACTGGTTACGGCCCGAGTTTGCCCTGGAAAACGAGAAGGCAAGAGGACCGTTCGGGGAACAATTTAACACATCCAATGTTGCCACGCTCCCCAAACTCAATCCACACGGTAGATACACCGGGCTCGGCGGCGGCAGCGCAGACCCGGGGCTTCAGCTTCGAGTGCAAAGTTCCCTGCAGGATGGTCTAGTGCAAGTCGCAGAGATTGATTCCGCTCGAAATGACATTGAACACGGTTCTTTCAGAGCCAGCATGAAACTGGCCAATATCGACGGTACTTGTGCTGCTTTTTTCTGGGTGGGTAGCCAGGCGCTTGGTGGCTTGCAGTGCTGGAATGTTGGCATGGCTGACGTAACGTAACAGTATTTCAACGATACTGAGGAGATCGACATGGAGTTCCTGTCGAGAGAGTTCGACCCGGGCAACAAGATCTTCCCTGTGAATCTTGTGCTTCAATCAGGCGACTCGCATAATGCGGGCTACGACGCGCAGTCGAAAGGCAACTTCGTGAAGGCCAACCTTCCCTTCGACCCAACGACCGACTTTCACGAGTATCGAATCGATTACTCCCCACACGAAGTGATCTTCTACGCAGATGATCAGGTTCTGGGTCGGATGACCGGAAGGGCAGTCCCAGTAGAGGCTGGCCATTTGATCCTCCAGCACTGGAGCAATGGAAATCATCTCTGGTCTGGTGGTCCACCCACCCAGGACGCAATAGTCACGGTTGAGTACCTAAGGGCGTTCTTCAACTCGTCAAAGCCCCAGCGGCAAGAGGATTTAGCACGTCGATGTACCGATGCCACGACACCCGGTGCAATCTGCATAATTCAATCCAGAAAACCAGGAGACGACCCGGCCATCGGCAATATGCCAATTCCAGGGACGTCCGGTGGCACGGGCAGCGAAGGTGCTGCAACACTGAAGCAGGCTACGTGGTTCTCGATTGCTGCCGGCTTGTTGGTGACGTTTCTGGTGTCAGGCGGCCACTAGAGCCACGACTTAGATCTGGGAATCTGACAAGCCAATTTCTTCTGGTGAAAAATGCGGGCATGACATGATGAACTGTCAACGAGGTAGCTGTAAATAGGTGAGAGGCGCAAGGTTGTTTGTTTCATTAGTTAGGAAGATGTGGGATGTATGATATCTGGCAGCCACCCCATCTTGGGGATAATGATGTAACGTGACGATTGCTCAACTTGATGTTTTGATGACATGGGAACTACAGTACCGAGTAGATCAGGCCAAGTTGGAAGGCTAAATGAAACACTTAGAAGAATACAATGATAGCTTACGCCTAGCCCAGGTATTCCTAATAAACCTACACCACCATCCATGTTTAGGCCATGGCCATCTGATCTTGTCAAATTTGTCGATGACATCCGAATCGTCTGGCAACCCTCGAGAATCTAGAAAGATCCCTCCAGCATCGGTCCTGGTTACTTCGCTGGCAAGTCCCACACGTGGATATCGGCATCATCCGGATGCTCGAGTGGTTCTACCCTGAATGACAGTTTTTGAGGGTGGGGAGGTTGAGGGCATTGAAGCTACCTTGGCAGGCAGCTGATGTCAAATTTCTCCAAACTGAGGAAGAGGCATGACCAACTTAATATGCATTTACCCCAGATCTTCTAAGCTGTGTAGTATTCTTACACACATATCGGCCCTGTTCTGTCCCACCTCCACACAGACTTGGAGACAAAGAAGGTCTCCTCCCCGCAACTCCTCCGTGTGGATGTCAGACATGGCAAATACGAGCGTGAAAGCGTGCGTGCATGTCCTCTGCTGCTGCTGGCAATCTAATAGCAGTACCCCGGTAATATCTCGCACGCCTGTAACAGCTACGTAGGAGCTGGTTATTCTTGCTCCCCTTTTGAACGCGGACGAGTGCAACTAGACAAACGGCTCCTAGCCATCCACTCACTTAGTACAGACTAGTTAGCAGGTAGCTCAACACACCAGCCCGCCATCTGGCGTAGTTGATGATGTAGGGACTAAAGCCCGACCAGGCTTGAACGGACAAACTTGGCATCCCTGCTTTTCCATGGCCTCTCTGAACAACATTTCGTCATCCTAAACCACTCGGGGAAACCCAACAAATCCAGAATTAAAAAATGGGCCCGGTTCATATTCCCTATCACATATCACAACTCAAGACATACACCTGCGAAGGTCATAAGTCGCCTCCTGGATAACAGACAGAATGGTCATGCACTGAGCAGCGTAGTTCCGGTGACCTGTCCAGCTCCAGCTCCCCAGGCTCCATCAGCATCCCTGAGAGTGATACACAGCAGGATAAAAGACTCATATGCTATCTTATCTTCCTTCATTTCGGATTCATGTATGATCCGGATCTATAGTTGGATTTTGAGCAACATACCACATCAGATACGATGACGAGACCTACGCTTGACATTGCGCTCCGGAACAATACCGGTTCCTCTAACGCATATGCCCATATAACAGGCCTCGATATCAACCGGAACAATGCCGTCTTCTTACTACAGTCCGATGGGGTTACTCCATACTACCCGGAATCACCGGCCAAGATACTAAGCCCGCTGCGGGCCGACTGCGCCATATCACTCGGAGCGCCGGGCAGTACAAGGACGGTGACCATCCCGCAGATCGCTGGCGGCAGAATCTGGTGCTGCAAAGACGGCACCCTTAAATTTCTACTGAACCCTGGCCCGGCGGTTGTGGAACCGTCGGCCACGAATCCAGCCGACCCTAACTACAATCTGAACTGGGGGTTCTGCGAGTTCACATTCAACCGCTGGCAGTTGTACGTCAACGTCTCGTATGTTGACTTTGTGAGCCTGCCGATTTCCTTAACCCTGGAAACGGACTCCGGCTCAAAGACCTCAGTCAAAGGTTTCCCTCACAACAGTCTCGATGTGGTCTGCGACAAGCTTCGCGAGCAGGACGCCCGAGACGGTGCGGGCTGGAGTAAGCTTGTCGTTCGCACCCCCGACAACAAAGCCAACCTGCGAGCGCTCAGCCCGAATGCAGGCATCGTGATGCAGCCCGCCCTCTTCCAGAACTACTACAAGCCCTACGTTGACAGGGTATGGGAGAGATACCGATCGTCAGGCCTTGCTGTCAATACTCAGGCAGGCTGGGGAACGGTAACTGGGGAGGTTGGGCCGGACAACAAGCTGACGTTTGGCGACATCGGTGCCTTCGGCCAACCGAGTGCCAGAGACATCTTCAGCTGCAGCACTGGGCCGTTCCAAGCGTATCCCAAGAACACGGACCAAATGGCTAACATCGGGGCGCGACTCGCGGCGGCCTTCAACCGGTCGACGTTATTGCTAGACGCCAAGCAGCCCGATGGCGCGAAGGTGGAGAATTATTATAAGGAGAGCATCACGAACCACTACTCGCGCATCTGTCACGAAACGAGCCCGGATGGCAGGGGCTACGCCTTTCCATACGACGACGTCGGCCCAGCCGATGGACATGACCAGTCCGGCTCGCTGTTCGATTCAAACCCGAAGTTGCTCACCGTTGGCTTGGGTGGACAAGTCGATTCCAACGGTCGTGACGAGCTCTGAGGATGGCAAGCCGGGATGGCATAGGTGAGCCACGAGTATATCTCGTGCATGGTGCTTTTGTACTTGAAGGTGGCATAAAGCATGGGGGCTTGGCGTGGCATAGCTTGCTTGTTGAAGAAACACTCGTATTATCCGCATCGTCCGCATGAGGCATTCGTGATTTGTGTCATACAGGGGATGCCGATATTGTCAGTTACCTTCTTCGGGTGTAAATCGATATGTAGGTAAGTAGTTAGAGTAATTGCTAGGAGTAATCGCGAATCGCATGCACCAATACAATCATTCAATTATTCCTGCCTACGTCCCCTTTGATACCTACGTTGTCTGCCTCACCTGTCGTTTCGGCTGTACATACCTTGGACTTCTTCTTATGGGCATGGACCGCATCTGCGTACGTAGGTCCATACTCAATAATGTGAGATTCGTCCAGCAGGCGCCGAAGGTCAGAAGGGGGCTGTTCTAGCTGGGAACTGATTCTTGCAAGGATGCCGACAAGTTCGAGCGATGAGTTGGATCTGGCAAAGCGATGGGATTAGTAGACGGACGTTTGACAGGCCCACGAGTCCATTTTGGTGAAACCGCCAAGCTCAGTGGGCTGTGGCCAATAAGGTCGCTGAGATGCACTGAAGACGGGCTTGCATTGACCGTCATGTGGAAACTGTTACGGACCACTGGGTGGCAATCTGAACGGAATGTGGTTGTAGGGATCTCAGTGGCAGCGCCTCATCTGGCCTGTCACGCCTGTCCAGAAGTCCCTGGCAAGGAGTCGGATTGGCTTCTGGAAGTCTCCTTTACTGATAGGCCGAGATCCCCCTCTCAACCCCCTAACTCGCTTACATGAACAATCAATCTCAACCATTATCGCGGTCCACTAACTACTTGGTCTAATTCCTTCCCTTGAGGCCCCCCCCAAATCTATGCCTATCGGACTAGGAGAAACATGAAACATTTCCTTTTCTCGCTTCCCAGCTGTGAGATACCATCATTGCGACCACATTGGTGAATGGCATATTGTCCTGCCTCATACGCTCTGTCTGTCATATGACATCCAGAATCGTAGCTTTCACCTGCCCCTTTGATAGGCGTGCGTGTGTACTCTGGGCATGTTCCCCATTGCCCTCTCTTACGAGCCAAGGCATTGAGTGAGAGGGTTCCTTTTCTCCGTCCCCTTCACCAGTATCTGGCAAACAAAACATTGTTTCTAGGTTATTTGTCCCTACCGAGACGATGCAGCAGGGCATGCGTGCGGCCTAACCGTCCGATCATCCTCACCCCCGGACCCTTGTCTTAGCCCTCCTCAGTTGCTCCAAGTGGTAGGCCGTGGCTGATGCGTGGCCCTGGATTCTCTGCATCCATCGCCAGCCACTCCCGAGTTGGGCCTGGATCTACATTCTATATTACAACCTTGCCTCCATAACACCGTCCGCTCGCACTTCGTGCGTACGGCGTCTCTGATTTGTTCTGGTTCGATATGCTCACTTACACTGGCATCATCCGCCACAGAGACTATGCCGGCCCAACTTCTCATAAGAGCGGCCGTGGTGCCACGCCACCATCGTTGCTATGCTTCTCTGTTCCTCTCCAGACCAACCTGTGGCTACTCAATCATTCCCGTCTTCTTCACTTGAAGACTGTCGTTCATTTCTTGATTTGTGCTGTTTAGAGGTGCTGTTTAGAGCGCGTCCGTTCCTTTTCCGTTCTTCGCCATGCCTTTCTGGCAAACCGGATATCTAGCCGTGGCTGCCTTCATGGCCATGGCCTCAGTGGGACATGCTGGTCCAGCTCCGCTTGACCCCCGAGTCGTCAGGCCGCTCAATGAATTGGTTGTTCGGGATCCCATGGAAATTGCTCGAGACCAGTATCTGGAAAAGCGGCTCTCAGCCGACTTTAGCCTCGACCACGAGTGGAACAACGAGGTTCTCTTTGGCGGGTATGATGATTCATATCCGAAAATGACGCTGAAGAAAGTCCGACTGACAAAGGACATGCGAGCAGATCATGGGTCGATTCTGGCGAACACGATGTCGAGAGCGTTTCGTTGTCAGTAACGTGCATCGAGTGTTGGACAAAGGGCATTGTGACAGCCAAGTTGACCACCGAGGACATTTTCAAGCCAATTGTGAGGCTGGACTTCGACGGCGTCGAAGCTTATGTCAATTTAGGGGTTGCCACAAGCGCTGGGGCAACATATGCTATCAACTTGTTCACGTCCAACTCTCCCGTCGGGCTTGGATTTCCCGGGCTAAGCATCGGCCTGGTGTTCTATGTTGATCTGATCTTCAGCCTGTCGGCCAAGATTGACCTCACAGGCGGATTCTATGTCAAACTTGCTGACGATGCCTTTTTGGAGACCGATGTGTTTACCGGGGATATCACAGAGCACTTCTTGTATGGCCCCCGTTCCTCGGCGGCATATCTATAGGCCATATACTGACCACCTCATAGTGATGGCATTAGTACCAAGTCTATCCCTATTACGGTAACGGCTGGGTCCGCCAAGTTCAAGGCCGATCTTCGGTTGCGCGTGCAATGCGGTGCCGAAACAGAGCTGGACCTGTTCGGTATCGGTGCAGGAGCAGTCGTGGGCATCTATGCGAACATTATTGAATTCGTGGCCATCGTGGACACTACCCCAACCTGTGCCCTTCAGACAAGAGAATGGTGGGACCTCAATGTAGGAGCATATGTGCACTTGGATGTTGTAGTTGATTTTAAAACCATTGGGGCTGTGCCAACGGTGTCGACGACTTTGCTCAACTCTCCTACCTTCACTCAGTGCTGGATTGAACATTCGCCGGGCGAAACCGGCGGTGCTTACATTACGACTGCCACCACGATATCCGCCCCTGAAACCTTGCCAGCAATTTCACAGACTCTGTCATTCCCGGCCGTTGGAGAATCACGCTCTATCCTATCAACGCTCAGCACGGTCCTGCTGCTAAGCCCAACAAGCACCGCGGTTGTCACTTCAACAATTATACCGAGCACCAGCACCTCTACATTCGGGTATCCGATCTCGAACTCGTCGAGTCCAACCGAGGGTGGCCTTGTTACCTCTACTATCTACTCAACAACGGAATACACAGTCACAAGCTGCGCAGCCAGCGTGGTCAACTGTCCAGTTTCCTGGGAGAAGGAGATTGTGGTGACCAAGACGGTGGATGCATTCACGACGGTATGCCCGCCCGGGGCCGTCGTTACATTCCCATCTTCCTCGACTACCGCGAAGGCAGCATCCGCGACCCCAGGCTCGGACATACCAGTTGCTGCCACCGTCCATGTTATCACGGAGGTGGTGGTGCTTACTCCTTGCGCATCGCCATTAGTCGAAACTTTTGTTCCTCCCACAACTATGGCGTCCCCGACAGAGCATCGTGTCACCGTGGTAATTCCTCCGCCAACGACGCTGTCCGTCCCGATAGAAATTAATAACTACTGGACTAACGCCACCGCGCACACATCTTCTACGTCTGTTGCTATGAATACGGCAGGAACTGGGTCATTGACACAAACCACAGTGGGACCTAGTTTCACGGCTGGTGGGGCACTAACTGCCCACGGCCTTGCTCGTGGAAGTATTCTGGCGGCTGTTGGGGTTGTGGGAGGTCTGCTCGTTTTGCTGTGATGGGTAGGAGAGGCTGGCTCGTGAGAGAGAGAGAGAGAGAGAGAGAGAGAGAGAGAGAGAGAGAGAGAGAGAGAGAGAGAGAGAGAGAGAGAGAGATAGGGCGTATCAGGTTGTTATGATGGTTGGCAAGGTTGTGTTCGTTTCTGGACATGTTCATCAAGGCTGAGATGCCCGTGTGTTAGTCTACACACAAGAATTGGTAATGCAGATCGCTGTTGGGTATCGAGTTCCCGTGGTCTTTACCAAACACCTTGCTGGCGCAGGGCACTAGTATCGGAAAGTTTCCGGTCTTCGACAATGGCTCATAGTAGGGAAGGCCGTCATTCGACGACAACATACGTTTTATCATGCAGTGTCTAGGAAGACGGCAGGGTCTAGGAAGCGGCAGGGGAAAGCATAGTTGCTCATTTGGGCGCAGAATGATGTTTGTACAACTGTTGAGTCAAAGCCACCCCGTTTCTTCAAAGTTCCAGCCAGACCTGGACACTCAGCCCTATCTACGCCAGGTGCGTGACGGAAATAGAAACCATCAAGTACAGCCCTGGAGCGTTACGAATTAACTTATCGTGGAGTTGTCCAATCAACAAGACATGGTTCTCTGTTGCCCCTGTCACGTCCCCCTTTTCCTGCAGCCACAAACCACATTTAGTCGATAACTAGTTACCGCCTCGGCCATTCTTATCGGCCTCGACAGTGACGCTACGCAGACTGTAGAAGTTTGATTTCCCAGCAATCTCACAGTTAATATATGTACTGCGGCCACAACCGCTCCAAGGTTCCCCAGACTTCAGCCCACTGGCGGCGGCTGATGACCGTACATTGGCTTGCTTCGCCTAGTTAGGCCCCTGCATCGGCAGCCTACCAGTCCGTTAATTCGTGCATTACCAATAGTTTATCTTGCGAAGTGCAATACTGCCTCCACCCACAATCTAAATGGCCGAGTCGACGTGAAATGAGATGCCGCATAAACCCATCACGAGGCTGCCGAGAGAAGATATAAAGAAGTCGCGACATCATCTTTGTTCAGCTTTGGTCGAGAGCTAGTCAGTATGGTGTATTGCGGCAAGCCTTCGAAGGGGTGTTCAAATTGTCGAGAGCGCAAGATCAGGGTGAGTGGCATTTCCTCATTCTCCACCGTCGCCTAACGGCTCGTCTTTAATTCCCTCATTGCTTTGACGGGTCACCAATGCTTCTCATCAGGCATCGTGTACCCGAGAAGGTTTCCGTATCCCCTCATCATTTCCCAGGCTGCAGAAGATTAACGGTTCGCTTGCTTGCTTGAACAGTGCGACCAGAGAGAGCCAGGGTGCGGCCAGTGCCAGAAGCGACAGCAACAATGCCCAGGCTACCGAAACTTGATGGATCTCATGTTCCGAGATGAGAGTTCGCATGTCATTAAGAAAGCGACAAAGGCAAGAGGCCGGAAGAGGAGTCCACATCCATCAACGCTCGCCGCCTCGCCCTTTTCAACCATCTCCACCATCTCCACCGCCGCCGCCACTACCACCGCCTCTCCCGAGGATCCCGATCCGGTATCCAGAGCGAAACCCACTCCGGATCCGCCATCCTCGAGGTCCCTCGCACTGCTTACCCCAAACAGTAATATTAACAGTGCAGATGCAATTTATCGGTGGTCTTTGCCTGCGGATGATGACGAGGACAGCGACGATGACAGCCTCTTGCCCTCACCTGATGAAGGCACTTGGCCAGCCACACCAGTCGCAGGCCTCCTCTACACGCTTGCACCATCATTCCAGGAACGTGGCACAGCCTACTTCTTCTCTCGATACGTAACGGTCGACGAGAACGCATGTCACCAGAATTATGACTTCGTCTATGACATCTGGCGGCCGGTGAGCATGCTGCCCGAACGCCAGGTCGACGGCGTCATGGCGAGCATGACTGCTGTCGGCCTGGCTGGCCTTTCGAGCCTCACCAGATGCTCGGAGATGATGGACTGGGCACGAAGAAGTTACGGCACCGCTCTCAGGCTCACCAACGATGCCCTGATGAATCCCAAAGAGGCGATCAAGGACGCTACCATGCTTTCAATTCTCATACTCAGCACGTACGAGATGCTGACCGGCCGGAATCCGCAGACGATGAGAGCTTGGCAGGAGCATGTCAACGGCGCCGCAGCTTTGGCCAAGATGAGAGGCACTAGCCAGTTCAAATCCAGTGCCGGAATCCGCATGTTTAAGATGCTGACGCAGACGGTCATGATTAGCTGCATTCAGCAGGACATGCCCATGCCCCAGACCTTGGTAGACCTCAGGGATGAGCTTGGGAAGCTTCTCGGCTCCAACGACCCAGCCTGGCGGATTCCGAACCCAATCTACAAAGTCCTGCAGGTCCGATACGACATCAAATGCGGAAATGTAACCGATTCTGCTGCGATTGTGGAGAAGCTGATAAGCATCGACAACGAGTTCGTCTCTCTGGTCGCCGAATTTCCCTCATCTTGGCAGTACCGTGTCGTCAGCATTTCGCAATCCAACCCCATCATCTTTGGCGATTCCTGCCACGTTTACCCCGGGCTCGTACACGCGACGACTTGGAACGGCCTGCGCTCCGTTCGGATGCTGGTGCACGAGACGATAATCGGGGAGCTGCTCAAGAGCTCCAAAGGCCAGACATTCGCAGATCTGCCAGACAAGCATAGACTGCAGCTGGCGAGGTCCGTCACCCTGCTCGAGAAGATACGGGATGCTATTATCGCCAGCGTACCGCAACACTTTGGCGTGGTGAGTTGGAGGGATACGAAGCCCGACGAACAGGCCCAATCAATATCCACCATCACAGCGAAAAAGCCCCCCTCGCACGTCGTGCCTTCACCGGCTTCTGCGCCGGCATCAACCCCGAGTCCCCCGAGCTCGCCGGAGAGCACATCTGACTTCAACGGGCCGACGTTGTATGACCCCACACAAGCCGAGGGACCAGATGATGGTGCGGAGCGCTTCATGACCTTGGCATCGGCGAGTAATACCATCGTGTGGCCACTCTATCTTCTCGGCGTGTCCTCATGCTGTACCCAAGAGGTGAAGGAATACGTCATCAGCCGTTTGCAAGCTGTATACGAAGAGACCGGGCTCGCACAAGCGTTGTCTGTGATTGGTATGGTTCAGGGGAAAGAGATATCCAACCCGTGGTGTGACTGGCCCTTGGAGAACGTTACATGTATAAATGACCAATCGCTCCTGGTGCCGATATAGGAGATTATGACCGAAGCTGTCCGGAAGAGAAATGCCCGCGAGAAGGTTGACACTGAATGTATGGCGCATCGTAGCGCGGTGTCTCAATACCGGCTCTCGAGGAGGAGATGCGGGTAGTCTGGGACGTCTACCAGCAGCACTCCAATTTTTATGGCTTTTATGGCCTGGAGTTTTTCCCATGTGGGATATTGTTTTACTATTCCAATTTGACTGTAGAGGAATGTTCAGGCTAGGAATTCTACTGAATTTAATTCATTGGGTATCATGTTGAAGCCGCCATTGTAATCCTTGCTACCAGCCGTCAAAGTTTTTAAACCCTCCAGCCTTAACTTTCTTTCTCACCGGCTCCTCCCAAGAGTCCAGGGTCTCGTCAGCAGGAGCTTCCACCCCGCTCTCTTGTGCTTTTAGGTACTTCCCGACGCTTTCTGTGGCTGGATTGCGATCTATCGTGCCATCTGCCCGAATACGCTTACCCGTCCATGTAGTCCGATCGTCTTCGGTGCCGCCATGCCGCTTGATTTGCTCCTTTGCTTCTTCGATTCTATCGAGCTCCTTCTTCTGGTTTTGAAACTCCTCGAACGGATCCAGATAGACCACCACATCCTTTATCACTATCTTATTCAGTGGTCGATCGGAACCGTCGGTAGGAGCGTCCTCCAACTTCGATAGCACGTCGAGGCCGCCAACTACCTTTGCGAAAATAGTGTGCTTGTTGTCAAGGTGCTTGACAGGTTTGTAGGTAATAAAGAACTGGCTTGAGTTGGTATTCTTCCCTTTATTCGCCATGCTGATTATTCCTCGAGAATCGTGAGTCAACGGTCCGTCAAACTCGTCTTGGAAGTTCTTCCCCCAGATGCTTGTACCGCCCTTGCCCGTTCCCGATGGGTCGCCACCCTGAATCATGAAGTTTCTGATGTTGCGGTGGAATGCCACTCCTCTGTAGTAACCTTTTTGTGCCAGTCTGGTAAAGTTCCAGACTGCTCGCGGCGCCGTCTCGGGGTACAGTTCGATATTCAGGTCTCCCAAATTTGTTTCAATCCTTGCGTAGCCCTTTATCTTCACTCGCTTCGGCTTCAGCATGTACTCCTCATCAGTCAACAGAGCACGCTCTCCGCTTGTTTCCGGAGTCAGGCCCGTGCTTGTGAAACTCGCCGCTGCCCTGCCGGTTGTATATACGGCGGCGTTCGACGCCAGCTTTCTGTCTTGAATCATAGGTTTCCGTTGACCGGCCGGACCTCCAGACTTGACCACTGCCCCGGAAATACGGTTGATATCTCCACCTGACTCCCTTTCTCTGCGTGCCTTCTCCACTGCAGCTTTCGCTCTGAGAACTTTGTCGCCCATCCGCCCTAACGCGTCAATGTTGACGTTGCCAGCCTTCCGCTCCTCCTCTTGTTCCTTGGTGAGGAGAGCAGCTTCGCCGTCCTTGAGGTACTTGAACTGACTGAGATCCCTGCTCCCCGCATTTTGCGGATCTTGCAGGGTGATGATGTCTGCACGGGTGAACTCTGCGTCGTCCACCAAATCCCGCCACATCTTAGATTTGATATTCATGCGCTCGACCGTATCCCACGCAAAGACATTGGCGTATGTGCCGTGACGGATCGCGACAATATGGGTGTTGTCTGTAAAAACCTTGAAAGAAACGGGGTCAATCATATCGCCAGCGGCGTCGCCGAGGCCCGGCGCATGCGAATCTGTTTTCGCATTTCTTGCGAAGTTCAGCTTTATCAAATCCTTCGCGCTCAACGGTTCCCCATCAACGGGGTTTGTTTTGTGCTTTTCCAGCCACGCACTGATGACCTCGACGTCGAAGATTGTACCATCTTTGGTGCAGACAGGGTTCTTGAACGGCTGTAGACTGGCAGCGCAGAAATTGAAGGGTAGACGTCGGAATGTCGCGCCTGGCCGAGATCGAGAAGAGGCGTTTGCACCGGTACTGCCTGAGTATGCGTCGGAGGAGGACCACTCGGTGTGGGTGATCTGTGACGAGGACGGTCAGCATAACTGACTTTCAACCAAGAGTTTATTCTGGACTTACGTAGAGTTTGTCGGTTCCTATTAAAATTGCGGGTTAGCAAACAATTGACTGAGAAAAAGATTTGAAGCATGGATAGTTTACTACACACCTTTACCCATTATATACCTCGGCGACTGCTGTGGAGGGTTGAACTGGATCTGCGAGAATCAGAGGTAGGTTGGTCTTGGTGGGTTGGTTGAAGATTGAAATCATGGCGGGATGATCCGAGCCTGGAGACTGCCGCGCGAGCTCGCTGTACCTTACCAAGGTACCTACTAGGGATCCTACCTAGGCCCTGTAGGATGTGAAGTCAGGGAATGACACCGAGAGCCTCAGGACAGTGAACCTCAGGTACGGGGGACATTCCAGACAGCCCGATTTAGTGTGAGTTGGTTCCAGGGGACTTCCGTCGCCTCTCCCGGCCCAATTTACGCCGCGTGGCAGCGTCCCCCTGTCGCATTTAACTTTTGTGAGATCCCTACCCAGGACAACACCAGGCTGTCAAACCCTCCACCTACCTTAGTAGAAACAGTTCAACCACCAAGGCGAGAGCTTCGCATCGAAGACTTCCCCGAGTCTGCAATCATTTCAATTACTGCGCGCTGAAGCTGTTGGACAGCATTTGCGTGCGCAACTCCATATTTCGCCTCCCACAGATGCGCTAGGACATCCTACACATCCTACGTCTTCCTTCACATGGTCAACTGCTCGTAGCCGTTGCTCATCTTGCTCGACAACTATCAGGCTAGCCGCGAATCCGGCGAACAGCATCGAGGATGAAGCCGTTGCTATGGACTCTGGTACTGGGAATGTCCCTCTGGACCGCTGGTGCATTGGAAGTCAAGCTGGTAGGCGCTGTGGCTCCATTCCCTTTGGTAGCAACGTCCCTAATCCGTCTCGCCTACACAGGATCAAAGCGAAGAAAACAAACAACGATGCAACGGTAGATATTCCTAAACAAACCTTTCGGCGGCACTTTTGATATCTCTTTGCAAGAGTCTGATCAGTTCGGTGTGTTATAGGAATGTATAGTCGCAATGCCTGGGGTGGCCCGGTGGACCCGTATATCAGCATCTTGTTCCTCCCTGCAGATGCATCCGTCGACTCAGATCCCATTGTGAGCTTCGTAATCTTCGAATGGAAAGACGAGGATCTTATCGGAATTCGAGAGAGTCCTGATTCAGAGCAGGTAAGATTTCCTTATGATGCCCTGAGAGTACGTTGGGTCCAAGAGCTGACGAGCTTCACAGAAAATTGGCATCTGCCAACCGCAGTATGTCGAGAAGGGGTATTGCAACGACACCCAAATCGGACAATATATTCTCAACCAAAATCACACGGAAGTCTCGAAGAATCTGATCACCACCTCAGCAGTTCATCTGAAAGAACCTGGAGGAGCTACAAAGTACATGATAGATAAGACAGGCTACTACTGTGTCCTGACGGACATGTTTACTGCCAACGAATACACCGCGGTTGTCGAATTCCGAAATGCTTATGGAGAGCTCCCTGCGACCCAGATACCGAAGCTGCCCTTTTACGGTGGGATTACTATCCTCTACGCTCTGGTCTCTGTGTACGTTCCTCCCCGCCCCCCCTTTCCAGCGCCAGCTAACGGGATCTAGGTTCTGGGGGTTCCTTTACTACCAGCACAGACAAGATATACGTGCGTTTGTAGCCAGGCTATTTGTTCTACCCCGTCTTACTGATCCCTTTAGTACCGGTGCAAAACTACATTACCGCCATTCTCTTGTTCCTCGTTATCGAGATGTTGATGACTTGGGGTTTTTACGGTGAGTTGTGCATTGCCATGCTCAAGGGATGCCACTAATGTAAATGCAGATTTTCTTAATCGAAACGGAGCAAACGTAGGGTCCAAGGTGCTGCTAGTGATTGTAGCTATCCTCAACGCTGCTCGGAACTCCTTCTCCTTTTTCCTTCTGCTCATTGTTTGCATGGGCTATGGCGTTGTCAAGCATACGCTGGGCCGGACTATGTCGTATGTCCGATGGCTCGCAATAGCTCATTTCGCCTTTGGGCTGGTATATGCCATCACTAGTCTGCTCATTACCCCCGATGCTGCTGGTAAGTGTTACGGGCCCATCGTTCTTTGCCTTCATGCTAAGATTTCTCCAGGAATATTTGTTCTCTTGATTGTTCTACCATTAGCCGGAACACTAACAGCTTTCTACGTGTGGACCTTAAACTCGCTTAACGCCACGTTAAAGGATCTGCGGGAACGTAAACAGCACGTTAAAGAGACGATGTACAAGAAGCTTTGGTGGTGTATCCTGATCAGTATCTTCGTCATCTTCGGATTCTTCTTCTTCAATAGCTTTAGCTTTGCGTCGGTCAATGACCCGGACTTCGTACCATTCCACTGGAAGTCTCGCTGGTTCATCTTGGATGGCTGGCTGAACCTTGTCTACTTTGCTGACGTTGCCTGGATTGCCTACGTTTGGCGGCCGACAGCCAACAACAGACGCTTCGCCATGAGCGACGAGATCGCCCAAGACGATGATGGGACTTTTGAGATTGCAGATATCGGAGGTCCGGATGAGGACTCTGAGGATGAAGAGGCGCAGATTGGCAAACGAACCACGCCTTCCCAACCCGCTTCTCGGGGGCCGGCATCTGGACCACCTGCCAACAGTCTTCCCCAAGAGCATCCCTCAAGAAATATCCATAGGGATTCCTTGGATGGTGAGACCATATTTGCCGTTGGCGAGGACGGCGACAGATTCTCTGACGACGATGACGAGGAAGATGCGAAGCTTGTGAGGACGCGGAAATAGACGATCTTTCTCCTTGGTTAGACTAAGCAAGAGAGTTGTTTTGTAGTTGTACAATATGCATGATTAGAGCGGCGCTATCATTTAAGCTTATATTTCGCCTCTTTTCTGCCCCGGCGATAGCAGTGCAGCGGACTTGACATTGGGGTATAAAATATCCCCAGATATTGAAACACAACCGGATTTCCAAGTATAGTTACAGTTTCTATCAAGCAATGGTCTCAGATGTCACCTCCAAAACCGACTGGCCGCCTTTTCCCATCGTTTTCTGGTAAAATCGCGAGAGCTTTGTAGACTTTACCCATGCCCGCTGACCCACGATCCACCAGCCGTCTCCAAGCAAGATCGATGTCAGCAGCTTTCTGCTTGTCTCCTTCCACTTTCGCACTTAGCATCTCCGCCCTTTGCTGAATACCCATCTGGCCCAGAAAGGTGCCTTGTTCTACCGGCCCGTGCACTTCCACGCCGTCACTGCTCTTCGTTGCAGCTTCTGCTATGGCTGTGAAGTCCACGTCGGCACTCAGGTCAACAAGACCAGGCGCGGAGAATGGATTAACGCGACGATGGCGCTGGATTCCTCGAAGAGAGTTGATCGGCACCGTGTCAGCTGTACCGTAGTCAAGAATGAGGGCCGCGCCAGATGGGCGAGACTTCGGATGCTGTTTGGATCCGCCAATGCGGGTTGCAAAATCCGAGGCGTAGAGTGCGGCATCGGGGCAAACCTCCGCGAGAGCGTTGGGGATAGATTTGAGATCGCGGTACCGGGCGGAACTCTCAGGTACATAGCGAGAATGCCTCGTTGGCCCAGGGGACATGGTGAGCTGGAACTCAGGGATGGGGTCTTGCTGCTCGGACTTTGGGGTTCCTAGGGAGGCATGAGTAGCATCATGAGGCGTTGGGGAGACCACCATCTCCCGCCACTGGTATTTTGTCTTGCCAATGTGCTGGGGAACCGGAGAAGTCATGGTGTTGGTGGTATTGCCTTGTGCTGCAGGACCTTCAATACTCTGAAAGACATGGATAGGCAGGGCATCAAAAAACTCATGAGCGACTATTAGTGGCATCTTGCTTGGATCTGGCGTCGTGTTAATGGGAGAAACTACCGACTATTAGAATTGGGCAACGTACCATTGGGGATTGACTTCATGGTCTCTGTCCAGACAATAGGTGAGTTGGTGTACTTGCATATGCTGTGATAGCCAATTTTTGACTCAGTCATGGGAATGTCTGGACCGCAGAGTAAGTCCTTCTGAGCCTCACGCAGCTTGGGACTTGCTTCAACCATGTATATGGTATCGATACTCTTTGCCATATCCTTGAAGTTCTGGATCGTCTGGTGGTGCATCAGCGGATATGATCACCAGAAACAGCACGAGGACACAGTACGTACGCGAAGTATATCATCCATCAACGTGCCTCTTCCTGGCCCAACTTCGATTAACTCAAGCCCCTTCTTCTGTTTGCCCTGACTGATCCATTCGGCGACGAACCAGACGCCGACAAGCTCGCCAAAGATTTGAGAGATCTCCGGCGAAGTAATGAAATCTCCCTTCAGCCCAAACTGATCTCTGCCCTCTTCAATTGCGCCCGTGTAGTAGCCTCCAACATCGGACGTCAGGCACATGCGCATGTAGCTTGCGAGGGGAATGGGACCGGTTGTCTAGACATCGTTAGGGGGATGTACGGCGAGGACGGGGATCAACATACGGCAATGGCCTCGGCTAGCTGCTTTGCCAATGGAGTTGACCAGCTCCTGGGCTTGTCTTCCAGCCTAGATACTGTCCAGGAAATGCTTCGGTTCCCTTGCACCAATGCCCTGGCTTGTGACTGAGATAGAGTGAGCCATCGCAAGCCGCATGGCAGCACTCCTCGGGGGGTCAGGTATCGCATGCTGCTTCCAGAGGGCTACCTCCAACCGCTAATGTGCAATACAGGGGTCATCTCGTTCTAGACGGCCGCCAGAAGTCGTGGACGTAAATTGGATTAGAGCAAAGAAAGTGAGGTCACGACAGGATTTTAGTCCGAGCTCTGGATTTCTATTAATCACCTAATGTACTGTAAGATGCTGATCATGGGTTGTGGGCTAGCTAGACTTACAGGGGTAGCTCGGCTGGTAATGCACCTAAACCGCCTGTCGGGCTGCTAGTCCTACCGAGGCACAGCCTGCTAGAGGTAGCATTAAGTTAACTGGCGCGCCTTGTGTTTCAATCCGCCGACAGAAAATTGTCCCCGCGGCCGAGGTGAATATTTTGACAACAGTGATGAGCGACTACAGCTCTTTTCTTCAGTAAACTCTCGATGTTTTAGAACCACGAATGAGACACTAAGCCCTACACGAATCAGACATGTCAATACTCACGAACGCCTACGGATCTAGTTTCTGCAGAGCAGCATACTAAAACAATGGAGAGCAAGCTCAAGTCCCGGTGGGCGGATAGCGAGGAAGACGCGGCTCTGGAAACGAAGCTGAAGAGAGAGAAGGAAGAGAAGAGGCGTCTTAAAGCAGAAAAGGCTCGCAAGGCCGAGGCCGAAAAGCAGGCTCAACTAGCCGCCCAGAAAGCTCAAGGGGAGGACGAAGATGGACGGCCGTCGAAACGACGAAAGGTTACGCCGGACCCTAAAGTCCAGGATTCCGCCCCTTCACCGAACGAGAAAGATGGAAACGCACCGCTACTACGGTTTCCGGCTGGGCATTGGGGCAAATGCAGAAGCGTAGAGAACTACGACAAGCTCAACGATATTGAAGAGGGCACATACGGCTGGGTTTCTCGGGCGAAGGAGACGGCCACAGGGAAGGTGGTCGCGCTGAAGCGATTAAAGATAGAACCGAGCGACAGGAATGGCCTACCAGTCACGGGTTTGAGGGAAATACAGATCTTACGAGACTGTGATCATAGGAATATCGTACATCTGGAGGAAGTCGTCGTTGGCGACGACACTTCCAAGATTGAGAGGTAAGTTTGAGCTCCTGGTGTTACAAGAGTTTAGCTAACCCACCGCCCAGCATCTTCCTAGTTCTAGAGTTTGTTGAGCATGATCTCAGAAGTATACTCGAGGACATGCCCGAGCCATTCTTGCCATCCGAGGTCAAGAGACTTTTGCTGCAACTGACATCTGGTGTCGGCTACCTCCACGATAACTGGATTCTCCATCGTGACCTCAAAACATCCAATCTGCTGCTGAACAACAGGGGCCAGTTGAAGATAGCCGACTTCGGCATGGCCCGCTACGTTGGCGACCCGGCACCAAAGTTGACGCAACTTGTGGTAACTCTTTGGTATCGAGCCCCAGAGCTGTTGCTAGGTGCCAAGACATACGGCCAGTCTGTCGACATGTGGAGCTTGGGCTGCATATTTGGGGAGCTGCTAACCAGGGAGCCTTTACTGCAAGGCAGCAATGAGGTGGACCAGGTGACCAAGATATTCGAACTCTGTGGCGTACCGACGGACGAGACTTGGCCAGGGTTCAGGAGACTCCCGAATGCACGTACACTACGACTGCCAAAGACCTCCCTTGCCACTGGTTCGGTGGTTCGAGCCAAATTCCCCTTTTTGACCAACGCCGGGTGCGCGCTTCTCAACGATCTTCTGGCCCTCAACCCGGACCAGAGACCATCAACCAAGGCAGTCCTCCAGCATGAGTACTTCAGGCAGGACCCAAAACCAAAGCAAGAGAGCATGTTCCCTACGTTCCCAAGCAAGGCTGGCCAAGAAAGGAGGAGACGACATGAGCCTAACGCCCCTGTTCGTGGTCAAGCCGTTGAACTGGGCGAGGTTGATTTTAGTGGCATATTTCAAGGACGGGAGAAGGAAGAGAGAGGTGGTGGATTTACGTTACGTATGGTATAAAGTCTTTCCAGACCATGGCATATCGCACTGGTGCAGAACAGATCTGGCATTGGCGTGCCCGCATATTTACGAATCTATGACCCCGCGTGCCGTTGCAGTTTTGGTGAACCGACCTTGTATGCTTGAGTAGGTCTCTATCATGACGGGATTATCGAATCTCAACGCATTTCAACGAGGAATAGAGTAATCGATCAACTAATGTCATCATTAAGCTACCTAATATGTTGGTAACCTTGTCAAAATACCAAGGTAACAGCCAATTTTACCCAACCTCGGTTCCACTCTAAACTCCGTCCCAATGACCTCGATTACCGCCGGGCACAAGCACTCTCCCAACAAAAACCCTAACATCTAACCTATGAATTATACACTAACTGGATTAGAATATCCCCAAGCCCGTCACGAACCAGGTGAAGCTGGTGACAGTTATGACGCTCATCGTTATGGCGAATCCCAACGCCTTCGTGTCCAAAGCCGGCATGGCAGCGTTGCAAGTGGCACAGTTCCACTCGGCCAATGGTGTGTATGGTTGCGGCGTGTACATGCCGAATGTAAAGCCAGTGAATGGGGACAGGTAGCCGGCCGCAGGGGTGGCGCTGATGCCCGCCTCGGCATCGTAAATGATTAATGTGTATTGTTCCGTCAGTAGGGGTGACTCGACCGCTGTGGCTTGCTCCCTCGAATCCCAGGTAAAAGAGCCAGAGGTTTCCCAGGTCATGTTGGATGTCAGAGTCCACGTCTCAGATGCTCTGGAACAGCTGATGAGGACATCGATGGCTGTTGGCGTTGCCTGCAAGTCCGTATAGTTCCAGCCCCAAGTGACAAAATCGCCAATCTTGTATAGATTCACGCCGCCACCAGTCGGAGCTGGTGTGACCATGCTTATGCCTCCCACAGGGTCCCGGGCATCGAACTCGGTATGGGTTGGTTCGCTGCTTTCAGTCTCTGTTCCCGTCGGAGGCCTTGCGGTATTGAGATTGGTGGTTCTTCGTCCGGTCTCCGAGGCCGTGTTGCGAGCTGAGGTCTCTGTTGGGGGATCTGTGACTGTTGGAGAAGCTGAAATCGCGTCAGTCCCACATCCAAACCAGACAAGTGCACTTCCTTCTGCCATTCTTTACGTACCAGAGGTGGACTCATCGTCCTGTCGTGCAACTAAAGCATCGAGATCTGGAAGCCATTTCGGCCACGCTGCTGCCAATGGCGAGAGCACCGCCAGGCATACAGCAAGAGACGTTGCGGCTTTCATGGTCTAGTGGTAGAACGCGATACCCCGGCAACCACAGTCCCGAAGAGAAAGAAAGAAACGAAAAACGAGCGACGAAGCTTTGCTTTAGTACAGAGAAATCGAATAGGACGAAGAAGCGATTGGATGCCTCGAGGAGCAAGGCAAGGTTTTGTTGAGTTTGGCAGATGTGTACGGTCTCGATTGTGACCTCGAACTCTCTCCTGTCAAGCCGGACTTTGGAGTAATCTTAAAAATGACGACGTGACTTCGGACACGAGAAGCGGAACCCCCCCCTTTTCAACAAGACAACAGAAACGAGCGATGGAACGAAGCGAATGTCGGAAAGTCGAAGATTGTAGGAAAGAGGACGAAGAGTATGAGGATGTATATCCTCAAGGATCGAGTAGTTGTGTAGCGTAGAACAGGAGGAAAATGGAAGGGAGGCCAGTGACTAGAAGATTGGCTTCGACGAGATGGAGGAGGGATGGGAAGGGGGGGGCCAAGTTACTTAGTGGGTCCCGGATTCGAAGCTCCACAAGTACCGATGTAGGTATGTATGTATGTCTGTCTGTTCGTATGTACGGAGTGCGAAGTACCTACATTTGTAGGTACTAGTCACTGAATCCTGGAGACTCACAAGGCCGTCGGGACAACCAAAACTTGGTTGGCTGGTGGCCAGGTGCCACGGAAACACAGCCCGCGCGACATGGCGACCCCCGGACCTGGCCTGGAAAAAACAAGCACTCGCGCCCAAATCAATCACAGACTCTAGCAATCTAGGTACTAGTTTTAGTGCATTGAATTGCCGTGGGTCCGTTGCCCACCTGCAACCGCACCAAGGACAGCCAGTATTTAGGTGCATCGATACAGTACAATCCAGCTGTACATAGGTATGTACGGACTATGTATGTACCTAGTTATGTAGATACATACAAAAGCCAGATACGGTGCGCGCCTTGCCTGGTTTTGCCCCTGCTGAAGTGCAGCGCATCTCCCACATTCAGCTCGTTGACCAGTCAGCGTGAGGACCGTCCGCCGCGAAGATCAATGGCGACTTCAAGGTTTTACACACTCTTTCGTTTCTTTCTGGGGATGATCTCGAGCTCGTATTGCGAGGTACCGAGATCCACCCACCCATTTTTACTTTTCGCCTCCCTATCCAACTCTGCTACTGTACTACGTATTGCATTTGCACCGTCCACCAACTTCGTATTTGGCGACCACTTGGCTAAAAATAGTGGACGCATCTTTCCCAGTTTCAGCGATTGTTCGCCATTGATTGTAACTCGCGGCTCGAACAGCACCAGTCGTCCTTTCCATTTAATCCGGGGAGCAGGCCGGCAGAGCGGACGTTTTCACAACGTAGGTACCTGATTAGGTCCTCACTTGCATCCCGAAAAGTCAGCCTACTCTGTACTCTGCCAATCGGTCTAGCCTTATTGGTTTCTCGTGTTCACACCATGTGGATCGCATGGGCTTCGTGTTACAATACCAGGGTCCAGTACTTTAATCCAATTCCGATTAAATACCTTTATGCGTCAGCTTCTCTTCACGCGATATATGCGGCCTACACCAGTTGCCGGTCCATCCACTACATTCAATGCCAGGCGAACATTATTCACACCGAGCTGTCTGATCGTGATCATCATGGTTGCGGTGGAAGGGCGTCCCAAACCAGACGCGAGACTGCCCAGGACCCGGTTAGACATCCCGTGTGGCCAGTTAATGCCCCAGTACGAAGTAATTACAGGTGGCGTATCAAGTCGTGGATCGGTCCCGCGTCCCGATCTGTTGAGTGAGTGGCATGTTCGAACGGTTTGGCGTAACCTCGGACGTGAATGGACTGGCCATCCCCAAATGATGCCCGAAACTTTCAATATGTCCGAGACCGTGGTGTTGATCCCACCCTCTCGAGCGAATCGACCTGGTGTGAAGCAAGACAACTGCTTCACATGGAAGTCACCGCTCGCGCTCCTAACAATTAGGGGTTGAATTCGGGTATGTAACGGCGACAGGTCTTGAAGTTAATTATCATGCCATGCCCCCCTCGGAAGAACACCCGTTCTCCCAATTGCGTTTGGATCCGACTAAAATAGGCCATCTTCATTGACACTCTAGCCTTCAGTGTTCAGGTATAAGCACTAGCAAGCTAAATACACAGATGTTGGATGTACCCAGACACATCGACAAGATGGACTTTCCAATGTCACGCTGCTGCTACGCATTGCTGGCCGTTACCTGCTGGCAGCCATGCGTTGACGAGAGTTATCTATATTACGTACCTATTTATTTAAACTATGCCCAGATACCCGATGTTTGTAGATATCTGGGGAGTCGCTAGCTTGTTAAACGGCCACTGGAGGAGGTGTGCGCAAAAAAAAAAAAAATTTCCATGGACGACGATACGCGAAACTTAGCGACCTCGATCTATACCTAGCGCGCCTCCATATCTATCTTGTAGGTACCTTACATACATACCTACATGAATACCTAGGTACGCCGGCGGAGATCGGCAACAGATAGTGAATTCCAACTCCCAAGCACGTGAGATTCGAGCATCCATCCATCTGATAAGGCAGGAGCCCTGCAGTCAAGAACCAACCAACCAACCAACCAACGGGGTAAGGTAGTTAGGCACCCAGCCAATGAACCAACGAGGCCGAGGGAACCTCGTCGTCTCTTGGAGAGAAGTCGTTCAATTCGCGAGGCTTCCTCACCTGTGCACTCTTGTGTCTCGTCATTCTTCCCAGGCTGTCTAGGAGGCGTAGGGCAACAATGGCGTCCGCAGACCCTCATTCCGTCACAATTGACCGTGCTTATTTCGACACTCTTGTTCGGAGGTAAGTTCACTGGCAGCTCGTTTTCGTCCGTTGCAGTCCCACTACATGCATACATAGCTCAACCAACCCACTCCAATACCAAGCTAGTGCCCGCTGACCAGACTCATCACTTTCTAGGGCCAGATTCGTATGTGCAAACGCCCTTATTAGCTGACGCTAGTTGCACCTGCATCACCTAGCTGACTTAGCTTTTGGAGAACTCCGACGCCGTTGAGGGTCCTACTCCTCCTCTTCCTTTCCCCGCCAACACTGTCACCATCTCCAAAGTTGAGTATGAGAGCCTTGGCAAGATAGCCCGACAATATGGTACCGTCTTATGGCTGCTGTAACATTTCAATACCTTGGAACTCGTCACTGACCACTGCACTAAAGCCAATTTGCGCCAGAACCTTCTGAGGGGCGGGGTCGGGGAAGACACGATAGATGTGGGTTTGCCTTGTAAGCAACCATGCGCAGGAAGACTGACCCGCCACTGTCTAGCTCTTAAGTAGCGATGAGTCGACATGGCATGAAAACCAGCCGCCGCCAGCTACCTTGCCAAGTCATGCTTTCCATTTCGATGGCGCCCTACAAGTGACTGCCGCCGCTGCGGCCGGCGGTGGAAACGTTGAGAATGGATCAGGCTTTCGGGATGGCTATACAACCCAGCACAGCCAGTCGCCAGCGGTGCAAAGACACTACGGACATCATGACTGGGCTGCGATTGAGCAGCCCGCGGATGTTGTGTCACTCTCTATGGATGCTCCCGCAGCGGTTCCGAATGGCTGTGCCGACCAACATCATCAGCCCCCAATTCAGAGGCCACAGTTTGAGCGACTTGCCACAAGGACAATCCAGCTCTCGAATCTTCCCGAGTCTGTCACACACGCGGACATAACAGGGGTGGTTCGTGGAGGCCCGCTCCTTGATGTATTCTTGCGAAACAACGAGCGCTCCGCTGCAGTCTCGTTTCTACATGCAGCAGATGCGAAGGACTTTTACAACCACGTCCGGCGACATGATTTGTACATCAAGAACAAAAGAGTAAGTTCGAAATGCGTCGCTGTCTGGCTTGGCAA
Source organism: Reticulascus tulasneorum (assembly GCA_001557505.1). NCBI lineage: Eukaryota > Fungi > Ascomycota > Sordariomycetes > Glomerellales > Reticulascaceae > Reticulascus > Reticulascus tulasneorum. Next base: position 2,253,719 of record LSAX01000010.1, on the reverse strand, counting down.
GGTGTGTTTAATGGCTGGTTCAGGTCAAGATTAAGTGGAGTGACCGTCAATTCATCTTGCCAGGCCATGTCGCCAACAAGATTGGAATCGGAGCAACCCGAAATCTTGTTATACGAAGATGCGACCCCAAACACAAAGAAGACAGCGTTCGAGAGGACCTGGAGCACATACACAATCTTATAGTTATTCGTGTACGCTTTGTGGGCGGGAGCTGCTTCATCAGCACCAACTCAGTCCACAACGCCATGTTCGCGCGCACTTGCATGATGAGTCGATTGTAAGTACCGGGATAGACACTCCCAAACCCATGACTCGCATTCAGAGGCTGATCCTTATTTTACTACAGAAAATACAAGGGATCCAAGATCGATTGGGATGCAGATGAGTGCGCATTGCCCCTTGAGAAAGTACAGGCACAGACAGGTCGCCGAGAAGCACAAACGGGACCTAAACGGGGGACAAATCCAATGGCGAATCGGTTTCAGCTGTTGGATTTGGATGGAGGCGAAGATGAGAGTGAACACGAAGTGCCTCCGGGTTTCCGCACAAACGGCTCCGTCGACATTACTGCATGACCGGGTAGCGAGGGCTAAGAGGCGGTTATGGCCAACAGCCTCCTTTGCCCCCTCTGTGCTGATAATGGAAAACTTGCTGGAAGAGGACCGACTTTGGTTGCGGTTTTCACTTTCGCAACATGGGATGGAATAATAACTGTCATGCACGTATCAGGGAGCGTAAAGGAGTTATGGATACCCAGTGTCTATTGTATTTGCTTCTTTCCTTGGTAATGGAGTCTTGCGCTACACAACGAAGCGTCCATGAACATACCCATAGCAGACCTCAGGGTAATTGGCCGAATACCTTTGCTATGCTGCATGATGATGTCCGCCGGCTAGCAACCTAGAAGTATTGCAGGGGGCGTTTCCCCAAAATACAGAGCAAGACTTTTTGAGGCATTCGTCGTTATTACCCAGAACTCTACGAACGCTCTCCTTGGTGATCACCCAAGTGCTTGAAGCACCCAGTATGACCAGGCAAGGGTTGCACCTGCCGGCACAAGAGAACGTGCGAAGCACTCCCGAGTACTCTGCTCCACTCGGAAACTTTAGCGAGAAGCTGTCTGCATCCCCACAACTATCGCCGGAACCGATCCCGCTTCTGTCCCGGACATGGAATGACTCGCCAGACGGATACATGGGAAGTCTGCGACATCTTTCAATCCATAAAAAACCGACCGGCCGGGAATCTACTCACACCCAGGACTGCTCCTTCGGTTCGGCACCGGCATATTTGTTTAAACACCACACGTCCGTTTTCAGATGATGCACGTAGCTTGTCACAGCGGAACAGGGATCAGGGCAGTCCTTGGAGAAAGACAAAAGCAGACTTGGTTAAACGAAGATTCGACTTGCTCCCCCGAAATTATCGTAGCTCATGTCCAGAATACCCCCGGGTATATGTAACCTTTGTTGTAACTAAGTGACTCGTCTCCACACCACTACAATTGTTACAATCCATGCCCCCGAATATCCGGATCTGCCTACCTGCAAGCGGCGATTACCGCACAAGAGACACCAAAAAAGCCCAAGTGAACTCGCAGTCATGTCAAACAACTAGATAAATGGAGGAACCTGTTGAATTCCTCTCTTCGTATTCCCAAATCATTCCGTTAGCGGGCAGCATTATTCGTGACAGATGCCAGGTATCCCAGCAAGAAGCTCCGATCTGCGGGCGAGATTGGGGTCTGACTCTCACGTCGGGGTTCCGGCATGGTCTCGGGCAGTATCTGGCCACTTCCAGAGGCCAGTGATGCCACCCGTGAGCGTTGGGTCCTGACATGTAGAGTAGCTTCTATTCCCTTGCCTTTTTCTTCCATTATGATTCCCGGACTCGTAGACTGCGGTTTCCCGAAGAGCGAGAGAAGCTTTTGTTTCTGTTCACTGGACATCTCTGGTTTTCGCTGCGAGGTTGCCGGCGTAGGGAAAGATGCTGTCGAAGGCGGGCTTGCCAGGCTGGCAGGCTTGTCCTGCCCGATGACACTGTACGGCAAAATTGCCGTAGGGTTTCCGCTAGGCGCCCGAGGTGCCGCATTCTTTCCCACGTTCTCCGTACGTTGGAGGATTCGAGTAGGGTGCAGCGGCAACTTCATTCCCGTCGGTAGGCTAGGATGAAATGCGGCGGGCTGTGAATGCGAGGTGGTGTTTTCAATAGCATGCTGGCCAAATAATTGAGATAGAGAGATGCCACTCTGCTCAGGCAGCCTGGGCTGAGGTTGAGTAGAAACTTGCGAGTTGAGACTGGAGGGAATACGTGTATCTCCGCCAGACGAGGTGCGCAAGTCGTGGGCGTGGGTAGGGATGCTTGGTAACCCTTGAACAACATGCATGTGAGATACGGAGTTCGTCACAGTTGTACTAGTCGTTTGAGATGTAGTCTTGGCCGAAAGAGGCACATTGGAATCGGCCTTCTTAAACATTTGGAGAAGGGATGACCGATGTTGATCTGATGATGGGACGGCCTGGGGCAGCGCAGCACTGTGAGACGGGTAACGACTCGGCTGGGCCGCCTGCTGCTGAGAAAACACAGGAGCCGGTTCATAAGCCTGCGGCTGCCCGTAGGCTTGAGCCGCAGTACTTTGAACATGAAGCGATGCAGCAGACGAAAATTGCTCCAACTGTTGACGAGGTGGCTGAGGCACAGCCGAATCTGCAGTTCTGGAACCGGATTTGAGAACGTCCAACAGCGCCATGGAGTGGCTAGTCAACTGCGTGGGTCGTTGTTTCCCATGGGATATAACTGTCTGGCCATGTTGACTGTTCATGCTCTGATGAACGCTAAACGTGGCAGCGGTTGGTTGAATAGGGCCCTCAGCCGGATTATTTGGCGGTGGAGTAGATTCGAATGCTGTGGCTCTGCTCAAAAGCGATTTCTGTACCTGTGGGGGTAATGGTTGTGGATGTCTCAGGGGCGGTTGGGCCAAACCATAAGGCGGGCTCATCATTACGGGCTGATCTTGACCACCAGGATATGATGCCATTGTGCCTTGGTAATAGTTCGATGAGGACATGCCGGTATTAGGCATGATCGGGAAAGCGGGCGGCTGTTGATAGCTAGCTAGCGGAGCGCGCGGTTGGGGGTGGTGCTGGTGATGCGGGCGATGGGGTTGTGGTACATCACCGATCTGGTGGTCGAGTGGCGTATGCAGACCTTGATGTGCTGGAGCAGCCATTTGAGAAGCTTTGCTGTTTGCTTGAAGGATGGCCAATAGAGCACCGCCTTTGTCTTGGTCGACTTCTGCTGGAGCTGGCACCTGCACACCTTGTGGCACTGGCTGCACCTTGAGAAGACGCTGCAGTTCCCTAGTTGCACCTTCGAGGGTATCCAAGGCAGGTGTGCGGCTCGCAACATCTGAGGTCGGCTCGGTTTGTGTCCAAACGTCATCCTCGGTCACTGGCTCCTCTAGCAGCGAGTGTACGTTGAGATGAGTCTGGTTTGCTACCTTAAAGGCATCCTTCTTCTTCTGCTGAACAACCCACTTCTTCAAGGGGACGAGAAAGGGCGCAACCATATAGAACTTGTTGGCGTTCACGGCGGCGGCTACGTCGTTCTGATTGTGTGCGCCCTTCTTTCGGAAGGCAGGCAGCTCCGACAGCTTGTACCACTGGATCTTGCTGATCTCCTTTCTTGTGCGGGGTTCGAAATGAGTCTCCATCGGCACATCGCGGAAGACGTACAGGCGCATCTGCTGCTCCCTCATGGTAATTTCGATGAACTTGACCTCTTCGGTGTCTGGCACCAGCCCGGAAGCTCGAAGATCATATCCAGTCTCCTCGTAGACCTCCCGAATAGCGCACTCCAAGTCATCCTCGTCTTTATTGATCTTTCCCCGCGGGAAACTCCAATTGGCGCCTTTCTTCCATCCTTTCACAAGGATGGTCGAGTCCATTGCCTCATTGAGCAGGATAGCTCCCCGAACTGGGATTCTGGTTTTGTACTGCAGAAACTCTTCGAATGCTTTGGTGTGGTTCTCAACGGAGAAAGGCGCAAGAAGAGGACAATGCTGGAAGATTCGTAGACTGAAGCTTCTAAGCGACATGGATGGAAGGGTGGGATCCAGGGGTCGGACGAAGTCTTCGTAAAACCATTGCGCTTCCTCAATTTGAAAGCATATACGGGCGACGGAGGAAAGATCTTCTTGGGGAAGATTGATGATGAAGCGGACGCAGAGGTCGTCCAGCCCTAGTATCACGGCGTCAGTTCTGTTACGGCGCTACCCAGCTTCAAGTCCACCCAACGTACAATCCTCTAGCTGCATCTTCGCTACAGCCATTTTCAGTAGCTCTCGAGGTCATGTCCTCAAGATGAGTCGCTAATGTTGCAAAAGAGTCCAGCAGAGATGGAAGGTGTGTTCAGAGAGTTTGATGTTCCGAGCTGTGGTGAGGGTTGGTTTTAGAGGCATGATATGATGGTGGCAGATCTGGGGTTTTGGAGGAAGGTCGGGGCGTATCTGCGAAAGCTTTCCGCATGCGACCGGGATTGCGCTTTAGGACCAGAGACAGTTGTCGCGCTATCGGATGGGTAATTAGGTAGGTGAAAAGCGGCGATGCGACCAGTGGTTGGGAAGAATGCAATTGCAAGGTAGGTATGCTTTCAGAAGCGGCAGTTGCTCTTCAGGATGATGGAGCTCGAGCGGGCTGTCGCTGAGTGAGTGTGTTCACTAAGGTAAGGTATTTGATGATGATGCCAACGCCGAAGCTCAAAAGGACGTGGCACGTCTTGTGTGGCGGGCTTTCAGAGGGGGGAACTGCTACAGCACCTGACGCCGTGCGAATAACGAAAGTTGGCACGCTACTGTTGTGCTCTAATTTGGGCCTCCAGGCTCTCACCCAAGCACAGTATTGACACTGTCCCCTAAAACCCGGTACATCTTGTACGTACCTACATGGGGCCTTTTGTGGGGACCAGATCTAGACCACTGTCTCCAGCCTCGCGAATGTGGCTATGCAAAGGCCTAAGCAGCACAAAAGGCCAAAAACATGATCATGGATGTGGCTTCTTTCGGCAAAGAGGTGCACGGCCCCACTGTGTTTGAGGCCTCTTTGGTGGAGACCTGCCGCAACTTAGTCGGACGACCTGCAGGAAGACCTGAAGCAACTGGGCAAATTACATCATTGTCGCTGCTGCACTTCCCTACATATGCACGATGCAGCCTTTAAAACAGGAAATGCCGGGCACTAGTAATCACAGTTGAATATAAGACTATACCTCCCCTAGCGAAACCGTCAGGGCTTTCCCCTCCCAAAGTCCTGTTCTCGTCCATATCCCTTTCCTCTCGCTAGTCTCATCAGTGGGATTACTCTACCCCTTTGATCTAAAAGTACCTACTCAACCAGCGCCTCCCGAAACAAACGACTAGACGCGCTCCGCCAATAGAGCCAGCTCAGCCCCCAAAACCTGAGCACAATACAGCGACTGTCAGCCAATTCCTGTCGTTGATAAATACCATCGAACCTTCGTTCTCCAACACCCTCAATCTCTTCCTCAATTCCACATTTTACGCTTTCACCGCAGTCATGGCAAGTCTTGTGGCGAAAATCATTAGCAAGAGAATATTGAAGGAGAGGGTAGACAATAAGTTCGGTCGAGAGGTTCGTCACGGAGTGTAGGCGGTGGTCATGCGCAAGCCCGGCTAACTTTCACGTAGGACCCTTACTTTGAGCAGGTGCCCGCGACGAGACTAGATGGAAAGCCATCAGGGAAGGTCAAGAAGCAAAGAAAGGCTCTACCTCCTGGCATATCAGAGCAAGATGGCCAAGTCCTGACGAAGGTCAAGAGACGGGCCTATCGCCTAGACATGTCTCTGTTCAATTGCTGCGGACTCCAGTTCGGCTGGGGTAGCGCCATTGGCATCATACCTGCGTACGTTCACCCTGCACGAGTCTGTAGTTGAGGACATGTCTGACAGTTATTCCCCTATAGCATCGGCGACGTCCTAGACGCTTTCATGGCCTTGATGGTGGTCAAGACTTGCACGAAAGTCGAGGGTGGCCTTCCGAATTCCGTCAAGACGAGGATGATGCTTAACGTGCTTATTGATTTCGGCATTGGCTTGATTCCATTTCTCGGCGACGTTGCGGATGCCGCTTTCCGCGCCAACACCAAGAACGCGGTTCTTCTCGAAGAATATCTCCGCGAGAAGGGGAAGAAGAATCTGAGACAGAGCGGTATGCCTATCCCAGCGATCGATCCGAGCAATAGGGACGAATTCGATCGCCTGCAGCATGAAGAGTCACCGGAATACGTAGCCCATGCTCCACCCCGAAACGAGCGCATGACTTCGAACCAGCACAATGGCAACGGAGCGCACCATCCCACGCCAAGCGCTCCAGCTGCCGCGAAAGTTAGGGACAACAAACGGTCTGGACTGGGAGGGTTCTTTGGGCTCGGGGGTCGGTCTAAGGCCGATGATGATGTCGAGATGGGGCGGGCTCCTGCAGAGCCCAGGACTACTCCAGCTAAGCTCACGCGTCGTCCCGCTTGATGCTGAATTGGATAGCTTGGACATGGATAAAGCAGGAGGGTGGTGGATTCGAGCGTGGCGTAAATAGAGTTTGGGTTTCGATCACTGTTTGACACAAGGAAGCCGGGTTTCTTAGATCGATACCACATCGGCGGTGCCACCTACTTAGTTTGGAATTGTTGTTGGGTATACCTTTTGATATAGAAGAAGAAATAATGCAAGTTCACCATTGAACGCAACAGTCACGATGTAGACGATTGTTGGGGGGGTGATTCAAACTGGCTCTTCTAGCTTCTTGCGGCGGCTCGTAACACCGACAAATCCCTCGCCGTTTGCGGTGTCAAGGGTGGTGTATCTGGCGCAGCTGCTCGGCCGAATGTCTGTTTACTCTCACAGTGAGCAGCGTTTCTAAGCAATTGATCTAGTACGCGGTTCAATCTACAACCGTGGCCGCGTAAAGCACCTTGAATCTCAAGTAGTGAATACATGGGACTCCGTGCTATTACAAAGACCACACCAATCACAGCTGTGGGTAGGCCTGGGTGCTAGGCGTGCAGGGCCACACGAAGGTGGGGCCAGGGGAGGTTGGCGTCACTCAAAAACACGAAAACGCCCTTAAAACGCGTCTCCACCTACACGTGATAGCGCTCACCATCCCGCTACAAAAGGCGCGGTGTCTGGCGAAGTATTCCCACCCACCACCATCGCGTCTGCTACCTCTTCACCCACTCTAGAAGGCAATACTTTCCAATACGATTGGTATCCTCAATTCATTCTTCTAATTCTCCTTCACCTCACTCTACTCTCCCTAGCATCCTCCTAGCAGCGCAATGTCTCTTGAAATCACCCCGTCTAAGCAGGTAAGTGGCGAGCAGAAAAGTCCACCTCGGTCTCGAGAATCCTAGCTGACATCTTCGCTGCTGCAGGCTGCTTCCGCAATTGAGTCTTTCAAGATGGAGTCCCCCATCAAGAAGCTCGACTTCAATGTTGCCGACAAGGAGAACCAACCCTTCGATGCCGGCATCGCCAACCTGGCCAAAGAAATAGAGTCACAGAAGCCCATTGTCGAAGAGACCGTGAAGGAGGAGCCAGCAACAGTTGCTGTCAGTGGGCTCCAGCCAGAGGAGCTCGACGAGCCGCTCCTACAAGATAACGCTCAACGATTTGTTCTCTTCCCAATCAAGTATCACGAGGTACGTCACGCGTCTTGACGCGTTAAGTGGTTCCATGTGCGACGTGGCTGACCCATTCAATTAGATTTGGCAAATGTACAAGAAGGCCGAAGCGTCCTTCTGGACCGCTGAGGAGATTGATCTGTCCAAGGATCTTCACGATTGGAACAACAAGATCAACGACGACGAGAAATACTTCATCTCACACATTTTGGCCTTCTTCGCCGCGTCTGATGGCATCGTCAACGAGAATCTCGTCGAGAGATTCAGCAGCGAGGTCCAGATCCCTGAGGCTCGCTGCTTCTACGGCTTCCAGATTATGATGGAGAACATCCACTCGGAGACATACTCTCTGCTCATCGACACATATATCAAGGAGCCTTCTCAGCGAACCTATCTTTTCAATGCCATTGACACCAGTTCGTTACCCTCATTTGTGTGTTTTGTCGAGCATCCTACTGACCAGTTGTTGCAGTTCCTGCCATCAGAAAGAAGGCTGACTGGGCCATTCGATGGATTACCGACAAGAAGTCTACCTTCGCTCAACGTCTTGTTGCCTTCGCTGCCGTCGAAGGTATCTTCTTCAGCGGTGCCTTTGCTTCCATCTTCTGGTTGAAGAAGCGTGGCCTCATGCCAGGTCTCACATTCTCCAACGAGCTCATCTCGCGAGACGAGGGTCTCCATACTGATTTCGCCTGTCTCCTATTCTCTCACTTGAGGAATCGACCAAGCAAACAAGTGGTCCAGGATGTTATCGTTGACGCTGTCAAAATTGAGCAAGAGTTCCTGACCGAGGCTCTGCCATGTGGTCTTCTTGGCATGAACGCGACCCTGATGAAGCAGTATATCGAGTTCGTTGCCGATCGACTCCTGGTCGCTCTTGGCAACGAGAAGGTATATAAGGTGTCCAACCCCTTCGACTTCATGGAGAACATCTCTCTTGGCGGCAAGACCAACTTCTTCGAGAAGCGAGTCGCCGATTACCAGAAGGCTGGCGTGCTGGCCAGTGGCAAGAAGGGCGGTCTCGAAGAACAGCCCGAGTCAACAGAGGGCAAGGGCGAGAACGGCGGAGACTTCGTCTTCGATGAGGAATTCTAGATCAGAGGATTCTCTACCGTTTTCCCGTCTTAATACCCCTTGTACATTGCATACTTTCGTGGTATATACCATATCACTTTCTTCATCTGGGGAGCTTAGTGCTCCTCTGGCATGCATAGAGATGGATGGCAACAAACTGCCTTTATCAGCTGCCGACTCGCCCTCCTACTGTGGTTGGGTCGAGATTCTTCACTTTGTCGACATAAATGGCGTTTTAGGAGTGTTTCTGGCAGTCGTTCTGACTTGAAGCGGTAGTTGGTTGGTGGAAAAGGGCATGAACGTATTGGATGGATGATGTATTGTAGGACTTTTGGCAGATAATTCTGATTAAACATCAAGACCATCTTGACAAGTAAATAAGCTGTGTGACTGAAGCTAACCAAAGACAGCTTCAACTCGGCCAGCTTGGTATCTATCGGTGGCCTCCTTTTGTTGGCACAGTTCGTTGTACCCAGACCAACTATTGGTGCAGGTTTTGCACAAGTGACAAAGCCAGGGAGCGCCCCGGTCACTTTTTACCCTTCTTCTTTTTCTTCCCCGCGCCACTTGCAGGTTGTGATGTGGTTTGTTGCGCCGTCGCAGTGCCAGCCTTCGATTCACTCGCTGGCTCTCCTCCCCCAGAAACGGGCCCCTCAGGAGCGTCCGGCATAGGCTCTTCGCGCAACTCGGGCAGTGCTGCCATGCTCCGCCCTAGCCTGCCCAGCGAGTGTATCAGCCGCGAGACCTCCGCTGCCTTGTTCGTTCGGTACTTGATAGCCACGCCGCTCACGGGGTCGTATGTCTTGAGCACGAGACGGCCACGGGGTGGTTTGACGGGGGCATCGTCCGCGGGCGCGTCGCTCTTGGACTTGACGGGCTTTATGGAGTATTTCGTCGTGACACGGGTCTATGTATGAGTACAGCCGTTAGCTGGGGGGGACCCGCAGTCAGTCAGAGTGAGCGTTACGGTTGCTGGGCGAGCTTGTAGGAGGAGCGACGACTGCTCCAGCCATTCCTGGCTGGTTTTGTATATGGGCATATTCGTGATGTTGATGAAGATGGAGTCGCTACTGCGCTAGAATGGCCGTCGCAACACCCTCAGCTCGAGTGTTAAATGTATGGTATTCTGTGTTGCAGGTATGTCTCCTGAGGGGGCACAAAGTGTGTTGCGGGTTCGCGAATTGGAAGGAGGTCACAATTAATCCGGATATCGGGTTTTTTGGTGGGGTTCATGAGGGGCAACTGGACTTGCTCTCGCCCGCCGCTATTTACTACGTACCTAGTACACAAGGAGTCCTCACATATCTTATCTGCGTGGCGAGGTAGTCCGTACATACAGTAGCTACATACCTAGGTAGCTCATCACATTCCTGTTGAGCATCCTTTCCATTCTCTACTAGCTTTGTATATCTTCAGTTTAATTTCCGGCTTTTAAGATGAACGATCATTGCATAATAGCCTCACGCAATGCGGTGACCGAGACCTCATTCACTTCGGGGTTTGCTGGCACGTGCTCCACGATTTCGAGGATGGTTTTATTTTGAACGCCTTCCATGGCTTGATTTGGGTATCTTCATAGTCTCAGCTTGGCCCCTACTCCACGGCCCGATGGAATGGAGTCCAACCCAGCTATCCATGAGGATCCGGCAGCCAGAATAGGACTTCTTGATCAGCAGTGGCAAAGAAGTTGTAGCGGGGATTGAAGGCCAGGACAGCCGCTTCCTTCTTGTCCTCCAGTACCCAGGTAGGATCCATAATCTTATTTTCATTCACGGAGCCCAAGAGATCCCAGACGAGAACATCCTTCTTCGAGCCACTTAGCACATATCGGCCATCCAGGGCAAAGCAGCATTCGCCGCTACTCTCCACAGCTGCACTATTTGCCCCGGACATGCCATTTACTGCTCCAGTCTCTCCGGCAGCCAGTCGATGCGTTCCGCCATCAGGTTTCTGCAGATATGCCTTAAGACTCCCATCAAAGGCATCCAAGACGAAATGACCAGAGCCCCGGGTGCCGATGAGAATGGATTTGCCATCGTTCGAGAACTCAAGTTTTGTCCATCCTTTCATGACGAACTGGGCATCAACTTCTCTTCCCGTCTCGACCAGATCGAACGTAGCGAATGGCGCCTTATCGTAATTGCGACAGTCGTAGAGCAATACGCTGCCACTGCTCGGACATGCGACGGCAAAAATCTGGCCCGATGGGTCATAAGCTGCGAGGTATGGCGTGTTCAAAAAGAGTTGCCCACACCATTGCTTCGTAGAGATGTTCCACAACCGTACCGTGTTATCTTGGCTGCAAGAGATGAAATTATCGGCTCCGGGATGCATTGCCAGACATGTCACGCTCGCTTCATGGCCCTCGAAGTATCTGATAAAGGAGTTATCGTGGGTCGCGAGATATCGTATAGCGTCTAGATGGGTTTATCAGAAACAGCTCTTTGTTCGCTCGTGGCCAAAGGAATCGCCTTACCGTTCTGCTTCGTACTCGCGTAGACAATACTCGAGCTGGTGTGTGTGAACTTGGCCAACTTCACGCCGTACTTTTTGCTCAGTAAGGTCTTGTCATGCCGCCCTTCCTTAACGCTATAGATTTGAATGGTTTCGTCACTCTCGGATGCCATGAGGAGCTCTCCTGGATCGTCGAAGTCGAGTGACAGGATATGGGGCTGTGGGCGACCATCTTTGATATCGTCCCGACGAAATAGCTAGGAATGTGGTGAGAGGGACGTCCTGAGTACTAGAAGATGACTGCGCATACCTTTGTGGGACGGAATGCCGATATGATGTCGCTCAATTGAGATGTACTGCTGATATTGATCCCCAAGGACCTCGTGATGTTGAGGGATGTGCCATTTGCTGGGGTTGACTCTAGATGGTCGAGGTCCATCGGTGTCGAAGCCATTGTGAGGTGTGCAGCTTGCCAATGTGTCCTCCAGTAGACTGTATCGCTCGGTGATCACGGAGTTAGTACCTGGCGTCTCGTCGAAGCTTCTGTGATTCGGGATTTATGTTACGAGGACCGTGGCGCAAACATCGTGGCTTCGCCAAATTGTACAACGGTTTGTACGGCTTGGACTGTGCTGCAGCGAGTGGCGGTCGGCGGGAGTACGGAGTAATTACGGTGTAAGATACGTGCAAACAGATGGCAGGGCAGTGTCAGAACAAATCGCCCAACGAGTTCCTTTCGCGGTAGGAAGACTAAAAAAAGAATAGCAACGAGCACAAAAGAAGCTCCAAGAAATGGAGTGAAGCTCACTGCAGCGAATATGGTGGGTGGTGGGGTAGTTAATTGACACAGCTCGGTATTTCCCGAGTTCAATTAGCCAAGATTGAGATAACTTATACACAGGGCATCATTCCCCGGAATCAAATCGGCAGTGGGGCTTACAGCCCTTTCGTACCTGTCACACAGGAGCCGCCCCATATTGGTAGTACTTATGTAATTATTTCCACCATCGCCTGTATTTATAGGTACCTTGTGTACATATTACACACCTCAGTTAGCAATAGTGTTGTACACTGATCTGAGGTAAGCAGCAACCCTCCCCCCCGGCACCTGGACTCCGAAAGCCGGGGACCGGCAAAGGGTTTCCAATTTACCTAACCAGTTTAGGAGTCCATCCACTGTCATCATCGGATCTAATTTGAAAAAAAAAGTTACTAGAGTTTGCGAATCCCATTTTATCAAAGCTTACCAGCAACACACATCGTCAGCTCGATGGTATATCAAAGGCGCGGCCTACCCACTATCTATGGATACCCATTGGTCATGTAAGCCTTAACGCGAATGATCAGTCAGCTTATAGCGCCAATTGCCTCTCGGTCACAGTGATAAGTCCGAGGTCGCAAACCTCGAGATATCCTACGCGCAGCTCTTAAGCTGTGACCACATCCGCGCTTGCTACAAGCCGCAACACATCTTCAACCACTCCCAAGACCTCCCACTCTTGGTAGTCTCATACTAGAGGCATTGGCGCCATGGCTACAACATTGGGGCAAGTATTGACTGTCCTCCCGCTCCCTCCGCTGCCAACTAACAATCCATGTCTAGAGCCTTCCTTGCTGGGGGCATAGCTGCATGCGGCGCGGTCACTGCGACGCATCCCTTTGAGACCGTCAAGATTCGGTTTGTTAGCCCTGCTTCTCAAGGGCCGCTCAAGGCTGGACTAACGTCATGTCGATAGAATGCAACTACAAGGCGAGCTCCAGTCCAAAGGCCACCAACCGCACTTCTATCGAGGACCTGTCCACGGTGTCTCCGTGATCGTTCGAAATGAAGGTGTTCGGGGCATATACAGGGGTCTTGGGTCGGCCTATATCTATCAAGTCCTGCTCAATGGCTGCCGTTTGGGCTTCTACGAACCCATGCGAAACGGTCTCACGACTCTCATATTCAAGGATGGCAAGACACAGAGCTTAGCGGTCAACATGTTTTGCGGCGCCGGATCTGGAATCATAGGGGCTGCCGCCGGCAGTCCATTCTTTCTCGTCAAGACAAGATTGCAGAGCTTCTCCCCGTTTTTGCCCGTGGGAACCCAACATCGGTATCGGAATGCATGGAACGGACTCAGTCAAATCTACGGCGCCGAGGGCATAAGAGGGCTGTACCGTGGCGTTGGCGCTGCTATGATTAGAACTGGATTCGGAAGCTCAGTTCAACTTCCGACCTATTTCTTCGCCAAGAGGAGACTTGTTCGCCATCTCGGTATGGAAGAAGGGCCTGCTTTGCACCTTGCAAGCAGTACCGTTAGTGGCTTTGTGGTGTGTTGTGTGATGCATCCACCTGGTGAGTGACAGGCATCCAATATGCTTCATTCTGTTTTGCTAATCAAGCCGTCTAAAGACACGATAATGTCCCGTCTCTACAACCAGAACGGAAATCTTTACAAAGGCGTCTTCGATTGTCTTTCCAAGACAGTTCGGACAGAAGGCCTCCTTGCTATTTATAAGGGATTCTTACCCCATCTGGCTCGGATCCTGCCGCACACCATTTTGACGCTCAGCTTAGCAGAACAGACGAATAAGCTGATGAGGAAGGTGGAAAATCGGATCTTGCCTGCTTCCGTTATGAAGGATCCATGATCAAACCCTTTGTCAGAACATTTGAGAGCATATTGGCCCCGATTCTTGTATAGTCGGATAGGCACCAGGAGTTATCATAGAGTAGGTGCTCTGAGGCGAATTGCCCGAGACGTTCCGAGATGTAAGCTACACCCAAGGGAGCATGGTGAGTATATACCTCATTTAGCTATCCATATATGGAGCGTTCGCAGCCATAACATAACTTCCCAGTAACATGTTGCCTCCTGATGTCATCTTGCTTATCTCCAAGCTCCCCTTTCCATCTCGCGTCTCCACGCTCGTCCACAGCCATGCCACACGTGCCACAGGACTCCCCATGACCGAGCCGTGCCAACTTGCCCGTTGTGCGAACAACATTCGCTACGACAGAAGGGTATGTCTCTTCGACTTCCTCGAAGTACTTGGCCATGACATCCTCGATGCTGAGGTCCTTGTGCGAGACAATGTTGTTCCTCCTCTTCTCGGTCTCAGCGACCAGGTCCGTCATGGGTGGACTGACGAACCCATTATATAATACGACCTCACGTCTGAAGGTGTCCCGCAACGGATAATAGATGGGGAAAGTCGTCTTTTTCGGCTCCGTGGAGGCCAGCCCTTGCCCTTCTCGGAAATCAGAACCTGCAGGCACAAAGGTTGTGATGGGAAACGGGCCATCGTTGACTTGCCAGGGGACGGCGAAGCCTTTCCCTTTAGCGGTCTCGGTCAGAGTGAGCTCTGCAAGAGCCGTCGTGCTGCTACCTAGGAGCAGGGCATTGCAAGAGTTTTGCACCGCACATGATAGCAGAATATGACGGGTGAGCAGCCGCACGATATCGATCCTCGAGGTAAGGGAAGGGAGGTTCTCCAGCAAGCTTTGCAGTTGCATTTCCGGGTTGATGTCAGGAGGAAGTGCCGGTAGGGTTGACCAGTCTATTGTGTTGAGTGCAATCGAAGAGCTCAGGCGAAGACACTGGAAAGATGCAGTCGGAAACCTCTTTTGGTACTGCGCAATCATCTGGCCTGCTCTGCCGTTATGCGGCGAGTCTGTCGAGGATGACAGGTTGGTGTCGACATGGACAACCAGCAGGTCGAACATATTCCTTGGGTTTTTCTCCTGGATGTGGCGTAGGTTCTCGTCCATCATATGCAGCAACCCAGCCGATGACGGCCCAAAGGAGAGACCCAGGAGGAATTTTGGCCGCGTTGGCGGCTTTGCGAGCCTGCTCTCTTTCAGCGGCTGTGTCATCCGCTTCACAACTTTGGAGACGAGAAATTGTTGAAAGCATGTTCTGAAATGTTGGTCAGCTCCAGTTTGAACGGAACAACTCGAGACGTAACCGGGTGAGTATACTCGCATGTGGAATCCTGCCTCAGAGGTACGGTAGCAGGGTTTGTCTTGCACCGTTTGCAAGTTGGGTACTCCATCACAAGTTGGTGGCAATGGCCGCCGGTCTCCGTTGCTTCGGGTGTGACTCTTTCTTGCTCAGAGCGTATGGGGATCTGATTTATGTCTGGAACTCCAGACAGCTGGTACTGCAAGTCTGTGCTGAATTTTTGGTATTTGGATGATAAAAGGTATCACAAGTACGTAGAAATTCTCTACTTCGACCTTTACACAGGGTGGTATGTGAAGTATGCGACCTTTGGGAGGTTGGAGGTCGGCTTGGGACGGACCGATTTAAAAAATTAGCTACCTATGAATTAGTAGAGTAATCGGCTCCGGCGGACCAGTACGGCAGTAATTCTGGTCCCACCGGGCTGGAAGTAGATCCCGAACTCTATTACTTGACGAAAAGTCTCGCGGCCGACGCAAAATCGCCTCGTTGGAGCCTAGATTGAGCAAAGCCAGATATAAGTAGTACTGTAGTTGTATTCCACTACCTACCTCACTGCTAGAATCTCTATCGTCCAGTGATGTACGCTGTCTATGTTTGTCCAAAGACTATGCTGGTCTGGCTAGACCTATAAGTGTACTTCGTCCCTAATTCCTCATCTTCTTTCATCTCTCTGCCTTTGTATTCAAAACTGGAAAAAAAAACTTACATCGACTGCCATTGCCTAACTATGAGTCTCCATGCATGCTTGGTTAGGTCAAGATATGGGTTGATCTACACCACTATTCTGCAGCGCTTCTTAGGTCTAGGGAGATGTCATGGAAGACGACATCCAACTGTGTGACAATACAGTACCTGGCAGCAACACAGTCTATATACTCAACTCGTGTTTGACCTACCGAGATGTTCACTTTGAGATATCGAATTCCGTTCACAGCTGTTCGTCTCCCGTGATTGCCAACTACTGCTGCACAAGAACTGTGAGGCATGCTAAGCGACTCTCGAATACCCTCCCAGCATCCGTCGATTGCTGAAGCAAAACTCTGGCCCTGAGGTTGAGTCCCGGCATAGGTAGTAAGTAACAGCGAGCTAAATTCCCAAGAGACACAATGAACGGTCGGCGTGGTGAAGATTGAAAGGTTGAAATGCAAGCCATTCTGTTTGTTACGTGCACATGTGTATGTGGACCCACGCCCCTTTAATGGCTTAGACATACACCCCCCTTAGACACGGTCACCACGCGCGCCTAAATCGTCCACGCCAACTCAGTTGTCCCAATAGCCACTCGTACCGCACTACGATTAGCCCTTGACTCAACAGCTCAAGGGTCTGTATTCTTTCGCTATCAAATATCTCCAGCATTACTTCAACACAGTCTTTTTAATTCCTCCCCCCCCTTGTTGCATTTAACAAGCGCTGCAACCCAGTTCCCCGGTGTCAGGCAACCGACCGCAACGGACTCCATCCCTCCTTCCCTCCGCCCACGGACGGCAATCAGTCACTATGGCGAAAGTCGCGACGGATTTCGAGAAGATTATCAAAGAAGGTAGTGCAAACTTTCTTAGCTGCCGCAGGTCACAGCTGACGTGGATATCCAATCGCAGGGCGGGATCGGAAGAAGAATGAGCTGCTCGCCCAGAGAATCTTCTCCAAGGACCGAAGACAAAGCGCCCCGATCAAGTCGAAGCCCGGCGTCGGTCCGTCGCTGGCCAGTAGAGTCGGCGTAAAGAAGGTATCACATTCTCCACTTGCTCTGCTCCCTCGCGCATTGTGCGCCGGCCGTATCAGAGCTGACCATATGCCTCCAACTCCAGCGCGTCGCCTCCCTCGGCCCCAAAGCCAACGCGCCCGCTGGCAATGTCGACGGCGAATGGACCCACGACTTACACAGCACGGTTAACGGCAGCGGCGGCCTGGCATCACGCATCTCCGCACCGGGAAGCCAACGAGTACCAGCAAGGCGTGCTGTACGGGTCGCGGCGGCGTATGAGAGAGCCGAGGCGCAGCCGCAGATACTGCAACCCATTACGATGTCGAGCATTTCTGCTGCACCACCACTCACCAGAGGGCTCTCGATACGGGGTTTGGCGGGACCGTTCGCCGTGATGGCTCAGAACTTCGCGCCAGGTACCACAGCCGCCGACATCGAGAGCGCCATGACGCCGGTTGGGGGCGAAATGGTCAGCTGCACCATTATCAAGACAACCCCGATCCTGGTGGCGGAGATGCTCTTTGCTTCAAAGGAGGGAGGGGAGCAGGTTATTTCTACATTCAACGACCAAACGGTAAGTTGCCCCATCTTGCGATGTGGCCTCATTGAGGCGTGCATCTGCTTACGCATTGGCAGGCGGACGGCCGGATCATCAAGGTCTACCCCAAACCTGGAGCCTTCAACGCTCCAACCGTTGCTCAGCGAAACCAACCACCTGTCAATGCGCCAAACGGCCCCAGAGCTCAGCGTGGCGATAGTAGGCCGGCCAAAACTGAAGTCATTGACGGGTCACATGGCTTTGCGGATCTCATGGAAACGGACAACGTCGGGCCTGGGCGATCGAACACCAACGGTGCTCTCTACAGCGATAAACTTGTTGGCAACAACCGGAGAGGCCGGGGCTTTCAAAGGGGCAGGGGTGGTAGATGAGCCGCTCGGAGAACGCAAACGCGCCACCGAGAATAAGATGGAGGCTAGTTTGCCTATGGCAGCAGATATTATCACAGAGCTATCATGTATCTTTCTTCTTTATGGGGAGAGAAAGGCGCCGGCTTGTTTCTCCATTTGGTGCAATTCGCGGCTGGACGTTTCTCAGCGGCGTACATGCACAAAAAGCTTGTTGGGCAAGGCTCGTATCGACACAAGGAATTTAACGATAGAGATCCAGGTAATCGGAGCAAGCCTCGGGGGTCCTCTTCTTTCGGAGTACCAAAGGGAGCAGACAGTTTCATATCGTGATCTATTCTTAAATTCGTGGGAGCAGCCTTGATGCCACGGCAGCGACTGCCCGTCCCCCCTCCTTATTGTGCGAAAGAAAACGGACACAAAATGCCATCCTTCCACCCCTGACAGAATAGAAACGGTGTGTGAGCAACGACTCATGTCGGCGATGCGATGTTCCCTCCCTGCCGCCCAAATACCTATACCCTTACCCTTGCTTGACGTCACCCCGCTACCGATGTGAGTGCACGACTTTCCCTCCTCCCCTTCCCTGCCTTGGACCATTCTGTCTTTCCGCAAGTAAGGTTCCTGGCAGAACCGAGATAGCAGGAGTTGAACCAAGCTGTGATCCTCCAGCCCTCCCGGGTATCTTACATTGTCCCAACTCTTCATTGCCGGGCCATGATCTGCAACCCAGCTCTGGGGTATCGTAGAACGTCTCCAATTTATTGTATCGATTTCCGGCCCTTCTCAGTTTGCGGGCGGCGTACAGCATGCGCCATGGCCATGCTGTGTTGCTACGGACCGCCTCAAATGGCGTGCGTGTAGATGACTTTGCTCGATGTTGACCATGTTTCAATGCCATGGGTTTTGCCCTCCCATGAAGCCTTCTTCGAGGGTCCGCTCTTCCAGATTACGAATAAAATCCCGGTTGCCCCGACCACCTTGCTGGGCCCGGCTACCACGCCGGCCGGCTCGGTTTGCGGGGTTATCAACCCCTGCCATGCCACCATCAGCAGGAGGTGGATAGTAAGCTGGACTTGGTTGTAGCCTAATGGGTTGGCTTGGGTCAAGATGGCTAGCTACGCGTTGAATCGCAGCGGGAATGCCACTCTGCTGCTGCTCCATCGTCGACGCCCGTTGACGACCTTGTCGTATGTTGGCTTGGGGATAAAGGCCAGGTTGAGGAATATTGCCATACGGCGCCGGCGGCATCGGTTGAGGCGCCTGACTCATGACCATCTGTCCATAACCGCCTGGCTGCGTGCCGTACGGTGGCGGTGCCGCAGAGTGGCTTACGCTGGGAGAGTACATGGCGTTATTGTTGTAGATCGGCGCTGCCTGCGGGTGGCCAGCTTGCGGATACTGAGCGGGCATTGAGGCATAAGCTCCCTGTGCAGCCGAGTTCGCTTGGGCTTGGGCTGCCTGAGCTCTCTGCTTGCTCAATGCTTCGGCCTGCTGTTGCTGCTGAGTACCAGGCGCGGGCGATCGATTGAGGGAGCTTGACTTCAGATTCATAGGTGGTACAAAAGGACCCGTATACTTCTGTTGCGTAATGAATGGGTGCAGTTTCGCCTGCTGTGGCGACCACCGCTCCAGGGGGTTGATAGTAAGCAACCCACGAACAAAATCAATGAAGGCAATGCGATTGTTCATTTCTGGATTAGCAGTGTTAGTCATGTCCGACATACTAGTGGGACAATGCTTAGAAGAACATACCTCTATCGATCTCGCTCTGCTTCATGTTCTTCCGTGGCATAGGATAGGATTTGATAATTTCCGGCAATGTGCTGGCCTGAAAGTACTTCTTGCTTGGCTGTTCCTTGGTGGAATGCTCCCTGGCGTACTGTTCCATGGTCTTGAGTTGATAAGTCCGGCGGCCGAATTCATCTTGCCTCTTCTCAAAGAACTCCCCAGCCTGCTTGCCCATCTCGATCATCCAATTTGGCGGGTTGCCCAGCATCTCCACAATGCGCGACACTTGGTTGTATTCCGATGATCCAGGAAATAGCGGGAGTCCCAAGAACAATTCCACAACGATACATCCGAGCGACCACATGTCAATGGCAGAGGAGTAGGGCAATCCCAACAGGACCTCCGGAGACCGGTAAAACCTGGACTGGATGTACGTGTACACCGTCTGCCGTTCATCGCAGGCCGACCCAAAGTCGATGATCTTGATGATGGGACTCTCGAGGTTCTTGAGCAGAATGTTCTCGGGCTTCAAATCGCAGTGAATAAGGCGAGCTTTGTTAAGTAGAGCCAACCCGTTGAGGAGTTGCTGGGCGAAGACGCGCACAAGCGTGGTGCTCAGGCCTCTGAATTGGTTCTGCTTGATTAGCTCGTACAAATTGACGCTCAGCAACTCGAAAACCAAGCAAAGATGCTGTCGGTGTATAAAAGTATCCTTCAATCGCAACAGATGATGATCGTCGTTCTTGTCCAGCTTGGTATTGAGCTGCAAGTCCTCATATTAGCGCTGGTATGAAGGTGTGAGGGATAAAGTGGTATCGTACCAGATCCAGGACGGACACCTCCATCATACTCTGGTTGAAGTATGCTGTACGATTCTTGATCACCTTCACGGCGACGACCTCCTGCGTCTTCAGGTTCTGGCATTTTACCACTTGGCCGAATGTGCCTTGTCCCAGAACATCGAGGATGAGGTACCGATTCCTGCAGCAGGTATTAGTAGAGTTTCATAGAGCCGAGCAGAGCATCAAGACTTACTTGTGACCTGCTTCTTCCGAGCCTAAAATGTCATTCACGTATAAGATGTAGTCGCTGTCCTCGTTATCGTAGCCATCATTCTTAACACCCTTGCTCGGCTTTGTGAGTACACGACGAGGATTTCGCGACGATTCGTATTTGAAGCTCGGGTTGCATATCCTGTACGTGGCAGGCAGGTGCACAGTGAGTGCTTGGAGGGGCTGTGGGTAAGGTCAGAACAGATAGTTCGTTGATGGGATGTGCTATCGAAGCTTGCTTACACTGATGAATCCACCCTCGGGGTTCGCTCGTCGGAATGGGGGTTGTGAGTTGACCTTTGGCCGAAGATCCGTTGGAGCCCTCAGCTTCTTAAACTCGGGCACAGGGCCCTTTCCGACTATGGCCAATGACTGGGGCACAGGGCGTCGCGGCGACTTGGGGTCGTTCGCATAGGAGCCATCCAAGTTTGAGACCAAGGTCGACGGATAGCCGTCGTGAGTCGAGGAATAGGATGAGAGGGGAGGAAGCTGCTGATTCTGCTGCCGTCCGCTATAGTACGGGCTCTGAGGGTTGTAATCGGTCTGCCTCGTGGGGGATTGTCGCTGACCTGGCGTGTTGCCGAACTGGCCCTGTGCGGCAGACTTGGGCGCGTAGGGCGAGGTTGGAGACAAAGCTTCCATGGGGGAGTATCGCTGGGCGGCGGCGGAAGGTTCTCCAGGCGAGTTCAGACTCGCCGATCGACCGCCGGAGAGGTGAGACTGATGATGAGGTCTCATGGGATATTTCATGCTCGAGTATGGATCCTGTGCGTCCTGCATGGAAATGTCGCCGTTGCCGTCTCGCGCCTGAGGGGAGGAAATGGGAGAGGTGGTGGAGCTTAGCGGGCCCTGTGGTGCCTGCTGGTACTGCTCGTATTTGAAACCGGCAGGCGGTTGGCTCTGGAGCTGGCCGTTGTAATCTCGAGGCGGTTGGGCGCTGCCATTGTATCGTCGGCCGGTACTGTTAGAGTCACCGTAGCCCTGCCACTGAGAGTCCATGGCTGACGGCGAACAGTGGGTGCTTCCCAGCTCGGAGGGGGAGACGTCGGCGCGGGGAGGAAAAGGCGTCGGTGCTTGACGATGATGAAGGGAGGACGGACGGGTGAGCAGGAGGACGGAGGAAAAGCCTGGCGGCTGAGGGTGATGTCGTCGTTGGTATCGAACGCGTTAAGCGACCGGATGGGGCTTGGGGTTGGCTGGCTGGCTGGCCGGGCCTGGGAAAGGCGCGAGCGCCAAGAGAGGATTGGGAAATTGGGCAGACGCAGCCCGACCTTGTGGTGGAATTCAAATCTCTCGGGTGTCCTATGTATTCATGATGACAATGGTGCTATGGGGGGCGAGGATGGGGAGACAATGCCGTGTTAGTCGTCGGATCGATAACAGGCAGAGCTAATGAAAGTATTTTAGTAGGGGTTCGGAGGCAAGGTGCAAAGTGGTGAGAGTCGGAGGAGGTGGTGGTTGGTGTGGTGTGGGTTTTGCAGCAGCCAAAATGCAACTGCTTGTGAGCACAGAGAGTGAGAGAATGGGGGTGGAGGATTTGAATGGACGACCGCGAGAGGAGAGAGAGAGAGAGAGGGTTGAATAATAATCGCACAAGGCAAAGCCGAAAAGGCGGGTATGTACTACTGGGTTGGTATGTGTGTGTTTGAAAAGTCCAGCACACACTGCCGCTCAAACCGAGAGCTGTTCTACAGGCAGGTAGATCGCCTGAGCAGTCCCACAATGGCGGACGAGTTCAGGCATTCGCTACAGGGTCCAGGCCGCTACACGAAGCAACATTTGTTCTTGATATCTACAGGTGTGCCCTCCCTCTTACGGCTTTCGTCTCTGCCAAGTGATGGGTAGTTTTACTCACAAAACGTGTCCAACGCGTCCTGGACAATGTTTTACCTCTTTTTCTTATTCTTTTTATTTGCTATGCTACGAGGACATTTCTAGGTACGTATGCACCCCACTGACGCTTGAAGCTCTCACTACCTTAGTTACTCCAGCTATTTGCGTAGTACTAACTACTACCTATGTAGTATTGAGAGGTATTTGGGCATGTTGGGCATATGCTAATGCGTATTAAATTCGCGGGGGACCTGGGGACCCATGATGTGTGTGTACGCTGCGGCTGGCTGACTGAAGAGTATGTAGGTAGTTGGGGTGGTTTTGCTTAGGTGCTACTGAACAGACATGACGGCATCAATTGGAACTCGACGGCCTGGCGACCAATGCCAACATACGATTCTTATTCTCCCAGAAAACTCAAAAAAGAATATCCTTTCAACTCTCCATCCAATGGATCTCTTGGAGGTAGAATGTTATCTTCGTCCTAGCTAATTAACTAGTGGCCACTCCCGACCTACGTAATGAGCCTGGGGACGCCCTAGCAAGGTCCCATTTTCTATGTATCAGCCTATGTACGTACAAATCATGGAAGGTCCATAATTACCTTGCAGTATTAGTGGAGAATTTGCGCATTTCGTTCAAGTAGCAACCAGCGCCTATTAATTGATTCCGACACGAGTAGGGGTTGGTACATAGGCACATAGGTTAAAGAAGTTTGTTGAAGTAGGGTCCTAGTTGGGAACCAGACGTGCCAGACAAGAACTGTCCTGCATAATTAAAAATCGGTACAGAGCGCTCACTCCACCCCTATAATGCGCTGTCTTCTACCCCTATCAGTCCAATGTAGGTAGTGCGAATGATGTTCCGGCAAGATATTAAGGCTCTTCGTCGCGGTGGAAGCCATGGTGGTTTAGATAACCGGCAATTAATAGACCGGATCGATGTAGTAGGAAAAGTGAGGAGATGAAAGGATCTTCCATCGTCGTTCTCTTAGCAAAGATACCTAGTCTTCCATTCATCTTCACAAGACTCAACTTCAAATGAGATCATGCCCATCTGGTACAGTGAATCAATTTGACCATCCACTAGTTACCTGGTGAATGACTCGTCAACTTCTCTGCATCCGTCGCCGTCGATCCATCGTGGTCCTGCACCTTGGACAGGTACCGTTACAACACGGAGCACTACCCCAGCAGCGCAGCCACGTCTGCTTCGTTGTCTCCCCAGGCATGCTTGGTAACTAGAGATATGGCTAGTGGGGTCAGAGACACCTAGTCGAAAGCAGCCATAGACCGATGAGCACAACCCCAATCCGAATCCTACAAGATGCTCCAAGCTATGGCCACTCAACAGGGTGTGAGACGGACCAGTCGATGCCTGTTGTCTCGAGATCAGATTCGTCCCTTTCAAGTTACAGAATCCGAGACAAGGCCGAATTCCGATCGGGGCTCGCAAGTCATCTACCTGGCTGATGGGTCCCGGAGGTCGGCTATTAACAAGTCAAGCATCTGGAATTGGAGGTACAATGCCGCCACACGAGCCACAACACCTTCCAGCGAGGAAGAAGTGTGCACAAAGAATATGACAAGGAGCTAGCGTGCCATCTTTACCTTTGACGCAGAAGAATTTTTCAGGGTGCCAGCCTGGTGCTGCGTCCTTCATACCTTGACTGCAAATGGAACCCGGGCAACGAAGAGCCGCAGGTTTTTGTCTTCGTTCGGGACTCTCTACCTAGGTAGGTAAGGTAGTATGTAGCGAGGGTAGGTACAATGTATTTAGTAGATCGAGCTTCGACACAACCCAAGGCTAGATATATTGGCCTCGGCATCTTCACTTGCAGGAGGAGTCCTTTTAAGTTTTCCGAGTCGAACTTCAAGAGTCAATCTGGGGTTTATTGTCCCTGTACCTTGTCTGGCTTCCACTGCAATCTGTCTGTACATTATTACCAATCACCTCCCATCTCAACCCCCCTCCCCGTCACAAAGTGTAAACCAGCATCGCTATGCATTCATCAAAGCTAATCAAGCTCACAACATATCACACAAACTTCCCGGCGTTTGCTCCGTCTCCCACCTACAAAGCTCTGATTCACAAACCAGGACCCCTCCATACAAACAAAGATAAACCAGACTACAATAGAGCTTGCTCCTCCACGCACCACATCCTTCAGCTGCCCGTTTCTAGAAAAGGAAGCCAGGTTTTGGGCCGCCAACAGTGCATGATAACAAAATTTCGTGGACTCATCAAGTAAACAGACCCAGTGTGCTTCAGAGGTATCCAGAGCGAAGAAAGCAGCAACTTTTAACGGATGACGACACATGACATCGGCTACAGGAGGAAAAAAATGACTGCAGGCAATGAAAATATGGATCAAGGGAATCACTAGGTCGGTAGGTAGGCAGGTAGATACCAGAAGAGAAGAAAAAGTACGAGAAGAGAAATGGAAGCCCGAAAAGAGATGTAAGCGAGATAGATCCCTTCGAATTCCCAGCACATCCACGCCCTTGTCGTCGCCGATGAAAAGCCTGCTTTTGCAGAAACTGACCTAATGATTGGAGCTGCAGCGACACGGCGCTTCCCACCAACATGACAAAGTTCCAAACCTCTTCCAAACCCAATCCTAGTACCGGCACAGCCATGACGGGTGGCCATGGGGGGGGCGAAAAGCAGCATACCGTCGCGAGGTGAACAGAGCTGGAGCTTAGCCCTGGTACCCACCAAATCCGTTGTTGAAGTTCTGCGCAGGAGGACCTTGAGGCCACTGGGCGTTGGGCGGCTGCTGGCCACGGCCATAGCCTCCGGCACTCTGAGGCCCTCCATATCCCATTGGCTGCGCAGCGTAGCCTGCGGGAGACTGTGCGGTTGGCGCGCCGAAATTGCCATGCTGGCTGCCATACTGAGCAGCTACCAAAGAATGTCAGCCTCCTGAATAAACAACGTACATCAACAAGATCTTTCTTACCACCGTACTGGGGAAAGTATGCAGTAGGCGTTCCCGGATAACCCGGTCCTTGGGCGCTCTGGGGACTGTACGCCTGCTGGGAGGGATCGAAACCTCCCGCAGAACTTGGCGTCTTGTCTTTGCCCCACTTGATCGAGCTGTTAGCATCTAGCTCGGCGTTGACTCTGGGGACGATTTCTGTCTTACACTGCACTTCAATGGCCGTCCATTAACATTATATCCATTCATTTGGCAAATGGCCGCTGCAGCACTCTCGTGACTGTCCATCTTGATGAAAGCGAACCCGCGGTCTGACTGGAACCGGGACTCAACGACGAAGCCAAAGTTTTGGAACAGAGGGACAACATCGTTAGGCGTCGTGTATGGCGTCAAGTTTCCGACATAACAGGTCGTCTGCCAAGACGGCGTCTGGGCCAAGATTACCTCATAGCTCCCAAGACCATGAGCCGGGAATTGGTGGTGGCCGAAAGGAGTAGTCGGCGTCATTCCCATTGACGACATAGCTTGCTGTTGGGCAATGGAGGGCTGGCCCTTCTGGTTGGCCCAGTTGCATCGGATTGCTCGCGAGCCCAGCCATTCGCCATCCATGGAGCTCAGAGCCTTTTCGGCGTCGGGGCGGTCGCGGAAGGCAACGAAACCATAGCCACGGGATCTGCCAGTCTTCATATCCCACATGACACGAGCTTCCGAAACGGACCCGAAGGCAGAAAAGGCCTGCAGAAGCACCTCATCGTTGACTTCGTTCGATAGATCACCAACGAAGATGTGGAAGTGATTGGATGTATCCTCCTTGCTCGACGTATTGGACTGATAGGCCCAGTTGACGCGGATTTCCTGCACTATCGTTAGCTTTCCACTCCAAGTCCAGTTAGCATGGAGATATCACGGCGTACGGATTGATGCACACGTCTTCCGTTCAAAGTTTGCATAGCTCGCTCGGCCGCACCAGGATCATCGTACTCGACGAAGCCGTAGTTGAAACCCTTAGCCTGGGGAACGCAATTAGCAATCTGGTATCATGTCTTGCGGGCAAATATCAAAGCCAAGGAAGGGAGGACATCGGCCCACTCCCAAACTTGTCTTCTTATTTGCCTGCTCTTCTAGGTTTTGGAAGCCCACGCACATTCTTATCGGGGATGATCTTAACGTTCTGAACATGGCCGGTAGTTTCGAATATCTGTCGCAGAACATCCTCCGTCACGCGCTGGTCCAGACCGCCGACGTAGAGCGCGCGCTTGTTAGGCTCGGGGGCTGCACGTCGTGCGAGGCTGCCTGGGGACATGACGCTGTCCACGCCAGACATCGGGGAGGTTATAGCGGTCGGAATCGGGTTGGTGTTCTGCGGGATGTGGAGAGGCGGCGGGGGCATGTGCGCCGGGTTGGACTGGCCGTTCTGGCCATTCTCGTAGCCGGGAGCTCCAGAGTTGGGTTGAGGGGGCGGAGGCAGCTGGGCAGCGCCTGATGCAGGTCCAGAGTCTGCCATGGTTCTTTCTCCCGATGACAAAATCGCTGTAGCTTGGAAATATGATGTTGCTGAGGTTCGAGAGGAGGGAGCTGTGGAAGCACAGGTCCGAACGGCGCAAACGCAGTTGGTGCAGTCGAAAGTTGCCGAGAAGATGGACGAAGGAGTGGCGGGAAATTGTGCGCTGTAGCTTCGCGTTCCCTATATTGTGCAAAACAACGTACGACACCAAGCACCTATTCCCTGACTGCAAGCTCCGACAATGATGATGGACTGGCGAAGAGAGGATTCGAATTCGTTGTTGAAGACTGAACCGTAGAAACCTATTGGAATTTCCCCCTTCCGTTTTTCCTCTGGGAACCCAACGTAGCTGCAAGGGAAAAGGAAAGTCGTCTGGAACCGAACCGAACTTAACCGCGCGCGCGCAGGTCGTATGTATCGGGTTGCGACTCGAAGTCAAGCCGTCGGGGCCAAATGAAAAGACGTCGAGGTTGAGAACTCGAGGTCTGCGGCGGGCGGGACTGGCGAACAGAGAAGCCCGGCAGCACAGAAACTTGAGGAAAAAATGGACGTGGGGAGACTGAGAGGCACGAGCAGCGAAATAGGGACCTGACAGAGACCAGACTTCAATGGGAGGACGATAAGGAGAACTTGAACCTCAAAGCAGAAAAACGATAAGAGGCAGAGGAAAAGAAACGGACTGAAAGAGGACTTGTCCCCCAAAAAAGGTCGCAGCAACCGGTCCGACGAGGAATTCGTTCAACTCTTGATTCTGCGAATGGGATCAAGTAAGAGGAAGGGGAAGAATGGAGGGCGATGGAGGGGGAACTTAGGTCTGCCAGACGGACCGGAGAGCACCAGGCCCACGAAAGCCCCCTGGAGACGGGATTGGCCCACTGTAACCAGTTCGCTCTCTCTGCACTGCAGAGGCATGCGTGTGGGAAGCGCAATAAATTACAGGCGTTGCAGCGGTTCTACTAAGCAGGGTCTGCCCCAGCCGTTTGCTACCCGCGGGTACCAGATACTTGCGCCAGTATGGCGACCGTGGGGGCAGACTCGGTCGAGGAACCTTACTAAAGCTCCCGTGGGGGGGTGCGGGTGATTGGATGGCAGCAGCTGTAGGGGTCGGCTTAGCAGATAACTGCCTAAGCGAAGCGCGCTAGTCCTCTTCCAGCCAAGGCCTGGCGTGACCGACCCCTTGGGGCCCGAGACTTCGGAATTTGGGGGCAAGGACGCTTTTTCAATATTGAGCACCCCATGACAAACGCACGCAGAAAACTAGCTAGGCCAACGCGATTAGCATCAGTAGAAACACACGAGCAGACAAACCAAGCAGAGGGTATAAGATGAGGACTTTGCAGTGACTGGTAGCTTCGACTGCGCCCGGAGGCGAGAGGTAAGCCGAGGCAAGTACTAGCGTGTCAGCTCTTCGTCTTTGTCATGCCTGTCAGTTGTGTCCAGAGAGAGCACGAGCCCAGCCGTCATCTCCTCCAGCAGAGATTTGGGGTGGAAGGTTATAAATAACCTAATCAACAGGGAATGAAATCATATGCTGCGGAGCGCACCGCCGGACATGCTAAAGCCCCATCATTCTGATCAGAACTCGAAGGAACAAGGAGCGGGACAGCCCAGGACCATGGTCTCGGACGACGAAGCGCAAATGATGTTCTCATGCAGTGGAGCAACATGAACGACAAAGGGAGCGGGAAGAACTGAAGGCAATTCGAGTAGGTATAGAAGGCTATTGCTCCATAGGTAGATGCCGTTGATGCTCGATCCACCAGTGGGTAGCCTAATACCTACTTCCTAGAAGGGATATCCCTCCTCGAATCTGGTAGTAGGATAATCAGCCTACCTAGCCAGGTTTGCTAACTTCAAGACCATATTAGATCCTTCCTTTAGGGCGATATAGAAGATTGTGTCTCTCGGCCGAGGTGGCCAATATCCATCCCAGACTTAGTTTCGACCAAGTTGAGTTAATCCACGGCAGGAGCAAACACTCGTCCCTACAGCTGCGGCCGTTGAAGCTGAGGGTTATTGCGTCTGCACCAAATTGAGTAGCCCAATTTTGTCTGGAGCCATGTCCATGTCTCAGCCAATTTCCGTTGAAAAAGACAAGCAGAGCTAGCCCAAGGCGGACTGTATACCACCTATACCTGACTACATACGTAGTATCAAATCGCACCATGAGAACCTCACGACTCTACACTAGGCATGGGCGACTGTCCACCAGGATTCTGCATGAATACCTGCGGATTTGCTAGTTGTGTTGTCACGCCGGTGTCTGTAACTGCTAAGTGAACAGACGCAGGCCGGTTACATGTTTGGCAGGGACAGGACCGCCCGAAGCTGAATTGTATATATTCATGGCCATCCTGTGTCCCTTCGACTGCATCATTTCGGCGCAGGAAATTATCTGATGTCGACGCGTTTGGTGTCGCGTTTGTGGTTTTGGCACTAGGTTTAAGTTACCTTTTAAGTCACGACTAGTAATGCACATAGGTACGTAGGTAGTATGCTAATATGCCTGGGCATGTTCAAGCTACCTACGTACCTTAATTGCAGCGTCCCAGGTACCCAAGTACCTACTCCGTACGGTAGTACGCACAAATACCAAAGACTTCTTTCATGGCTCTGCGCCAGCTGATTGGCGTAATTGGTAGACTAATGATCCACACCCAGCCCGTCGTACAGTATGAATTCTGCTAGCTGGATCTCAAAGTAAATGCATGAGGTTTTCGGGAATGCTTGGGTATCGATGATTATAATAGTCGGTGACAATCAAAAGAATGGGCGGCTTGCACGGGAACTGGAACGTCAGACGGCAACAAATCTGGATTTTGCTACGTTAGTGCTCTTTGGTGGAGTCGTGACAACCACCAGATAGAAAAAAATCACAGTGTCGGGCGTTTCAGTGCACTGTGCCTTTCAACCTCTCTTTGGTGTTCTGGAGCAGTTGCAAGACGGCTCCATCCAACATCACCCTCCATATACTGCTCTCAGCCATCTACAAATCCTCACACCATATGCCACGTTCCAATTACTCAGGCATTTCAACTGTTTATCCTCTCGCCCTCCGTTGTGGGCGGCATAATCCAAAGCTGCAGCTGGAGGAGTGCCACAATCAATCAATTCATCTTATGAACCTAAGAATACTGACGCGATCATGGCCCCCGCAAAGCCTAGCAGCCCTCTAGACACACTTCAGCTCATGATCAATGAAGTTGTAAGAAATCCTGTCGTCTCTGATTGCGTGGAATGTCCAGAGCTAACTCCCACTCCGTCCAGCTCGTCCAGACAGGCAAGGCTCTGAGGGCATCCAGCAATGATGGCCAACGGGACCTGGCTCCAGTGCAAGCTTCTCTTAATTCAAAAGTTCCAGAAGCTATGGAGACGTTTCACTACGCTCTTGATGATCTAGAAAGCGACATAGTATGACAAGATGCCGGTGCGAGAACTTCCCGTCTCGGTGTAGCTGCTAACCATAAACAGGTGAGGGCCAAGGCGGCTTTGATGCGAGATCTGGATCGTTTACGAGTAAAACGCATGCCTCCCAAGGAGCCTGCACCTGTGGAAGCCCAGTCGAGGTCTCCTATCGCTATTGATATCGATTCGCCTCAGGACACTGCATCTGATCTTGATCTTCCACAACGGCAAGCTACCCCTCTATCGATCACTAGCATGTCGGAAAGGGACTCTCAGTCCATGGCGCCAATCCCAGACATGGGGATCAGTATTCCAAGTCCAACCCTGCCAGCCTCGAGCACCAACTTTGAGACTACAACCCCTGCACCCCAAGCGCCGATGGGTCCCGCAAGTGCATCGGAGGATTCACCTTCTTTGTCTGCAGGAAATCCAGAGCCTAGAGCGGCCACAGTATCGGAAGGACCGCCTTCAGGCGCGCCAGAAGCGCCCATGTCCGATGTGTTCGACCTTCAACCATCTGGTAATACCGCCGGGGACGCAACCAACGCAGAACTAAATTTCACGGACATGATGTTCAGCCTTGCGCCCGGAAGTAACGATCTGCAACAGCATTCACAGGCACCAGAGCCGGATTTTGACTTGACCACGCTTGGTCCGGCGGATAGTACTGGTGGCCTTCTGTCGTTGGACAACATGATGCCTGGTGACGCTGGAGGGCAGCCTTCCTCATCAATGATCCCCGTTGCTGATCCCGCGAGCTCTGAGATTCCCGCCGAAAAGAAACCGGAAAAGGAAGAAATGGAAATGGACGATTTGTTCGACATGGAAATGAATACCGGTGGCGACAGTATGGAACTAGACCTAAATCTTGAGGGTAGCGGCGATCAGAACAGTTTTGACGACCTTTTCTACGAGAACAACATGGAAATGCAACATGGCGAGTTTGACGATGCCTTTTTTGGGCTTGAGTAAACCTTGGTTAAGGTTCTTAAAGCTGCCCAGCTGGCACTCTCAATAAGCATCGAGTTGGACAGACGATTTGGGGCTTGGTGGGTGCTGGCGATAGTAATAGCCGTTACCAAAAAGAGACGCAACCTTTTGGAGGGTTATCTTGTATCGAAGTCGTTGAGAGCTTCAAACGACCT
This sequence comes from Reticulascus tulasneorum, assembly GCA_001557505.1. Lineage (NCBI taxonomy): Eukaryota > Fungi > Ascomycota > Sordariomycetes > Glomerellales > Reticulascaceae > Reticulascus > Reticulascus tulasneorum. Next base: position 2,222,321 of record LSAX01000010.1, on the reverse strand, counting down.
GATACAATGATCGGGCAGTCACATTTAGTATTGCAGTAGACCATGAGTTTATTCGCGCTTAGCTCCGAGGGCTGTGTGGCATTGATTATGGTAATAGCGCAGTGGGGACCGACAACGATCAACACAGGCCAGCTACCACATGTCCAACGACTGCAAGCCCTCTCATAATAGTATTGATACGCGGGGAACTCGCTCCAAAATCCCATGGTATGGGGACACAGTCCACGATATCGAGAAGGTGTTGCATGCAACAGAAACGACATCCACAACACTTACCACGCCGCATATACGCTTATTGCAGCACCCAGGATTTGCTCCTACAATCTAAGATAAGTAGTGACTTGCAGGCAACCCGCGGCGGGTGGTCGAACAGTCAAAGCAAACCTTGGAGAGAACTCGACCTTCCGAAGCAGTGGATAGTGAGTGGCAATTCACGGGATTCGGGCTGGCGGATCAAATATCATATTAGATGCCGTGTTCTGGCAGTCAAAGACTGACGCAAGTATACACATAGAATTAGGTCTATCTAGCAGAGAGACAGATTTGGGCACAAGCCGCCGATTATATATTCCGCTGGCAATTAATTGGGCCAGATCTATGGACCCTGGGTGACGTTGAATATGTTCCCCAACATACCCTTAAACGCCGGGTTTCTCCATCCCTTCCAGTCGCGATCCAAGGCGCCCCAAGTATCCTCCTTGTCGATAACCTTGTTACGCACATAGTATGTGCCCTGGAGGGCCCACAACGCCCAATCCGCATCGTTGCCCTCCATGTAGCCGACCAAGCAAGTCAGATAGGCATAATCCTCCTCGGTCAGACCAGTCTGCGGTCCGCCCGTCATGCCGGCGCCGAACTCCGATATGAAGAGCGGGCCGGTGTAGCCCTTGCCCTGCTCGAGCACAAAGCCGAAGAGTCCGCCGTACTCCGCCTTCTCCAGGTTGCAGTCCCCGAAGTTCGGGGTCGTGACGGTGAAGCTATAGCTGTGGGCCTCCCACACGTTCTTGTTTTTCCACGCCGAGGTGTCGAGATCCTTGTTCCGCATGGGACTGAAGTCGGTGGCCGAGTTGAGACCACCGATGATGACCAGAACATCGGGATTGGCCGCGTGCACAACCTTGGCCGCCCGGCTGACATAGCCGTACCACTGGTCCGCGGCAAAGAGGATCTGGGTCCAGGTCGCCCGCATTTCATTGCGGAGCGACATGCCCACGACTCCAGGCCTGGAGTGTGCCCAGATTGACATTGCCTGGAGGCCAGCTAGCCACTTCTCCGTGTCGAAATACCTGCTGTTGGCGGCCCAGTAGTACCTGGCGTCACTCGGCCAGCCATTCCCATCATCAAGATTGCAGCACCAGCTCGCCTTGCTGACGTGGTTGTCCAGAATCGTCATGACACCGCGGGCGTGCAGCGCGTCAATAATTGCAGCGAACACGTCCCGTTGGGTCGCATCGGCCAGAAAGGGGTTGTGCTGCACGGCTTGGTCGTACAAAGCCAGCAGGGACGCCTCAGGTACCTCGGCTGCGACGGCCCCGGCCCTGAACGACTCTCTTACTTTGACGTTCGGGTTGAGGGCATGGTCAATGGAATAGGTCAGGCGCACACAGTTGAAGCCCTCCCGCTGGATCCAGTCGGCTAGGTACCCAATCGATTGCTTGTGGAGGCCTTCCGGGAGGTTAACCTCCATGTGACCTGCCCAGTTGATACATCGAAGCTTAACCCGCTGGTTGTTGGAATCCACAATCCACCGGCTCGTTGAGAACAAAGGTAGCTTGGGCTGCTGGGCCTGAACAAGGATGGGGGCAATGAGCCAGCACAGAGCCCAGAGCCGGAGGAACTGGTTAATCATCGTGAACAAACGTCGAGAGGCAAGCCAAATAGAGGAGGAGCACTATGCTCTTATATGTATGAGGGAGGGAACTGGTGGAGATGGTTGATAAGATCGGCTAGATTCAGCGCAAGGAGAGCTCGAAATCAAATAGTTTTCGTAGGCATTAAAGACCGAGAGAGAAAGAGTGGCAGGTAACAGGTAAAGAGAGATACGAGCGAATATTAAATGTCGAGCATCTCGAACAATGTGCAGAAAGTGAACGGGCTCAACTCAAACACCGCCGCTTTTTGAAAAACTACCAAAAGCTCGGCGCGGGTGCAGAGTCGGAAAGGCAAAGAGCAGAAGGGCCAGGTGCAAACAGCAGGAGACGTGCTTTATGTCATATGCCTGGCAACGCAGACGTACATGGTAGCAGCAGTGGTCTCACCGAGATGCTACGTCAATATGGGAATGTTTCAACCGATGCAGAGGCCACGCGACTTGGGGAGACCAGTGCCACCGAGCCGCCGCGTCCAATCGACAGGGCCTGCATCGTGATCTGATTCGGCAGGAGAAGAAGGGCATATCATCCCAGCATAGGCACACTCGAGGTCTGGCGTTGACGGGAAGAAAGTGAAGGAAAAGTGATCAGGGTTTGGCGCGGTTCCCTGCTCTGATAGACCCAAAAATCAAAATCAGGGCAGGAGGACGGACGGGCGATTCCCGGCCGCGATTGGCTGCGTGGCCTCGGCCTGTTGAAATAAGGGAGGGTGAATGCCACACATCCCACAAAGCCGGTGCCCAAGCAACCAAGGAGAGGAGTGGCGTAGAATGTGCCGGGATGGCCAGCGGCATCGAGCATCTCATAGGACGGCGACGGAGATGGGGGGGCTGATCAATGCGGGTTTGGAGGGGTAAGTCGAAGGGGGTATATCAGCCGACTGTAAGGAACGGCACTGTCATTCGCCACACTTGCTCATGAGGCTTTCGCCGCGATGGGATTGTCTCTGATCTGGGCAACTGGTCATCTCCGTCTTACTGGGTCGTAGGTGTAGATGGGGTTTGGGAAAAGGGGACCATTTGCACTACGCGGACGGGGAGCATGAGGGGGCACGGGGGGGGGGGTTTCTTGCTGCTGCGGAATGTGACAGCGCCAATGCTTTTACTTTAGTGCAGATGTAAAGTAAGTACGTTAGCTAGTCTAATAGTTGCCGGCCCTGTCACCTCCTAACTCGTTCTAGTCTGGCCTGGAGATCTGGGGTCGAGCCCAGAAGAGTTATCACGAGCGTAAATGAGCGAGGGTTTCACTCGGTGCGATGCAATACCCTGTTCTCCAGTAACACCGCCGAGCCTCACATGCCTCATCTCTCTGAGCTCAGCTCAGCTCGGCAGCACAGCGTACAATTTTGACAAGGGACTACTAACCTGTGCTCCTATCGACCGCCGTGCGCCTCGATCTTTAGTCTATCCAGTCTCAAACTCGCCGACTACTACCTTCTATAATGGTAGCTGCACTCCCGTATGCTGTCCAATATCTTCTAGTTGCTGGTTGTAAAAAATGTGCACATCAGATCTCCTGTCGTTGCAATAAGAACCCTAGACAATGGTCTCCTTCATCTGCCATCGGGTGGCGCTGCCTCTGCTTGGTCCAACGTTGCACGGCGTAATAGGGGCACAGCTGGTCTCCCAAGATTGAGACATATTACAACATCCGCATCGTATCGTTGCATTCTACTGTACTACCTACGTTAAAAGTCTGACTTGAACGAGGCGCATATGCAGGTGGCACAGGTCACAGCTCGTCATCCATGATTGCGATAAACGTTCATTGTTTTGGCTAAGGTATGCCATGTGAACTCCGGTTTGAAAGGTTACCATCCAACCCAAATCACCTGCCGTGGGAATATGTGCGGTTGGTCCGTCACGCAAAGCACCCAAAAATCGTCCGATGGTGAAAACACGAAATGCAACTCCTCCACCAAAAAGTAATTTTTACCAGCATGTCCTCCTCAACTCCCCCCAATGTCCCATATATCATAAAGTTCATGCTTCGTAAGAAATAGCACAGGAAATGTACAGATCAACTGCCCATCACATGTCCGGCTTCATGCCCGAGATTAAGCATACGACCACATGCCGTCTTTTCGCATCCTGGTTTGCAGGGCTTCCTCTGCTCATGCCATGATTCCCTGGTGCGCGCACTACACGGTAGGTAGGTTGCCGATACCGCCACCAGCAGTCCGACCTTCCAACTCCCGCCTCTTGGAGAGCAGGCTCTTGAATGCGCCAAGACATTGTACAAGAGACTCCTCGTCAGGAGCGCAGAAGCGGTAGCTCTTTTCTTCCGTGATGACTTGGAGGCAGTGTGCCTTCGTCTTGCTGACAGGGTCAATGTCGACCACGTTGACGATTGCCGAGAGGTGAACAATGAACTGCGCCGTGTATTCAGACTCGTCCTTGTACAGGATCAGATTTCGAGGTCGCAAGACTGCCCACAAGTTTTTCCACTGCCGTACACCGCCTTTGCTTCGTAGGAGCCAAAGCCACCCTTGCCAAATGACCCGGTCCGGATCATGCTCCACGTTCAGGCCGCTGATTTGGCTCGTGTTGCGATGAACCAGGTCCGGCCGCTTAAATCGATTCAGCTCCAGATGAGCCTCTGCACCAGCCGGTGACTGCACCGCCAGGTTCTCAATGGACATTCCGTGAACCCGCTGTATGTCGCTGTCCGAGAAGTCTGAATGGGAGGCCAGCTCATTTCCCGAATACCCTGAGGACTCCACGATATGTGACGGTTGGCGATGTTCTGCCGATATGAATGGAGGAGCTGGAAGTCCATGGGGTTCTGGGGAGCTGGATGCTAATCGCTCATGGCCACCTACTGTCCGGTCGGGATCCGTATACACTCCTGGAGCGCCTGCCATTCCCATGTATGACTGCTGGCGAGCGATGGGGCTGGCGAGGAGCATCTCTTCCTCCTCCTCCTCGATCCTCGCATATTTCCTGATCAGGTCAACCCATTCCTGCCCGTCCTTGGCATTGCTGGATTGGAAGTGCCAGTTCCTCGCCGGGGAGAACAAGCCAAATACGTTTTTCCTCTTCTGTTTTGGGTCCTTCAACAGTGAGACTGCCGTCAAGTCTGAGAGGTATATCTTGTGCCTCAGCTTGTCCTCCTTTTCCGTCTTGTATATGGATAGCGCATTCGGTCGCAAAACCAAGTATATTGTTTTCCACGCCTGCTGTTGATTTAGCAATGGTCAATGCAGTTTACGGGCCGCGTTAGCCAACCTTTGTCTTCTGGGTTCGTTTTTGGACATAACCACTCTTCAGCACACGGTCGAATTCGAAGCTTCCGTTTTGATTGACGGGTGAAGAAAACGTGTCGAGGGCCAGTCGACTCCGCAATCGGGAATTGGGATTATCATTCGGTAGGGACAGTAAGGAGAGCGGTATGCCAATGTTGGCGCTCCGTTCGGGTAGGACAGCCTGCGTCTGTACTTGAGATCCAGCCATCTTGAAAGACACCTGGTCAGGCAACGAGAGAGTCGAATTGACAGTCGTGGGTGCAAGCGGGCAGCCCGTACATCGAAGTGGGAAGGATTGTGTGGAGAGATAAAGTATCGATCCGGCACTCGATAGGAGCAACCGCAGTATTGTGCCGAGTGGTGGGAGCTCCCGTGGTCGGGGTGGCTGGTAGTAACCAGTGGTTTCAAACGCGTGTGGATGATATAGGAGCAATGAGCCCTCGTGTTGCAACGAGCTCCGGCACTGGCGATGTGTCTCGCACGGCTATGTTGGTGAAACTCGGCACGCCAGCAGGTCACGAAGATATGTGAGAGAAAACCTAAGGAGATGGGATGAAGCAGGGGACCCGCTAAAAGAGTCGGGGGACGGGTTGAATTATGATTGTTAAGCTTTGGGCGTGGAGGTGATCGACGCAGCGACGTCGCAGGAGACCTACACCAAGGGGCGGAAGAGATGCGCCATCTGAAGGCGACAAGCTATGTATGTAGGTCTTTTCTTCATGCAATGATAAGATGGAGACTGGGTCCAAGCCGTGCAGCGTCTAGTTGAGAGTTCCTTAGGAACCAACACGTTTCACCTGGAAGGCTGCTTTACAAATGGTTTGGTTTTGGGGGGGGGGGGATGGGATGGGATGGCGGCAGGAATGGGCTTTGATTTCAGCCGAGTTCCAGAACTTGGGCCTGTTTAATTACGCAGAGGGTCCAGCCGCCACTGCAAACCGGCACTGTGCGCCTTGGTGTGCTAAAAGTCATTATTTTCCCCCATGCTGACGTCACTTGTTAGGATCGCGCCACTGTACACGCACAGTATTAATTGTCCGAGAAGCAAGCACCTGAAGAGATGCAGCGGCAAAGACGGGGAAAAGGGGCTGGTTTGTGGCTTGCCGACCAGCCTCACACAACGACACACTTGAAGTCCCAGAAGGCAATGTGTTTCATGCTGGAGGATTGGCCTACACAAACTGGGTCCAAGTTTAACATGGCCCACTAGCAACCCGGACACTACATCTTGAATGGATAGCGTTCCTCGAGGGAATGGCCAAGGCTGGTCCGGGCTTATTTTTGCCTTACTTCGTAGTCTAGACCTTGTGGAGTGTTTTTCAATACGATGATAGACAGACATGCCAACTTCTTCCCGAGAGAATTGCATTCAAGTCGGGGCTATCGCCATCCTAGAACCTTCGTGTTCGGGTCTGCTTTCATGTTCCTGCGGTTTCAGCCACCAACTCCATGACAAAGCTGTCATTTAGCTGCTGCCCTTCTTTACACAAACCTGTCAATGCACCGCGATTACTTCAAGCATGGAGACATTCTTCATCAGTCACAGTAAAAAAAAACTTGTTGAAAGTGCCTGCAAATCTAGGGTTGGTTGTCAACTCATTCCGCAATTGAACTACGTATGCACAACATTTCAAGCGTAACCATTCTCTATAACCCAAGCAAAATTGCATGGGTTTACCGGCGTATTGGGATTCCAGATGGCTCGGGTTTACTGATTTCCAGGACTGGAGCTTTCCAACTATGGCAGTGTTTAACGGAGCTCGGTGTGAATCATGAAGGCATTTTGTCCAGGAGTAAAGCTGCCATCCACCCTAGTAGCTACAGTTTCCTGTGCTCCTAGAACCAGGCCCGTGTGTATCCGTTTCCAGAGCCAATCTATCAGTGACAGCCGTTCAGAAAGATGCCCATCTTAGCCCTGGATTGTAAACTGTGCTGTTTCACGTACTTGGCAAGACATGTTAATCAGAAAAGCTACCCGCTCTCCACAGGATGTAAAGGCTTGTGAATGAGATATGGTCACCTCGATGAGCGAGTTCTTCGAAGTATCAAGTGCTCTGCACGTTTGACTCGTATAATGGCTACTAAACGCAGTGCCTCGGGTTGGGACGCGCTTGAGGAATCGAAAAGGTAGAAACCGGGTTGCCACGATACGGGGGAGGCCAAGGCATTCGAGATCATTGCTTGTTTGGAAATAATTCTTGGGATACCTCCTCAGGAAATCGTAGGTTGATTTGCGGCCAAGCCCAGTATTCATCAGTTGTGGAATACGAGAGGATGCTTTGTCGAATGTCGATGTTAACGTTTTCCGGGAGGGATTCGACCTCTATCACAAAATATCAAGCCATGTCATAGTGAGAACAAGTCATAAGCTATCTAATAAGAGGGAGACTGGCGCCATTGCAGATGAGCACCTTCTCCTGTTCCTGTTGTACGCAATTGTTGCCAATAGTATCACAAGTTTTCCCTTCTCCCCTTCTCCGTGCGCTTCGCCATATCCGCGGTTGTTTTCCTCCCCTACCTACGATTTGCACAGTAGCAAGTGAATCAACAGTCTTTGGAGTAAAGTCCCAGAGAATTGAATTGGTTTTCAATGGCATCCCCCGCCATAAGCACCTGCGACTGTTCCTCCCTCATTTTTGCAAGAGCAGGACATGTCACGATTCCGATCCTCATGAACATGACTACTCTGTCTATCAGGGTTCTTTCCCCTGGTCCGTTTCATTGGGAGGCTCACTTTCTGCTGCTGAAGCGCCTAATTAGCATTCGGTTTGATGACGGAAGGGCCAGGTTGTCCAGCCGAGCCTTCGGGCTCGGAGTCTGCACCTAAGGCAGTATCGATTTCTTGTCCCCTCTCGAGCGGTTGTCCACACGGTGCAATAAACTTGTGGTCTGTGTCTTCGCGGATCCAGGATGGCGGTTTCTCTGGATCTGACTCGTTCGAAGAGTCGATCAGCATTCTCTTTATTCCATTGGAACACGTGTCCCTAGCGTAGATTCCAAGTCTTGGTGAGGGTCTACCTTTCCCAAGCGAAAGCGGCATCGTCAAAAGATTGATGGTATTATAAGCTTTAAGATGAGCCTGGTCACTGACAATTGAGAGGTCTTGTGGTGACACTCTGCCACTGGTTTGAACTGATAATTGGATCAACTTCCCATCCAAGGTTTGTCGCTGTTTGTCACTGAGAGATAGATCGTGAAGAATTGGAAGAATTTGTACCACATGATCTTCCTCTTCCCCCGACAGACTAGCTTTACTGCGAGCTTCGCAACTTTGTTCGCACACAGGGGCAACTTTGGAGCACCGACTTTGTACTGGTTCTATCGAGGTAACAGACACTTCAGTCGTATCCGAATTGGCTGGAAGGTTACCAAGCGTCAGAGGCAATGCCAAAGAAGACCCGCCAATGTCATTGGACAGGGGAGGAGGAGGTGGTGTCTGTTTGAGACTCCAAGATTGTGCTCGCATCGGCAGATGGATGATCTCAAGCCCATCGACTTGTGCCTCGTCGTTCTGTCCCACAGACGAGAAGGCTTGCAGTGCATAAAACGTACTAGTACGAGAATCGAACAACGCAAAGTCTGATAGTTCTTCTTGGTGGTTGTAGAGATCCGATATGGCATCCTCTTTGCTGGCGTATGTCACCGTCCGGCCTTCACGCTCCTCAGTAGGTGGATAAATAACATGAACCCCTCCAATAGCTGCTCGTGGCTTCCCAATGGTCGGAAAGCGTCCTGTGGTTTGCGAATAAATGCTTTTCCTTGATCTTTGCATGATCAAGTTGCTTTGCTTAGGAGGCTGGCTTGGGTTGTGTCGAAGCCTAATCGAATCTCGAGATATCCGAGAGGAATTATTCTTCGAAATACCTTCTTCTTCAGACAGTTTCATTTCTGTATCTCCATCACAGTTCAGGAGCAAAGATCTCTTACTACTGCTGTATTCGGGACGGAACGGCTTATAGGCCTCTACGAGTGTCGTTTTGCTGGTCGAGATAAGAACTTCAGGCTCTGCCTCAAAGACGAGAATTGAGTCCGCGGCGTAACCGTATCTTGCGTCTATGTCTGAAGAAAGAAATCAGACTTGGTCCTCGAATTTCACAATACAGGAACCTGGACTCACCTTTTACGGCCTTCTCAAGTCCCACACGAAAAGTTGTAGACCTAGTAAATCCATGACATAACTCGACTGGGACATCCAGCACAGGTGGAGAACCAGACACGACGATAGGACCACCCTCTGTGTTGATACTGGAATCTGTTAGATGGTCTCTGGACCATGTAGTCTTCAGATTCTGTATGATATCTCCTAGGCTTTTACGGCGTTGAGCGACACGGCGATGTGAAATGTCCTCAGCCTGGGCTATGGTAGGCGAAGCGGCACGATATTTGACCGTGGCGGCGGCTGTGGCATTGTTGACGGAATGATCGGACGGACGCGTGGAATTGTGCTTTACTCGGAGACTTGGAAACCAACCACTGGTTTGCCTACACGTATCTGGTGAAGAAAGCGAGCTAACCTCAGGGCCTTGCTTTGGGGGAATTCCTAACAACTTGCGAGCTGTAATACTAAAATTGTGTTTGGATGCGAAACGAGACCGAATCGAATCATGGCTGCCGGAAGCCTTGCGGTTCCTCGACCTAGTATCGGTGCTTTTCCGAGGCGTTAGATCTTTGAGTGCGGCATAATACCAAGGATGGTCCATGATGCAACTCGACCAGAAGCAGAAGTAGTACAGTCGTTGATAACCAAGATTTCCAAAAGCTATTTGACGTGACGGATGGGAGCGTAGTGGGCGACACTCTTTGCAAATCGAGGCTGAAGCAAAACCATGGTAAGTCAATGCCGATGAGGGAGGCACGCGGGTTAGGGGCCTCGAGGCCATTCTGAGTTTTGACGGAAAGAACCGAGAACGCTAGAGCTTGAATATATCTGGATGTTTGCGAAGGACCGACCGGGCCAAATTACTATTAATCCACAATCGAGGAAGACAGCATATGACCTCCGATGCTTCCTACCTACCAACAGCGGAGCAAGTGTTACCCCTGAACCCTTTTCGAGCGTTGCGACAACAGGCAATACCACTGGCCGAGAGGCCATAGTTTGGACCTATCGATTCCATTTACCTAGGTAGGTTTAACACATAGTTTCCATCAGCCACCCAAGTGTCAACTCTTGCGAGAAATGCCGAGCAAAAAGGGAAACTACTCAAAGTTGGGTATCAAATTTGTAAATTCGGCTTCTCTTAGTCCACTAAATTGGTGTGACCTCTTCATCAATCTTACAGTCGCCCAGGTGGATTCTCGATATCAACTTGGCGTTTCCACTGCGTGTTCAGCTTCACTTGCTGTGGCATCAGCCATAGCGGTGTCCGCAGTCGCCTCTATATCCTGCTCTCCATTCGCAAGCATTCCCTCGCTACCAGGCTCGTAAATATAGTCTACGAAAGCCTTGAACGTCGCCTCGAGATCATCATTAACCACAACCAAGTCGAATGCTTCCTTTGCTTTGGTATCTTCCATTTCTTTGGCAGCTTTCTCCATAATACCAAGTATTTCGGTCTCGCCTTTTCCTGCTTTTTCAAGTCGATCCTCTAGAACTTCTCTGCTCGGAGCCGAGACAAGCACAAATCTCGCATCGAAGCTGACATCCTTGACCTGTTGCACACCCTGCAATAGGGGTTAGTAAAAGCACATTTGTGATTGAGATACGAGTGAACTTGCCTCACTGTCGATCGCCAACACAGGGACTCTTCCAGACTCCGCAATAGATCCTACGGCTCTTCGACTTGTGCCATAATCAACTCCGTCAATAGTGCTGAATTCGAGGAGCAGATCACCGTCTCTCAGAATGCTGAAGGCTTGCGTATCAACAAAATAGAAGTGCCGCCCTTCGATCTCGCCGTCCTGCGGAGCTCGAGTGGTATGTCGGACCACCTTGGCGAAAGCCCCTGGGCGACGCTCTATTAAGAGATTGAAGAGCGTTTCTTTCCCAGCACCAGAGTGTCCCGATAGAATGATCAACCGACTGTCTTGTGGCACGTTTTGAATGTCCAGCTCCACTTCCATAGCTTCTTCAGACTCATCTGGGTCTATTGGCTCTTCAAAAACTGGATCGATCTTCTCCGGATCATCGATCTTGTCGAAAAGTGAGAGCCTTGTTTTGCTGGCAATCCGAAGGGCCCGCCAGCTCTTGCTGGCCTTGCTCTCGGTTGCCGCAGATTTTGTCTGGTTGTTTGTTGGCATTTCGATCTCGAAATCATCATCCGCAATCTTCCTTTTGAAAGAGTCAAGCTCCGGCAGTTGATACCTTTCCTGGGCTTTGAGCTTCTGCATCGCAACTCTATCATCCCCGGCAATCAGGAAGTCTAGCGGTAAGGAGCCCATTGGGACAGGTCGCAAACGCTTGTTGGTCGTTGTCCGTGTCGCGGTCTTCCTGGCGTCGACGAACACGTCAGGGGAGATGGCTGGCAGCTCGATGGTAGGGCAATTTTCCACTTTCCATCTTACCCAGTTTTTGTCCCGTGAAAGGACCGTCTCAACCATACGGTAGAAATAAGGTCCCTCATTCCCCTGCCTAAGATAATCTGCTATGGTTTTCTTCATTTCAAAAGCCCATTTTGCCTATAACTTATCAACACAAGCTTGAAGTAGGTGTAATAGAGCGACTTACGTCATCTTCGGTCAGGACTTGATCTGCATAAGTAACTGACTTGTTTTGGGCTTTGATGGTTGCCAATTTCTCTTTAGCCTTCGTCGACAGAGAAAGCAAGAAGTCCATAACTATAAGCGCCTGGACGAGGATATGCCGACGGAAAGAGAGGTCGCTAATCTATCAAAGGTCAGCATTTTGGTCTGTAAAGGCTTCGATGCAATCGTACTTCTAGTTCGAAGAGATCTCGACTTGTCAGGTATTTTGGATTAAATGAATTCGTCAGGTCATCGTCCTCCCCATCTGCCCGTTTCCGCTTAAGTCCTCGTTTGGTGTCGTCCATGGACTTTGATGGTCTTGACCCTTGCTCAATCTGGACTGCTCTGAAAGAGGTCATTGTAGCCTCAAGGCCACGTCTGAAGTGTGAAAACTGGAGAGGTTCGAACAGCTTCTTGGGCTGGCTAAAACTCTCTTGGAGGGACCAAAATAAGGGATAGAGCATATCAGGCTCGAGGGGCTCGTCGCGTGCTGTCTGCTTCTTGGCATCAAATGACACGCCTTTCGGCTGTGACTTGGCATCGGCAGTGTCCTTGGGTCCAGTGCCCTGTTTATCAATCTCCATCTGTTCAGGAGACTCCCTCGGATTCGCGCCGAGTTCGTCAAAGGTCGTAGCGTTCTCAACGTGGTACTCTCCTCGAAGATTGACAGAGCTTTTGTCTCCAAGAGGGAAGCTTTGGAACATGAATATGAAGACTCTTCCACAAAAAGCTGTGTCTTCTGCACGGGACAGTCGACGCAGGAGTTCATTGCAGCTTCGTAAGATGACCAGCTGCTTTTGTTTGAAGTGCTTGGCGGTTATCCTCTCCCGCCGAGACTCGAGGAAATCAAATATCTTGCGGCATCCGGAGATGGTTTGGCTGTCGAGCAGTTCCTCGATCAGCCAGAAGAGGAGAGCTGGATCGCATTGCTCTTCGTCCGATAGTATCGAGAGAAGGTCGAACAGATTCCACAGCTTGACAAAGCAAGGGGAATCAATGGTTGTCGTCGCCTGAACTCGTTAGCTAAGGACGGGTAGAATTGTAAGACACCGATCCTCTTACAATCAGGTTGCTGAACATGTCCCGAACTGCTGTTTCAATGATCGCATATTGCCTTGTTTTCTTTTGGTCGGCATTGTCGTCTAACCCAAAACCAGTTGAGCCGGCAAGCAAGGAGGAGAGTCTTGCAGGGAGATCGCCAAAATCTGCTTTTTGGAGCGCAGGTTCTATTGCGCTCTCTGGCTTGAGCTCTTCCGCGCGACCTAGCAGCTCTTTCAACAAGGCTGAAAACAGAGCCACACCGGGCACAGCATGATTCTCCATGTTTAGCCCTGGCATTGCGGTTTTGTTGAATGGCTGTTTCAGGGCAGCTCCACGGAACTTGAGCTCAAATCGTGTCGAGTCGAGCAGCCCCCATCTGTCGACAGTTGCCTAACAGAGGATATTCGTTGATAGACGTCCTATAGATCTCTCGCATGTGGGCTCGTACTGTGACGAGCGGCTTGGTGCAAAGCCGATTCCGTCTGCTGGATGTTCGCTTGTGTCGGAGCAGGCGCAAGGTTGGGTTGTGTTGAGGTTCTCGTAAATGCAAGTTTATCGTGGATTGTTTATGCAGGTACTGGCGTAAAAAAAGTATAGTGGGTATAAGGGACCGGCAGGCACTCTCCAGATCCGATTCTTAGCGCCTCAAAACTTAGCATGGTGGAAAAGTGGATCGCGTCGCGTGGGGACAACTTGCCTGGTCTGCGAGGCTGAAATTTTTTGGAGATCCAATCGCAAATCCTATACCAGCAGGTACCTATTGTCAACACAGCCTATACAACTCCTTGTCGTATTCCTCTCGAAAGTCTGCCACATGCCAGAGACCGCTTTATACCAGCATGCGATTGAGAGAATCTACAATAATTGGACTTACGGATCAACGACACCATGCCACGAGCCAAAAGGCTAAAGAAGAGCGACGAGTCCGAGACTCAGCCTACCGCGCAACCTACTTCGAAAGGCGCCAGCGTTAACGAAAGGCCTACGATCGGGGATATTGAAGGGGATAACCGGTTTGCACAGGTTGCGCGGAAACACTGGCTGAAGACGACGAAGAAGGCGGCCAAGGTCAAAGTCAAGAACGATGTCCTCAAGAAAGATATCTGGGATGTTCTGGAGGCGGATAACTTCCCATTCAAGTCAATTCTTGTTTTAGAGAGCCTGCAGATGCTCGAAAGGTATTTGTGGTTAAATGCTACACGGAATTGAATGCGCTGACAATTTGTACCATCAAGCTATCTATGGCCAGGCTATTCAGAGGATTCGTCCAACTTCCACGTCCTACTACTTGTCCTAGTTGTGAATGTGAAGACTCGAGAACAATTAGAAAGTTGGAGTACGTATAGGTCTGCACTGCTACTGATGCGATTCTGACATTGTACAGGTATATTCGAGGATCGGCCTGCGGAATTTTCGGACTTCTTTCGCCGGGTGTTGTCCATGACTTTAGACCAAACATTGTCCCCTACGATCAGAACCCACCTGTTATCTTTTCTTATATCTGCATTCCAAAGTCTGGACAATGCAATTGTGAGAAAGGAGTGCGCGCCGTTGGTTTCCATTGCGATTTGGCACAATCTTTCAACAGAGTCGCTGCGGGAAGGGAAGCTCGAGCAGAACGCCCATGTCAGAAAAGCGTGGCGAGCTGGCTTGAAGAGGTATGATGCCGCGGACGAAGTTATACAGGCCAGATTAAGATTTGAGAGATCGTGGCTCTACACGCTGATTCTTGACTTTCTTGGCTTGATATACGTCAACAACGCGAAACCAGGTACGGACGTCTTGCGAAGGACTTGATTGCCATATGCTGATAGTGTGTAGAGCAAGTACTTTACTGCGAGCGGTTTGTCGAGTTCTTGTCGGACTTGCAAAGCCAGCTACCGACTCGAAGATATGTCAACTCGCTCCTCCACGACCTCCACTTGCTGCCAGCGATGCGGCTTTCGCCAATGCTCAACGACGAGGAGAACAGCCTGCTACGGGATCTCCATGGATTACTCTCCCACTACACATATTTCACCATCGATGATCAAACAGGAGTGCAGCACAGTCGAACAGAAGCGTATGATAAACATTGTGCAAGGCTCGGCCGATTGCAAAGATTGGCTCTCAAGCACTTCAAAGACAAACTGATGGTGCTGGCGCTGTCGAACTACGGATCCATAGATAGAAGAGAAGAGCTAGAGGGTCTCCTTGAACCCCTGACAGATGTGGACATAGCGCATCTGGCAACTCTGCTCGATCTCCGGACTACGTATCCTGCAACCTTGAAGATTACAGTGGACCGGAAATTCCTTCTTGAGGTGTTATTGTCGACATTTGAGCGGCGCAAAACCTTCCAGGAGGTTGCGCAGGACATGAGCGTTGTTCCTACAGAGCAATCACTGTTTGAAAATAACCTCTCAAGGACTGAGCACTACGATGGATCGCATCCTTTGGCTCTACCAAAGCTGAATCTGCAATATCTCTCTGTTGGAGATTTCCTTTGGAGATCCCTTATTCTGTCCCGTTCTGAAGCCTTCTACGGCATTCGAAAGGACATCGAAGCCGCAATCCGGCGCCTCCGGCCTGAATCTAGACGACCTGGGGAAACCAATTTCCCGGGCTTTTCCAGGATGGCGTTACCCACCTCGAAGCCAACTATCCTGGAAGTTGTCCCACCGTTGGTCGGTGATGATAAGCCGTCTGTGGTCCGAGCTGAGATTTCTATCGACGTCCAACGGTTAACAGCCGGGATTCGAAGAGAATGGGACTCTTTACGACCGGACGACGTTGTGTTCCTACTTGCCATCGAAGCGCCAGTTTCCAAGAGCGTTACGAATGGTGGTGCTACTCTTTCAGAAGCTGAACGTCTGGGTGTATTGACAGTTCGAACGGCAGAGATCATACAGGTCACGGATGATAAGGGGCGAACTGTAAAAGGTGCAACCGGCAGCGGAGAGGGTCGGCGAAGACTTCAGCTCAAACTTGACTCTAGGACGTACTCTAGGGAGATCGAGCGAGCTGCCGCGGGAAAGCCCGATGTTTACGGTCGTATAAATGCCGTCATGCGACGTAGTGGAAGAGAGAATAATTTCCGGCCTATTCTGGAATCTATTCGGAGTCTGACTCTATCCGAGGTCCCTGTCGCATCATGGTTGCATGAGGTGTTTTTGGGCTACGGGGATCCAGCCGGAGCCACGTACAAACATTTGCCCAACCGCATCAAAGCTATCGATTATCGAGATACCTTCCTGGATTGGCAACATCTTGTCGAAAGTCTTCCTGGCAAAATCGTTGAGCCCAGTGATGACGTTTCCGGGAGCTTTGGACCCCCGTACATATTGGAGTCTTCAGATAGACCAGCTCCAGAGGAACCATCGAAGCCGTCGAAAAAACGCCGCAGGGATGCAGAGCCAGCTCTTCTCGCTGAAGTAGAAGCGCTGAAGGTTTCAACTTATAAGCCACCGAATCTGGGGCCATATCCAGTGGACGCTCTAAAACTGAACACAGTACGTTTTACACCTGCCCAGGTTGAAGCAATCATATCTGGATCACAACCGGGCCTTACGGTCATTGTTGGTCCACCTGGCACAGGAAAGACGGATGTCGCAACACAGATTATCAACAATATCTATCACAATTTTCCGGAGCAGAAAACTCTTCTGATTGCCCATAGCAACCAGGCACTCAACCAGCTGTTTGCTAAGATCGTTAGCTTGGACATAGATGAGCGACATCTTCTCCGCCTGGGACATGGCGAAGAGGAGCTCTACACAGACGGTGATTTCAGCAAGCACGGCAGGGTGGAATCTTTCCTCGACAACCGAGATCGATACCTGCATGAAGTGAACCGCCTGGCAGCAAGCATTGGGGCCCCCGGAGCCCATGGGAACTCTGCCGAAACAGCCGGCTACTTCAACTCGGTGTACATCGAACCTGCATGGGCAAAATTTACGGAAATCATCAAGTCTGATGAGGTTCCGGTGGATGAAATTTTGGCTGCCTTCCCGTTCCATCACTACTTCTCGAATGCCCCACAACCCCTATTCCCACCCGGAATGGATCGCAAATCAATACTCGACATCGCTCATGGCTGCTTCAGACACATTTCGAAAATGTTCTCAGAGTTAGCGGACGTCATGCCATTCGAGATATTACGGCGAGACAAAGACAAGGCTAATTATCTCCTGACGAATGAGGCCCGTATTATCGCCATGACTTCTACGCATGCAGCAATGAGACGCGGCGAAATCGCCGCGCTTGGTTTTCACTATGACAATGTAGTCATGGAAGAAGCTGCTCAGATCACAGAGATAGAGAACTTCATCCCCCTGGCCATGCAGAAACCGAAGGATGGCCAAATGGTTCTCCAGCGGGTAGTGCTATGTGGCGATCATTTGCAGAACTCTCCTGTCATTCAAAATCTTGCCTTTCGTAACTATGCCAATCTGGAGCAGTCTCTTTTCTCGCGCCTAGTCCGTCTTGGAGTTCCGACCATCAATCTAGACCAACAAGGTCGCGCTCGTCCATCCATTGCTAGCCTCTATCAATGGCGATATCCTAAACTGGACAATCTTCCTCACGTACAAAACAAGCAAGAATTCCTCACCGCAAACGCTGGCTTCAAGTTCGATCACCAGTTCATTAACGTTCCGGACTACAAGGGACGTGGCGAAGTCGAGCCGACCCCCCATTTCATTCAAAACTTGGGCGAGGCAGAGTATGCGGTGGCCGTATACCAGTACATGCGGCTTCTGGGCTACCCGGCTTCTAAGATCAGCATACTTACGACCTATGCGGGGCAACGAGCATTGGTGAAGGACGTCTTGGCCCACAGATGTGCAAACAAGTCGATATTTGGACAACCGAAGGTGGTCACAACGGTAGATAAATATCAAGGAGAGCAAAACGACTGTAAGCATTACTCCAACCCGTCATACTGGTATATGAACAAGAGACTAATGATAGCCTAGACATTATCCTGTCATTAACTCGCACCTCTAGAGTCGGCTACCTGCGAGATATACGACGGATGACAGTTGCCCTCTCCCGTGCACGACTTGGCCTTTATATTCTCGGCCGCCGTGAAATATTTGAAGCATGTTATGAGCTACGGCAAGCATTTGACTTGTTGCTACAGCGGCCGGACAAGCTTATGCTTGTCACTGGCGAGCTTTGGCCGAGCGATAGAACGATTGGAGATGAGAGCGGCAAGGAAATACCAGGAGAGGTTTGCATGGAAGGCGTTGAACACTTAGGTCAATATGTTTTCGAGATGACAAACACGAAGATCCGGCAATTGCAAGCTGAAGGAGGCCTGGCGGACGGTGGATTGGCTATTCAAGAGGATCCCATAGCCGAGGCAAACGACTACGTTGAGGAGGAGTCGGATGCTGAGGAAGGAAAAGAAGACGAGCAACCAGACGCTGAAGAAGAATGAGCGAGAGAGTCGGAGAGAACATGGGGAACTGAGGAGGACTGCTTGTAAAACTGCGTACATGTCAAAGTATTCTGTGGCATTGGCATGCGTTGTGCCTCCATATGGAACAGTCAAACTCACGGATGGTTGGATCCGAATAGAGAACATTTCCGATCCTGAGTTTGCAATTGCATGCCTTGGCGGACGAACGAAAGACCCCCCCCCTAAAAATTTTTTTTTGTTTCCATTGAACCGCAGTACCAATAATGGCCACGTACTTGGGAAGGAGTGGTGTAAGCGGCGGTACGGGTGAGAGCCGCAATCTTCCAGGTCCTGCTTGTCATAAGCCACCATGTGCTGCTGCTTGTCGTGTTAAGCCACGGACAGTGCATTGAGTTGTACAGATGTGTTTGCAGCGTACCGCCGTTGGATCTGACATACAGCATCCCGAAATAGGACTGGCCCGCATGTCGTGGTATCGATAATAATTCGAGCAGAGGGAGCGAGAAACAATACTAACTGACTCGGCAACAGCCGACTGGCATTCCTTTGCGTCTACTTTCCTGCCCAGTTCTGGGTTCATTTATCGGTTCATGACGGAGACTCGAGCTTCGCTCGATTTCTAAGTAGTTTGCTTCCATAGGCCGCGGTGGCCAACTACCTACTTGTCAACTAACTAGACCCTTATCGATTAGCATCTTTTGGGACGCTCACCCTGCATGCATGGTGACGACAAGCCTTGGTTGGGTGCGCATGGGTATGTACAAATACGGCTACACACTGACTGTGCACTACGACGTGCATGGTAATGGTATCATAGATACCTATTACCGCTACTCAAAGTTCGACACTCGGAGTTATCGGTAGCCAGACTGAATCTGTCTTGCAGTAATCCGCAGGCTTGCATACTTGGACTCTCACAAAGCCGGGCGAAGAGTGTCAGTCACTCCCGCGGCCATTCCCTAGAATGGTAGGTCTTCTGGACACGAAGCGCGCAGTCACTGTGACTCTGCTGCAGCAGCAGCTAGCTAGCTCGCTGGCTGAGCTGTATGAGATGAGTCAACTCGCACATGGTACTACGTACGGGATGGGCTGGGATGAAGGTGGTGGCGAGCCGGAGATGGAGGGGTTGTTCATAATTGGCAGTTGGTTACACGGAGCAGAAGCAAGTGCTGCTTTGCCAATCCTTTCAGCCCCGTTGGCAAGCCAAGATAATTGGACCACATTTGCTCTTCGTGGCCCAGTTCGCGAGGAACTAAGGCACGGTGACTGAGGTGTTTGATTGTTGCCTACTCTACGCCTCTCGACGGATGAGGTGAAAAAGAATAAGGGGCGACTTCAATGGAGTCCCTTAGGGAAGTGCTTTCCGCCCTGGGATTCGCCAGTTTCCTCCGGCGCCCCCAAGATGACAGCATCCAATGCCTCTTCCTATGCCGCATCGCATTTTGGAGTGATACAAACCAATGAACCTGGAATTTCCTGCCCGAGAATGGCACTGCGTACAACACAACCCGGAGCGCAAAGCAGAAAGGGGGCAAAAAATAGATGAGAAGAGGCAAGACCCGGCTATTATGCCTCCGTCGTCCATCTGATATCCTCATCCAAACGTGGGTGAGGTTGGCGGGCTGGGGAGCTACAGCAATTTAGCAGGGAGGGTGAGAATTGCCGAACCTACCATTCCTCTCTCTTCCTCCGGCTCATCAATAGAGTAAAAAAATAAAAGAATAAAAATAAAGAGGTTCCGGCCAGTGTACCCCTTAGGTTCCGGGGATAGAGATCGACGTTACAGGCGGAAGACGACGACCAGATGCAAAGGTGATCCCAAATGACTCGCTTCCCCAGGATGGAAATCCCGTCTCGTCCAGGGAGACACGTGCGGATAAACGGGAAATGATGCAGCAGGGACATTTTTGCGCGTCTTGATATTTGAACTGGGTGTCTGGTGTCTCGGATCTCGCGCCCGTCCCCGTTAAAATTTTCAATCCAACCTACCTTATTCACACCTTGGTTTTGCAACTCTAATTAATAGGGTAGGCATGTACCCTACCTTCTTTTCTTCTTCCAGGCTTTCGAGGAAATCAAACTCCCCTCAAGGTAGGCATGTGCTTGTCTTGCCATTGTGCAAAAAGGAGGTTTTGATACCACCGGACGGCTCTGCAACAAGCAGAGACGGGAGCTACCTAATCGTCCTCCTACTTATCCTCCGTAACGTCGCCCCAACCAAAAGGGGATTGCTCACTGGACCCGGCAACAGACAAAATTCATGCTTGCTCTTATTAGAATCCAGAAATCCAACCCCCCTGTTTCTTTGGGTCATGGAGGTCGAGCCCGAGAGCTAGGTAGGTAGATAAGTAATCGCACTCGTATGTAAAGTACTCACAGTGTGAGAATAAATTCAACACACATCCCAGCCTCCCTGACTTGCACAGGGGTAAGGGTGATACCGCGCTCACGGCCCCAAGAAGGTGCCAGGATCCCATCGGTTGCTTGAAACTGATGTTCAGATCAGTTTAAAAAATTTCTTTCCTGCTCGTGTGTGTTGCCTGGCCAGATGTTCTACATTCGGTACGGAATCCTAGCCCTGAGCCTCTGTAATTTACCACCCATGGTCCAACATTACATGGCTTCTAGGCGTGGAGGATATTGTGGGTGGTTTGCCAAAGAGCCTATAATAGGTGTCTTCTCGAAAATGAAATTCCAGCCAACTGAAGAGGCAAAGTGGTAGGGCGGAAAGAAAGGTACGGGAAACTACCTACTTAGGTAGTAAGTATGTAGGCAGCAAGTAAGGTTCCCAAACCCCGAGTAGAAGCGAAAAGTGTAATCATACACACGAACACCGCCTTTTTTTGGGTTGAAAATATGGGCGTTTTGTAATACTCAAGGTAAAATGGGCAGATATTCCTAAGTTCATGGACGATAAAACGTCTGGACATGCTGATGGGACGGACACTTGAAAGACATGGTGAAATCTGGCAATGAGGTTCTGGTTTAAAAAGTTCCTCATGATTTGCACTGTACCCAGACACAGGAGATTGGGCATTAAACGGACAGTACAAAAACCGAATAATGCCAGCGTGTTCCGCACTGTACCATGTTTGAAAGAGAGGGAAAAAAGGGAGGGCAGGGGCCGCTCTTTTCTCGTTTTTTTTTCCTTGATGGATTTTAGGAGGTACCTCCGAAAAGGTACCCTGCTCTTTCCCTCGCCCCGTCGTCTCCACGCCATATTATCTCCTCGCCCAAAAAAATTTGGACGCTCCTTTCAAAACTTCCTCACCACAAAACAACCAGTGGCCAAGGTGAATCGATTTCTTCGCCAGGCCCTTCCATCACCATTTTCTTCTGTTGTGTTTCCTTCAGAAGAACAATCTCCTCTCTTCTAAGTGCTTTCGATCAAGAAGAAATCGGTTTCTTCTTCTCGATCGCATTTACTCACCCATCGCACCTGCGATAGTCCATTCCTTCTTTTTTTCGAGGACGGTTTACGGACGATTTTCCTACATCCCGATTCCTCGCCCACCAAGGATAATCGAGAATCCTCCATCAGTCATTCCCTGGAATTTCTGCGCGTCCCATCTCGTTGAATCTGAGATTCGATATCATCTCCCTCAGGCACTTTCCAACCAAGCCGACGTCATCTCGACACCAACCTGACGCGAAAATCCGACGTTGTCACATATGACTTCAACTGCCAGCCCTCAGAATATTTCGGCGCCCATCACCTCAGCTGCGACCTCGGCTCCATCATATGCTTCTGCTGCCAGTGCGACAAAGAAGCCAGCCTCGTCGACGCCGCTGATCGCGACGGGATCCAATCCGCCCCCTGTGGTGGTAGGTTCTGCAGCACAGCATGCGAAGCCCTCTTCCGCTTCGCCTGTAAATGGCCGACCGTCCATAACTCCAGCTGTCCCTGCAATGGCAGCTACTCCAGCCGTCGTCCACGGCTCCAACATGAATGGTGGTGCGGGAGAACACACCCGAAAGAGCTCAGTCACAATCAGTGCCAACGGCCCCAACAGCTACGCAGCAAACGGCGGTCCTGTAGGCGGATCCAAGTCAAACATCCAGTTCGGCTTCAAAGATTCGCCTGCGATCGCGCATAGCCTCCCTCAGTCGACTGCAGCTCCCATCCCAATCCCCGGTGGAAACGCGAGGATCCCTTCCCCTGCCCATTCACCTTCTCCGATCCCCCAGCCTTCGGCAAGTGGCGGACGACCCCCATCTGGTCTTCAGCAGCCGGGTGCTCAGATGACATTTGGTAGTCTCGGAAGCGATGGCGATGTAAGTACCAGTGAATCATATTCTGCTCTTAATCATTTTCGCAGCCTCCCTCTCTGTCTATATGCCGACAAATTTTGCCTCTTTTTTAGCACATTCTAACATGACCCACAGCGCCACATGAGACAAGCCTCTATGCCACCACAGAACCCAGCCGCTCTGGCTTCGCAGCAAGGAGCACACATTCGTCGAGAATCTGGAGTCTCCAACCACAGCGATCTTGGTGGGCCTGGCGTGCCCGGTCCCGGTCACAACAGACCTGGCTTCCCACCCCAGGGTGGCCGAGGTCGTGGATTCAACCCTCCCTATAATAATGCGCAGATGGGCTTCCCGCCAGGTCAATATCGCAACGGCGGAAGGGGTGGCATGCCTCCTGCCTTCCACCCAGGCCGACAAATGCAGCCATACCCAAACTCCCCTCAGCCGAACCGCAGTCCTGCGTTGGCACAGTCCCAACCAGGCACGCCGAACATGCCTCCAGCTACGATGCAGCAGATGCCGATGCAGACGCCACCACAATACCATTATGCGCCACCACAAATGGCTCCCCAACAAGTACTTTCCCCCCTTTTCCTTCCTGAGCGTTTTCCTTTCAAGCCCGGCAAGAAAAAGAACGGCCGTCATGATGCAGACAAGTTGTCTCGCAATGCGCGGCAAACCGATTCTTCGCATGAGCATTCTTCCCAGGATACAAAGCATCCTCGACGCTATAGTAAGCGTGGAGATCAGCCCCGGACAGCGAACCAAGACTCCCAAGTCAATGGGACGCAGCCTCCAGAGCAAGCCGGTCTTATCCAGAACGAAGCGTGCCCTGTTGTTCAATTCCCTTCCCAAATACAACTCCATTCTTCTGCGGCAGAGATTGATCTGTCACCTGAGAGTGGCAACTTTGAACGTGTGCTAACAGCCCGACAGCAACAGTATGGGTATCCTCCCCAACATCAGGCAAACTTTGATCAGTTCGGAAGACAAATGCCAGTCCCTTACCAAAACTACCCGATGCAGTATATGGGCCCACCGCAGGCAAACTCACAAGCAGCTTTCCAGCAGCAGCAATTCGTGCCTCCCCAGTACCACGCACCAGCGCCTCAGAACATGTCGAGAACCTCTTCGCACTCTGAGCGGCCGACTTCGAGTACCGGGCAATCGAACCAACCTGTTGTCGTGTCGGGCACGCCTCAACCGACTATTGCCCAGGCAAAACCGCCGATCGTTTCCTCCAATAATTTTGTCCGGCCAAAGAAGAGTGCAGCAATCACGATCAAGAATCTTCAAGGCGAGGCTTTGGACTTGACCAGTATCAAAACCCCTGCGTCTCCAGCACCGAGCATTCAACAGTCGAAGACTCCTCCCGTTGTTACATCAACACCAACTCCGCCACCGAAGCCTGCAACGCCTGCGCACACTCGAACCGACAGCCAAGCAGCGCCAAAGACCGCGAAGGAGGTTCAAGATGAACTGCGAGAAAAGATAAAGCAGGTCACCAAAGTTCCCGTTGATGACAAGGCCAAGGAAGAGGAGGCCGCAAAAGCAGATGCTGCCAAGGCGGAGGCCACAAAGGCGGAGGCCACAAAGGCGGAGGCTGCTAAAGTGGAGGCCGCCAGACTGGAAGCTGCCAAGGCGAAGGCTGCTGAAGAGGAGAAGAAGGCTGCAGAGGCAAAGGCCAAAGCCGAAGCCGAGGAGAAAGTCAAGGAGGATGCTCGAAAGGCACAAGAAGCAGCAGATGCAGAGGCGAAGCGGAAGGCCGATGCTGATGCAAAGGCAGCCGCCGACAAGCAATCTGAGGAAGCCGCGAAAGCTTCAGCCGAAGCGGACGAAGAAGATGAAATGGAGCGCATGATCCGTGAAATGGAGGAAGCAGAGGCTCTCCGAGAGAAGCAGGCGGAAGAATACAGCCGCAAGAAGAAGATCGAGCAGGAGGCGAAGAAGAAGCTCGAAGCGGAACAAAAGGCCCTCACAGATGCGGAGAACGACAAAAAGCTTCGCGAGCAGGAGCGGGAAATGGAGCGTCTGGAAGAGGAGCGCGAGAAGAAGCGCCAAGCAGGAGAATCTGGTGGTCTGTCGGTAGCTGAGGCTCTCGCACAGGCTGCAGCTGGATCGGGTGCTGCAAAGGAGGCTGATTCCCCCAAACTCGGCGCCGTCACGGACAAACTTGCGACCCTCAATATTAGTGCGGATTCAAAGCCATCGACGCCAACTGATTCTCCATCGGTCCCGAAAGGTACGCCGGCAGAGAAGCAACGCGCCGCGAAGCCCGCTGCCCTCAACCTCGTTGTCAATACCAAGCCTGTCGAGCCACCACAGCCAAGCGCTGCTCTGCAGTCGCTCAAGTCTGCTCGTTTCCTCACGGTCATGGACCAAGGTATCTACCCTGCTGGTATCAGCTCACCAAATCCAGCCTTGAATGCTGCGGTTGCCAAGAAGGGCAAGACATTCAAGTACGACGCTCAGTTCTTGCTTCAGTTCCAGAAAGTGTTCACGGAACAACCCTCCATCGAATTCCACCAACAAGTCAAGACCTTGATCGGGGACACGGATGGCTCACGCTCAGCATCTACGCCGCGTCCTGGCTCGGGCAGACAGAACTCACGAGCTGGACCCAACTTCCCCCCTGCTATGGGCACTTTCAATGCTCCTCCGGCTAATGTTAGGGGTACAAACTCTGAACAACGATTTGCAATGGCCAATGCGGCACTTGGAAGACCCCCGCCAGCCAGTAATACCATGGGCACCTTCAGCCGGGCCGGAGGATTCCCTGTCGGCGCACAGATGTCGCGGACACCTTCAAGCTCCAATATGGCCATGCCAAACTCCCCTCGCCAAGGCAGTCGCTCAACGAGAGGAGGCAGTCGGCGGAATGACTTCAACCCGAAGGATTCACAGGCTGCTAAGACCATGCCTCTTACCGCGGGGCAGGAGGTCAAGCCTATCCAGGTCACCGCTACTGGATGGAAGCCTATGAGCATTGGCAACAAGGCCGCTCAACCGAATTCCATGGGTAATCAAACTGGTCATATTGATCCCGAAACAGTCCAGCGAAAGGTCAAGGCCGCTCTCAACAAGATGACTCCAGAGAAGTTTGACAAGATTGCAGACCAGATTCTCGCTATTGCGGCTCAATCCAAGGATGAGTCGGATGGCCGGACTCTTCGCCAAGTCATTCAGCTCACCTTTGAGAAAGCTACCGATGAAGCCCACTGGGCTTCAATGTATGCCAAATTCTGCAAGCGAATGCTGGACATGATGAGCTCTGAGATCCGTGATGAAAACATCAAGGACAAGAACGGAGTTGTTGTCAGCGGTGGTGCCCTTTTCCGAAAGTATCTTCTCAACCGATGCCAGGAAGAGTTTGAGCGTGGTTGGAAAGTCAATTTGCCTGAGCCGAAGGAAGGCGAAGAGGTCAAGACACTGGAGGCTGTCATGCTGTCCGAGGAGTACTATATCGCTGCCGCAGCCAAACGACGTGGCTTGGGTCTCGTTCAGTTCATCGGCGAGCTTTACAAGCTGGGCATGTTGACCGAGCGTATCATGCACGAGTGTGTGCGCAAGCTGGTTGACTACGAAGGCATTCCTGACGAGGCTGAGATTGAGTCGCTCTCGAAGCTACTTCGGACCATCGGTGGCAACTTGGATGCCACTGAGAAGGGCAGGATGTTGATGAATGCTTACTTCGAACGCATCCAGCAGATGGCTGACATGCCCGACCTTAACAGCCGACTCCGGTTCATGCTCATGGATGTTATTGACTTGCGACGCGTTAACTGGGCGTCCAAGGAAGCTAACAAAGGACCAAAGACGCTTGAGGAAGTTCGAGCAGAGGTGAGCCTCCATCCTTCTACTACTACTACTACTACTACTACTACTATTATTGTTATGAAAGTGTCAACTAACTTGTTTACAGGCCGAAGCTGCAGCCCTACAGAAGGCCCAAGAAAATGCTCGGTCCAGCCAGAGAGGCCCACCTGGCGGCCGTCCAGGCATTGGCCGTGGCGATGTGCGGAACTTCTCTTCGAACTTCAACCAGCCGGCATCTAACCAGGTTGGAATGGATGACCTGAGACGTCTGAAAGGTTCTGCGAACCGAATTCCTAGCCAGGTGACTCTCGGGCCTACCTCCATGTTCGCTTCTCGCAGTAATAGTGGGCGGCGATTGGGTCCGGGTGGCTCGCTAGGCCGAGCCGGTGAAGAATCCGGTGCTTCCTCGCGCACTGGGACTCCCCCGACTAGAGAATCGGCATCGCACTCTAATGCATTCAGGTGAGCATGCGTCGCCCCGTCACACCTAGTTGGTGAAGAGGCTAACCACGGTTTCCAGTTTACTCGCCAACATGGATTCCGAAAACCCAGCCTCTCCACCATCTACGGCGGCATCACCCTCGCTGTCTAAGGCTCTACCCGACAGCTCTGCCGCCGGAGACAAAAAGTGAGAGAGCAACTGAGCATTTCCGATTTCCAATATGTCTTGCATTTCAGCAAATAGACAAGGCGGGGGCTGTTTTTCGTGCATTTACATAGGGCTTTCACAGAACGTGTCTTAAAAGTTTCTCAGATCTTTCCATCCACCATGATACCTCCAGACCGACACCAATAGACGATGCGCTCCGACGGCCTCTCCCAACAGACCGAGGGGATTTTCTCACTCTCGGAATATAGGCATTTCTTTATTCTTCACTTCCAGTACTGTGTTCAACAACCACCGAATTTCCGGATGCATTCTCAATCCCGAGTGTTTATTTCCTTCTAATACAGGTCGACAGTTCGGGGATTGGGTTCTTTCCTTTTGACAACTGCTTTTTTTGAGAGGGGTGAGCGAAGGACGTCACGCAAGCGGGGAAGATGAGCGCCTCGATCAGAAAGAAGAGCCGAGCTGTACGATGAAGGTCGTGCGCTTTTCTGCGATGAGTAGAGGACGCGGGCGGGGCGGGGAGGGGAGGGGATAAAACAACATACAGAGGGAGACATGGCTTGGTCGCATGATCCAGATGTGCAAAAAGGGGCTCGGGGATTCTCAAGGGCTTGCGTTTCTTTGCATTGGCTTTGCCACTGACTGGTCTCTTTGCTGCTCTAGATTTTGCTTAGGGATAGGAGACGGGAGGGAGGTCCTAGATTTCGAGGAAGACTGGGCCATCTTCAGTCAACTTGGGCTTGCTCATGCTGGTCGCCAACAGCATGGGCATTTCTCAGGCAGTCTCGAATCAGGGATGGGGCGGACGAGGCGTGGCACCAGCCGTAATTCTTTCTACTACTTGTACATCTAATTTGACGTAGACCCCAGCCGGTGGCAGCGCAATCTACATGTTTCGCAACGTCTTGATATATTTCCATGAGTGAGTGACCATGTCCCAAATGATCGTAGGTTCTAGGTTCTGTATTGTTATGTTAGAGCTTTACCTGAAGAATAGAAGTCCATTAGTTCGCATCTGCGCTCTGTTTCCTTGGTAAACTGCCACACTGCTGTCATTCTAAGCAAAATTATACTACTCTGGCACCACGGCGAGGAGTGCAGAAAGGTCTGACAAGGATTCTTCGGACACTCTTTGTTTGGTGTTGAGCTCAAGTCAAGCTGGGAAGTTCGCCGTATCCTGTAGATCATGCGTACAAAGAAAGATTCATGCAAAGGGCCAGATGACCTTGTATTACTATCAAGTCTCAAACGTTCAACGTGTTCAGAGCAAACGCCGACCAGCCTCCTTCGCCGTGTGGAAAATGCAAAACACGATTATATCAGTCAACCAAAGACAGCCCAAAACTACCTTCCTGAGACAAGCTCATCCCGATTCAACACGCTGTCAAAGATCAAAGGCAACGACGCATTCATCCAAGCTTGTTGAAGCCTAGCTTTGCAAACAGATTATCCATCGCCACCCACTGCCTTCCGCACTTGTCAAGATACTTGTCCAACACGCTCTTGACAGTTCCGAACCTGACGCGATTGTGCTCTGCAAGTGCCAGGATCTTCTCCTTATCCTGCCTCGAAAGATCTTCCGAGGCCGGGTCACTGGCTTTTACTCGGGCCTTCTCCACATCCCAGAGGGTAGCGAAATACACAAGCTGATTATAGATTGCCTTCTCCGTGTACTCGTAGCGCATCCTGCCCAGGCAATCCCGAGCCAGGCCCTTGGGACCAAGGCAGCGGGTTCCGTAGACGCTCATCTGGCGAGTGCGATTTCCGCAGGAAGAGTCATCGCAGACGAGCCACCCTTCATAGTAGCGGGCAGTCTGGATTCTGACGGCATGTTCTACTTGTGCTACGACTGACAGTGTGGAGATGGTTGCACCACAAGACCCGCAAAGCACGCCCGATGCAGAGACACGGTCGGGCGCCGCCAGGAGGCCTTCGAAGACAGAGGTTGCTTTGCATGTTCGGCAGCGTAGCGAAAGGCGTGAACAGTCTGCGAAGCGCACGTCATCCGGGATTTGGGACTCGAGAGGATGGACCTCCATGTCATTGTTGGAAGAATTCTGCTGCTGGTTTTGGACCGAGCTATAGCGGCGGATATCCAGGCCCAATTGCTCCGCGAGTTGTGCGGTGGATGTTCCAAGGATATTGGCACAGAGACGCTCGACAGGGGGGAAGATTTGCTTGCCGATATACCACTCGACGTCCGGCGCAAGACCAGAGTCGGCTTTCATGACATCTGGTGGTGCATAGGCCCGCTTGGGAGCGGGCTCTGAACTCTTGCCGTCACCGGTAATGATATAGGAGATGACGTCCCCCTTGCGGACTGTCTTGCCTCGCTCCAGTTCTCGGAGTGCTACCTGGACTTGAGGCATAGAGTCGGCATTGGGGTATTCCTTTGGCCCCTTTCCCAGTTGCGTGAAGATGATGTATTTCTGAACTGGGATGGTTTGCTCACGCATTTTGCCCGAAATCTCGCGGAGATACTCGTGAATGCGATTAATGGAGACTTCGGTATCGTCGCCCGACAGAATCTCGTTTAGGATTCGACTCGAGATCTCCTTGGACAAGCCGCAGTACTCTCGGCGCTTCATGTCCAGACCCTTGACCTCCATTTTCTCGATGAATTTGCCGTCCTTCTCTACCATGTTGATCGCTGCATATTTCTTCTTGGCTTGCAACAAAATGCGCCTGAAGACGTTGTCGATATCGATTTCAAGCAACTTGTATCGTTCGTTGACGGCCTTCTTGAATTCCTGGCCGACCTTGTACGCGTCTGCCACATTCTCCACATTGGCATTGATCATCACGGAGTCAGTGTCTCCATAGATCACCTGGAGTGAGTGGCTCTCTGCAAGTTCTTTGGTGCTGCGCAGAATCTCACGACCTTTGAATGTGGTCAGGACGGCCAGTGGCCTGGCGTAAAATCGGGATTTAGTATAACCCAAACATCCGTACATAGAGTTGGCGGTCAGTTTCAGGGCCAACTGCTTGATCTCCCAGGAGGCGAGCTGTTCCGGCGTAGCGGTCTTATCCTTCATCAGACTCTTGACTTGTCTTCTTCGGCTCACCAGCGTAGCAATCAGCTTGGGCAGGATGCCTTGATCTTGTTGTTGAGGGACCTCGGGAACAGCGTCTTCCTCATCCGTCTGTATGATAAAAATTAGCAAGCCATCTATGCGCTTTGTTGTAGGAGTCCAAACGTACCGTGGCTGATCTGTCGACAGTCGTGAAGCAAATGTTGAACTCTTGGATAATGGAAGGATATAGCGAGTTGAAGTCCATGACGAGAACAAACTTGTCATATAGACCCTTCTCTGGTTCAAACACAAGACCGCCCTTGTACTTGTCCTTCTTCTTTCCATCGCCGTTCTCCGCGTCTTGATTCTCCTCCTCGGCGCGTTGCCTGCCCCGGAACGTTTGCTTGTCTGGGCAGATGTACTTGTTGCGGTGGAACTCATGAAGCAAAATGTACTCATTTCGCTCTGCTCTGGTACCAGTGAGTGTCCTTGCCCAGGAGTTGCCAGCAAGGTTCGTTAAGACCTTCGTGAGCGGTAATAGTTGAACCTGCAACGCCAAGGCAGTGATATAGTGGGTGTCTGCCTCAATGTGGGTAACGTAGTCCATCAGACCATCCTTGGTTGTGGCCCAGGTCTTAAGTGCCACCTCGTTATCAATTTCGCGGCGATTGTTATTACCGGAGAGGTAGAGGCTGCACATCTCCGTCAAGCTCCAAGACTGGCACTTGAACATTGCAGACTTTCCGGCGTCATTGGCAAGGTCGCAGAGAAGACGGCCAGCGATCACTTGTCGCTCAGCAAACACATTGCCACCAACTTTACCGATGGAAGCAGGCCATTGAGAGCGCCTCAGGCGTCCCAAGCGAGACCACTGATGAGTCTTATTCTCGAGTAAACGATTGAGCAAGATGCTGTAGTCTACACCCTCCAGTTGATGGCCGAGAATAACATCGGGGTCCACAACATCCAACTGTGCGAGGAAGTAGGACAGCATCTCAAATTCGTGTCTCATCGTCTTGATCAGACCTTTGTTCCTTCCGGCGGCCATCCTCTCGAAACCGATCGGGAATGCGGTCCCATTGGGTCTGATGAGCGTAAAGGTTCTGCATGGCAGTTTCTCGGCAGGGGTGGTATCAAGCAGAGACACTTTCTCGTATATTCTGGCACTGATGGCAAGAATCTCTTGCTTGTTGTCCTTGGCATTGAACGTTGTCCGTAAAGCAACAGTCATCAATGTCAGCGGAGGGGCATCCAGGTTGTCTGAGTCGCTTAGTGGTGCAACCATATTTGGATGTTCAACAAGAACTTCCAGCTTGCAGTGGGAGGCGTTTTTCAAAGCTCCGAACTCAGCATCCTTGATTTTTAGCCAGCAGGGGCCCATGATGTTTTTCCAGAGGACAAATTGCTCGAACAAGGCTGTGTTGGTTCCGAATACGTGCGAGAACGTCTCCCCAGTTAGTTTCTCGTCAACAGTCGTTTCTATTTTCAGTTAGTATGCAAGAAACACGCTCCTGCGGTTGGACTTACTGGTATATGGGTAAAGGCACTTGAGATACTGGGTCTCTCTCGGGATGCCTGGAAGCTCAAAGGCATACTTGCGTGTGCAAGCCTTAATTTTATACATGCCAACATTCATCTTGCTCATGACGGAATCGACCTCGGTGTATACATCCATCATCTCCACATCTTCGCCTGTTTCTTGTCCACTTTGTACGCGGGTTTGACGGGGAAGGAAGAAAAGCTTGCGGAGGATGTTGTCGACTTTGACAAAGCAGCTGACATAGCAGCCAGTCTTCTTGTCCAAGACCTTCCCGAAGAGGCAGAGGCTACCATGGACTTCGGTATAATCAGTCCAAAACATGTTGAGGCTGCCATCCTCTTCGATGGCATCTTTATAATCCATCTTCCCGCCATTCCTGGCCTCGGGAGGGGAGCCACTCACGACATTGAGCCTGTCGGTGAGCTCATTCCAGGATGAAGGGTCAACTTTTGTCTCTAGGGCCTTGACAGGAGAGGAGTTGGCCGGGGATGGATACGGGTCCGGCTTAATGATCTTTTTAGGTGGACGAGACCCGGACAAGTTAACACTGGCAGCGGTAACAGCTCCTGCGTGGGCAACTTCCATCATATCGTCATCCTCTTCGTCGTTGGGTTCCATCTTTATTAGAGCCTTACGCTCAGCAACTTTGGCTGCTGGCGAAGAGGGTGCCGGGTCACTCATTTGGATGTCTGCAGCTGGGCTGTCATCCATTGTATAGCCATCATCGGCAAACGAGTCCTCAGCTGCCGGGGACGGCAGTCTGTCGTCAGTGATCTTCTTTTTCTTGGCAGCAGGTAGCCTGGTATCAGGAGCCGGGGAGAGAACGCGGACTCTTCTTCGCTCTGGAGATCTGTTTCGCTTTGCCGCACGAGGGGCTGGGGTAGGGATATTGGTATCGACTTCGCCGAGGAGATCCGCCAGAAAGTCTTTATCCGCTTTTGTCTTCACCACCTGCAATCCGGGGGTCAGTCGTGCGCATAGATAGAACTATAACAACGTGGAAGCAAATACCTTAGCCTTGGGCTGTGTTTTGACAGCACCTTTGGTGAAATACTCGCTAATGTCCCGATCGTTGGCATCCCGCTTGGCCTGATCGTCCTCCCGACTCTTCTTTGCTGCGAATTCTTAGCCATTGTTCAGTGAAGATCAAGATGGAGAGTCTTACAAGCTTTGCTCGGCCTGCCTCGAGCTGCCGAGTCATCTTCACTTTCGGTCTCGTACAAGGGAACGCGGTCCCATTCTTCCCGACCATCGTCCGCATAACCTTCGCCATTGTCGTCAACGACGAAGTCGTCCTCGTTCAGTCGGTCTCGGACAAGCTTCTTGTAGCGGTCCTCGTCGACCTCCTCGTACAAGTCGTCAACATCCTCGACTTTGTAGTTGTCAAAGGCCTTCTTGCCCGATTGACGAAGAGCTCGAAGCTCCGCGAGCTTGGAACGCTTACTGACGATAGGCATGATGAGCTGTGGTGATTGAACAGCTTAGGATGGTGTTATCTGGGGGTCGAAATCATGATCAAACGAATTGATAATTGAACAGTCGGGTAAGATCCTCTGCCTGAGAGAGTTTGGAGTGTAAGTAGACACAATTGGCGGCTGGTGTGGTCCATGTACTTTGATGAAAGCTGCTGTGGGGACGCGTTAAGAAACCGCGTTTACCGTGTTGGCGACGCGTTCCCCTGCAGACAGGACAATCACAGTGGGGCACCCGTACTTGGGAGTACTCGCGCCTACGGTGTAAGCCACAGTGCGAGTCCCGGGGGGGATGCGGGTGTTTTGTGTACTAAAGTTACAGGGAGCAACTGCATGTAATTAGTTCATAACCCTGGGGTGTGTTGTCTGATAAGATAGTGGTCTCCAGAAAAAATTATCGACTCCTTGAACTGTTTCTCTATGCCTCCATAACCGAGATCTGTTGCAGCTCATACATATCGAAACGAGCTCCGGAAATATGCTTGCCTGCAGAGCTTGTTCAAGGAGAGCACTTAATGCATTATTTTCTCTCAATACCCTCTCTGAGCCTTCAATTCTACTCCCTGCTACTCGGCATGTCCAGCAGTTCCGTCCTCGTGTGAGAGCCTCCTACACGACAGCTGTTGTGGTAGATGTCGAGCCAGCACAGCCCCTCGAAGATCCGGAAAGAACACTTGCGGCAAAGAAGAGGCAGAAGCACCTAGAATGGGTTGTCCAAAAACATCTTCAGTACATGGAAGATCCATTCAAGATCGCCAGTCATGTCGAGCAGACGCTGCGGAAAGATCGCTTCGACGAGGCGCTCCTCTTGACTCAAACTGCAAGCAAGGACAAGCAATGCACCGTCGCGTGGAACCACTTGATCGACTATCAAATGAACCAGCAGAAACTTCATTCCGCAATCAAGCTGTTCAATGAGATGAAGAAGCGCGGCCAGTTACCCGATGCCAGAACCTTCACCATCGTCTTTCGAGGCTGCGCCAAATCGCAGCATACCAAGCTCGCAGTCTCCGAGGCTGTCAGGCTGTATCATTCACTGCTGAACGATAAACGCCTGCAGCCGAATTCGATACACATGAACGCCGTTTTACAGGTCTGCGGCCGTGCCGGCGACCTCGATTCCATGTTCGCAATCGCCAATACGGTCGACAAAAGAATGCGTGCGCCAACGGCATACACGTACACCATCATCATCAATTCTCTTCGAGCGAAGGTGGAATCCCAAGAATATCTCAAGGACCTCTCTGTGGAGCAGAGAGATGAGACTACAAAAAAGACAATCCAGCAGTGCAAGCAAGTGTGGGAGGAAGTTGTTCGACATTGGCGCAACGGAATACTGGTGATCGATGAAGAGCTAGTCTGCGCCATGGGCCGGGTGCTGTTACTCGGTGACAACGCTGACAGGTTGGAGGTACTGGTGTTACTCGAGCAAACCATGAGCATTCGAAGACTTGACAGAGATAATCTCAACCTCGAGAGCGCACCCGACGGAGATCGCAAAATGCTGGATAAGGCCATGAAGGGCATCGCGCTTAGTGGCCCTTCCAAGTATGTCTCTGGATCTAAAATAGTGTATGCTGTACCGGGAGGGAACACCTTGTCTCTGCTACTTACGGCTCTTCGGAAGCAGAGACACGTCCACCTAGCATTGGCATATTGGGACGTGTTCGTGGATTTCTACGGACTTCGCCCTGACGCGGACAACTGGCACCAATTGCTCAGGCTTCTCCGTATCGGTAAATCCACTTCCCGGGCCGTCAAGATGTTAGAGCAGATGCCGGACGAACTGAAGACCCACGCGACCTTCCGCATTGCGATGTCAACAGCTATACGAGACAATATGAACGCCAACGTTTTCCAGCTTGCCACTACAATTGTGGACTCAATGTTGGATCATTTCAAAGAACCAGATGTTGTGGCACTTCGCATGTACCTCAGAGTGGCTCTGGTATGCCACCACCAGTTCCGAATGATGGCCCTGAAAGGAGAGGAGCTCGAGGGGAAACGTGCCTACGGGCAGCAGATCATCGCCGCACTGGACCGCCTGTGGGGCCCACTCGATAAGATCATAAAGGTAGCGTCCGTCCCGGAGGTGGTGAAGGGATTGCCGAAATCTAAGCACGATGCGAAGAAGTATAATGACCTAAGAGAGGTCGTCGCTCTGGCCCGCAAGATGCTCGGAGCGGCCGACAAAGTCATTACTGAGAGAATGGCCACCGAGGAAGAGCTCGCACCCCTGATCAACAGGCGTAACAGCCTGAACCGATGGGTTGTGGGGTTCTTTGACAAGCGCGAGGCTTTTGAGCCCAAGCTTAGGAGGAAGGGCGGTCTTGCGAAGAGGCGAGTGG
Source organism: Reticulascus tulasneorum (assembly GCA_001557505.1). Lineage (NCBI taxonomy): Eukaryota > Fungi > Ascomycota > Sordariomycetes > Glomerellales > Reticulascaceae > Reticulascus > Reticulascus tulasneorum. The sequence continues at coordinate 2,187,026 of LSAX01000010.1, read as the reverse complement.
CCTTTGAAGAGGAGAGCAGTGATAGGGAGGACGAAGGCGAGGACTGGAACACCAGCATCCGTGTGGTTTGATCACGAACCTCATGACGCAGTGTATAATTATGTATTAGTTCAAAAGCCCATAACCAGTCATCGCGGGGATACTGCAATCGACCATCTCAACATATTACAATCGTCATGATCATGTACCCAGACGCGTGTCTGTAGTTGTCTGATTCTTGGACACATCAAAACCTGTGGGCCTCAGGTATTAAAGCATGTCCAGTCAAGGTGAGGGCTTGCGAAGTCGTTACGACCAAAGTTGTAGGCCGTCATCATAGGGTAATATCTGATGCCGATGCGAACAAGCTCCAAAATACGATACGGGTAGGAGTGAACAAGAGAGAGACGGGCCAGCGAAACAATAGCAGATCCGGAGAAGTCTCACATATTGTCACAAGAGTATTCTGTATCCATTGGGGCGCCTACTAGAATACTTACTTGGATCACTATCATCCATAGAAGTGCACGAAGGCATCAATAATGTCTAATGCCGCCAGGCACCTCTCGTACGAGCCGGCTATGTCGGTATAGCATCGTACATGTAGAAAGAGCTGACACATCCGCTAGCAAGCAAGGGATATTTAATCTCACAAAATTTCCGGCTCAACACATCCATCTCGCCTCGGTCTTGTCGAGACCAGCATGATGTCGAGAACAAAACCCTCTCTCCTCTCTACTTGGGGTCGCTCGCAACTTCCTTCGCCCCTTGCTCAACATCTTTCACCTTTGCCTCCTCCTCCACTCCAAGTAGCGCATCCCAGCGAGCGACAACTGTCTCGAATTTGACTCTCATAGATTGCTCAGTCTTGTCCGCACCCCATCCCATCTCCTTGAGGTAGTCAAGGACGACGCGAGGGTGGACGACGCTTGCCTTAGTCTCTTTAAACCATTTCCTGTTTGGTTTATAACTCATGCAGCCAAAATAGTACCTATAGAGTGTCGCGATGTGGCTCAGCGAAACTTCAGTCTCACGGTGAGGCGTTATCATTGACCCCAGACGTTCCCAAGAAACAGCTGATACTGTTTTATGAGGACGATATGAAAACGTAACTTGGTATTCCGGCTCGGAGTCCTCTGAAAATCGAGAGTCATGGATGTATATGAAAGCCCACAATAGAGTGCCATCCTTTGAGTACTTTGGATCAACGTCGTCTTTCTCGAGGGTGCCCCAAGGGGTGATTTGTCGTTGCAGCTGCTTGCGTGTTCGACTGGAAATAAGGCCCGGCCGCCGGTCCTCGTTCACGCGGCCCTCGCCAAAGATATCCAGCTTCGAAGCAAGGAGTGCATCCTGAAGTCCGCCGGCAAACTGCATACCGTACTTGGGATCGACTTGGCACATCTCCCGTCTAGCATCCAGCAGCTTCTCGTTGAGTAAGTTCAGCGCATTTTTGAGTCTCAAGTCTGTGAGGGACCCATGACAGATCTTGAATTTGCCTTCTCCCTCTCCTAAACCACGCACCAGGGTGAGGGGCGCATTATGAGACACGATCGCATGATGCGCGGTTTTCTTCAAGGTGAAGGAGAAATGTCGAATATTCCTCAAAGATGTGAGGACGCGCATTATCCCTCCATCTTGGAGGAGGGTCTTGGACTTCTCCTCAATTGCGCGTGCGTGGTACGAGTCACTCAGGTATTGGTCCAAGTTATGCGTTACCGTAATTGATCTGAGATTGTGGCATTGGGAGAGCATCGCCAGGGCATCTTGCCTGCATTTGTGGCTAATCCAGCTAGGTGCCTCTGATAGCGCAATCGAGCGAATGGCTCGGCGACGGGCTGGAGTGATTGCTGCGAGATAGATGGTGAGAGTGCGCAAGTCTAAGAACTGGATGACATTGTGCTGCAGCTCTGTTAGTTACATTTAGAGACCACATCATGCTTCGTGGTATCATCGATACAACGTAAGGTAGATATCCAGCGAGAAGGAACACAGTTATGCCACATCCACTTACAACATAGAAGGCAGGTCTGCGGGTCAGGTCGTCGTAGATTAACTGGCAAACCGACAACAGACTTGTGAACGCCAAAGGGACTTGCTCCACTGAAACTGCTCGGCGACTTCTTCCGTCCAGTTCTTCAACACGCTCATATTTCCCCCAGACGAATTTGTTGGCTCGAGGAATAACCGGAACAGGCTCGACCGGCTTGTCCAGTGCAACAGCGAAGCTCCAGATAAGATCTCGGACCTAGGAGCGCAGGTTTGTCAGCTGCCTGACCAGGTGGAAGCTCCTTCAATCACCAGCTACTCACCTCTAGGGGAAGCCGTTGTAGGCGGTTCACCCCTTCTTCTCTGAACGGAGTTTGGTCTTTGGCTCGGCGACTTCGACGTCGGACGGATGACGTTCGGTGACCCATATTGATCAGATCATGAGGCCAAGAATACCTCTGGAGGCAAGAGATAGACCAGTGCAGTCGAAATCGGAAAGAGGTTGAGAAGGACGAGATTGGCTATTGCTCGAGCCAATGTTGTTATGGACTTTTAAGGTTCTGTGGGAAAGAGACAACGAAAGGTGTTGTGGTGCAGACACATGAAGCATGAAGGCAGGAGTGAAGACCAGAATCAAGAAGAAAACTAGGTGTTTCTGGACGCCGCGTTGAGATGAAAGCCACTGCAAATGTTGGTGTGTTGGCGAAAAGGATGGAAGATGCAGGTGCGTGTGAAAGGGATGCGTGCGACTTACTCCCCAAGGCAAGAAGGCAGGTAGAAGGAAGGAGCGACCAAGACGACAAACATGTAACGTAAGGACCGATATAGTGCTTGAATACTCTCCAGGTGCTCGAGCATCTCAACTTACACTAACCACTTTACTAGGCCAATGTTATAGAGGAAATGAACTCCCAGGACGTTGATACAATATCCCGAGTGTGGTAGGCGATATAAAGAGACGACAAGGAACACCATCTGACATGGATCTTTGCACATACCAAAGTCTTATTTATAACCAGATGACGCCCATGGCGTGTTCAGCAGCGAAGGTTTATAGCATGTGCAGAAGACTATCCGGTGGAATCTTTGGAATCTTTCATCTCGATTAGAAGCGAAACGTTTGCCAGACGCCAGAATGTACAGGACCGAAACAGCTGGAAGAGACCATGGATGCTTTCAGCCGAAGAGCTCGACCGACAATCACTGTTGCTTGTGGAACTGTCGTCGCCATTACTGCTTCTTGATATGCCGAGTAATAATCATCTTCATTTCGACGCGTCATGCCAGTAAATTCTCTAGCAAAAATTCCCAAGTTGGTATCTGTAACATGATATCCCGCCAGCCCAATGCCACCGTGCGATGCGAATTCTCAAATCGAGTCCAACCCAGAACCTTCTAAAAAAGACGCTGAAATAATCCGCGAATATGGTGCGGCATGTAAGTTTGAAGTGGCCCCTGGCCATGCCAGTTGGCTGTTATCATCACAATATCGTGCAATCCGAGAGGGACCTGGCCGGCCGTCAACACTATTCCTCCCTGAAGAAAGTCTGCAACTTAGCCCATTTGTTCCTTCGTCTAATAACAAGTAACGAGAAGGGCGAGACAATAAGGTTGGGACGTATCCCGACACAAGTGCACTCGGGTTGGTCTGAATCGGGTTTGACGGGAGGGGGGGGATGGATGACGCAAACTTACCAACGACTCAACTCCCATTCCAAAATCCAACGGCAACAGATCTTGAGCCTCTCCCTGACACTTGTGGTCCCAAGCAGGTTGTATTTCTCCAATTCTTTGGCAGGCAAGATACTCGCAAACCACCAAGGGAAGAGTGCCGGGTCGTTAGGGCACTCGCCGTATATAGATAGTATCCGTTGAGCCAACCAGGGGACGCTTTGGTCTCTCATTCTATGGACGAAACCCACTCCAAAGGCCAGCAGTTCGCTCGTTGGCATCCTTGAAATATCCTCCATCGTGGTAGTTGTGCTCTCTGGTGTCGGCTCTTCCGTCAATGGCGATGGTTCTGTTTCTTCCTGGTCGTTGGGTTGACGTGCTTCGGATACTTCCAACTCTTCTTCTTCTGCGATGCTAATGTCATCGATCCGCTCGATCCTCCCAACCAAGTACCCGTCCAGGATGCCATTTCGCGTTATCTTAAACCGAGAGATACCAGTTGACTCTACCAAGCTTCGGCCATCAGCGAAGTACTCGGCATTAACAATCCGCAACAGAGTTCCGTGTTCCATGAAGTGAGGGTCCTCAGCGGTACGTGGCTGTTGCGGTAGGACCATGCCGAAAGTGCGGTCCCCTTCCAACGCCCGACGAATCATGAGCCGATACCGTGGCTCGAAAATATGCAAAAAGGTAGGCATCATCGGGAAAGACAGCGTGCAGACAAAGATCGGGATGTCAAACTCCCGATGTCGATTCATCGCCTCCGCAGCCAGTGCGTCTCCTCTTGTGACGACAGCATCGGCCCAGAAGGTGTTGATGATCCTTGTAAGGTATTCGTTGGATGGACACGATTGGCGGTGGAGTAAAGGACTGATAGATAGAGCCCTGCGACAAATCGGACAATAGAGCGAGTGATCGAGAACGCGGTGGAGGCAGGTTCGACAGAACGTATGGCCGCATACCGTCGTTAATGGGTCGTAGTACAAGGCATAGCAAACCTGGCAGTCCATCTCCGTCCTTACCGATTCTTTGACCTTGAAGTGGACTGCCATGTCGAGTGCCTCCGCTTCCCCTTCCAACGAAGACACTTCCGCAAAAGACACCTCGGCCTCGTACTTCAGGTCCCCAGTTTCTGCCAGCGTGTAAACAGCGATCAACTTGCCGCCTCTGATAACTCTCGATTCCGTCTCCTCCTCCGCCAGCGACCCTACACCAGCGACCTCCCATTGGCCCCTGGTCACGACATGTGTCGATATCTCGGCGGTAGTCGCCGAGTCCCGACTCCACTCAATTTCTGTTTTGATGTGGTTGATAACTTTGTTTAGAGTGACATCAACACTGCAGTCTCCCAGGGCATGCTCCTTGCGGCAATCGGGAAACGGGCATTGAAAGCCTTGCAGCCTGCTGGCTGTTGCCGGGTACGATATATTGGCTCGGGTATGAGTCTCGGGAAGGCATTGCCTACACAGACTCCTACCGCAAGGCAGTGTGACTGGGTCTCGAAGCGGGTACGAACATGTTCGACATTGGATCAAGCGCACGACTTCCCGGACCTGGTCCTCCGGCAGAGGAATCTCGGCAAGTCCACGACCGCCTTCGTCTTCCGCCTCGAACTCGGGATTGGCGGTGATTGCCGACGGCCTGCTCTCCAGGACCTCCGATTGGTTTGTGGACATTAACGTCCCCGGTCTCCCAGCACCTATTGCTGGAGAGTTCGCGGTGTGAGTTTGTGCCTCCTCGCCGTAGAGTATCGCTAATGGTGGCAAGATAATGGCGATGATCCAGCTCTTATCTTCGCGAGATGCCACGGCTATGTTACGTGGCGGGGATTGATATATGTATACGGAAGAAACGAAGCTTTTGCAGACACTTCCGTGTGTGTAGGTCTGCCGGATAGGAGGAGGAAAGCAAGTAATGGATGTGTATTCATGTATGCCGGATAACGAGTCTTGCGGCAGTCGGTTATCGTCCTCATGATGCACTTGTCGGGGACGATATGGAAATGGAAGCAAGACAGACGGACGACTGACGGGCTAGGCTAATGGAAACCCTTAGGGCCACATGGATTGAGGCTGGCTATGGGGGAAACGAGTTGAGTATCGTCAAGGAACCCCGGATAAGCGTCATACATAACGACCGTTTACCAATCCGCTGGCATCACGCTCTGCTGTCGACGGGGTGGTGTGGGCCGTGCGATGAGGTCAATGAAGAAGATGGGTGAAGTAAGGAGCCGCCTCCGACACGTGAGGCGTGGCCTAAGTGCAGGAGAATATCCATGTATTGATCAGGTACTAGATACTTGGAGCTTGCCTAGGTGCAGTAGGGGTCATCAGGTTAGGCGACTATTGGTTTAGTGGCTTGGTGACACTTGGACGAACCCCTAGTCCCTTGCTGCAGACATCTTTAAGAAATCGCGTGTGTCATTTCTGGGGAAGGGACCCTTTCTGGACACACCTTGATTTGAAGGGGTCGTGGATCTTAGCGGGAAGAGACGATGAACGTCTCGATGTTCTGCTCTTCTATCCCAAGTTTCTTTGCGTCCAACGTAGGAACATGGAAGAATGAAATCCAGTTGACCCGCAACAATGATACCCAACGGTTTCGGGAGCACACATTGTCAAACTCAGGGTCCAGCGGAGCTGGGAACGCCCTCGAAAATTGCATGACGCCATAGACAAGGGTTTGCTCCTCCAACGTGCATAGGTACCATCCATCAGCCCGCGTAGGTAGACTCCACCAACGAGAAGAGGAATAAACACCGAGCGACTACCCACGTACTTCTGGGACAAGTAATTACTTACTTACTCTCTCCTATGTACTTCCAGTAACCACTGAGACTCACCCAGGCCCTGCAAAAGCGTGCTCAGGTAGGCAGGCACTGTTACTCAAGGCAATTAGTGGGAACTTGGGGAATTGCAAACCACCTCCCCAGCAGCTGCTCAGCTCGCGTATCATCCCATCGTCAACTGCACAGTGTGTACACACACAATAAGTTAGTAGTTGGGTGGTGATTTTGGTTCTACTACGTTGCGCAATACCCCTTTCTGTAATCTGTACTTGGCTCAATGAGATGCCCCGACGGTCACCGTAAATGACGAGGTACGCAGGACTTGAACAGTACACCTTACAAGGATCTGGCGTGCTGTGGGCAGCAGAAACGAACCAGTCGCCGCACTGTCCTAAATTTTCCTTGGATACGTTTTCTGCTTGGCCCGCATTTATGCCAATGCATCAGCAGCAAAACCCTGCCCTTGCTGCACTCGTTGCTGATGGGTGCTGGCTCTGCTGATCGTAACCTGCTACAACGATCTCGAAATTCACTGATGACCATGATTCTCCCATCGGCGCTACGCCGCATTCCTAGTGGCTAACCCCAGCTCACCACCCCACCCGCTTCTGAGGTGGTCCGGCAGGCTAGATCTATGCGTCATTGACATTTGTACTTTTGCTTCCCGCCAGCTCCAGCTGCATTGTGCCGTACCTCGCGTTATTCATTACATTGGAACACGGAGAGAATCTGAATTGCGACATTCGAGCCCGGTGGGTAGATGCGACAATGTCACACTGCTAACCACTAAGCCGTAACCAACTTGCTTCTCGTTGGCACGGATGGCTACACAGGATCCATCTAACGATATCGAATAAAGTAAGTGTCGAGAGAGACCACCCGACGTCGGAATGTGCGCGACGCATTTACATAGGTCATGGGTGCGTCTCGTCTCAGCCTTATCGAAGCCTCGAGACCCTGGAAAGCTCGGAGGCTGCGAAGAACCCTCCCTTCAGCCCCATTTATAGCCCAGAGAAGGTTTTGGCCAACAGCCCATTCTGGCTCTTTAAGAAGGACTCGCTACATACTTCGTGAGGCATGGAACGTGGTTAATTGTGGCCCTTTGTCCAATGCTCCTACGCTACGAGCGGCAAAGAGGCTCGAGGGAAATCGATTACGCTGTCAATGTGATGGGCCTCTCGCTACTCCAAACCATTACTTCTACTAACTAGCAAGTTCCACCTCAATTCAAATGCCATACTGCAGTACTTACACCTAGATGGAGATTTGGGCTTCCATCTACCTTACGAAGTAATGGACCTGGAGCTCCAACAGACCAGCCAGCAGGTTACCGCCACCCCGGGTTCAACCAGGTCCGAAGGACAGGAGCTTGTCTACCCGTACCTACCACCTTGTCAAGCGGTGAACAGATCACCGGCAAAACCCCCGTAACCCGCGAACTACAATTAATGCACAGGTGTGCTCAGGAGACGATTGCACTGAATGTTCAGTATTAACGTTTAGAACTATTCAAAAGAAAGTAGTTATCTACCAGCAGTTCCTTAATTGGTTACCAAGAATACCAGGCACAGCACTATGTATCCCTGTTATCGTATTCGCAAGACTATCTACGTCCAGTTTGAGTTTCGTATGCTTTTGTGACCCGCTTGCTTGTCTCTTGTCAACTTACAGGGTCTGTTGCCAAGCCAAGCTGGTTGAGTCCCAGTTTGTTGCAGATCGCCGACCTTACTTCTCTCTGCTCGCGTGCTACTCACACTACTTGATTTCAGAGACTACTCAACTACTCCATGCTCAGTGGACTCCAGTGTACATTAAGAAAGCTCGCAGATCCATTGGCAATCAGAATATCAGGAACAAGAAGCAGATCTTGGTAATCGGCGTCCTTATTTGCCAAACACAGCAAGTCCAGCCCTGCAAGCCTGCAAGCCTGCAAGCCCATCTCTCGTTCAACAATGACGGTGAACCGGTGGCTTGAAGTCTGTGCGAGCAAGCCTCCCAGAGCTCGCCTCAACCAGTTCCACAACAGCAAACCCACTGGTTTTGCTTACGACGTTTGAAAACTTCCAGGGGTCCATACTTAGAAGCTGACTGTCCACTTTACATTAAATTTTAAACCTCGAGCTCCATATTCCCCTTCTACGGGTAACCAATTGACCCATCTTGGTACTCGTGTGCTTCCAAACCCTCCCACAATATAGCCTCGACTCTGCTAAAACACCACCGAACTTACGACAACCAACCACATCCAAGCCGAAAATGTCTGGAGCTGGGACGAATATGGCCGCGTCGACCATCCCCTCACCCGAGGCCCGGGCCAACATCACCAAGAAGCTCGGCGATCTAGTTCAAGCTATCGAAGCGCACCCGGCCTGGGTCCCGCCGAGTCCCCACAAGGGCCTCTACCACATGTGGGACTTCGTGAATCGGTCCATGTACATCATGACTGAGTTGGACAATATCCGTGACGGGTTACCACTCCAACATCCAGAACAGATCCCCAAGCAAGAAGCTGGTGCGTCACGTATTCAACTTGAAAGGTGCTCCGAATATCACGTGCTAACACGGGGCAAACAAGGGTCGACAGGTCCAGCGGCCGCGGCCAAATCATTCACGGATGTGTGCACAAGGACAAGGACCATAGAGGCGATGGTCAAGAACCCGAGGCTATTGGTGTCGATGGGCCTTCCACAAGTGGACTTCGGGACAGACATTCTTACCAAAATGGACGCTGTGCAGCGGGCGATCGACGAAGCACGATGGTGAGGCGGCAACGGCATGCATGCGAGAAGGATCCAGGGGGCCAAAAGCCCTCGAGAATACAAGGAACTCAATCTACGGCAGAGTCCACAAGTGTTGCTTGGAGCTTTCAAAGCACAAGATAGAAGCACATGAATTAGTATGTAGCCCGAGTTTGTTGGCCGCTGCATTCCTGGTGACCCATTCCAACTTTTAGTTGTCGACCATGCCCGAGACTGGACCCTCTAGTCGTCAATTGCACCGAAGCCTGGGGGACATGCCCATGCCAAAGGCCCTGTTCTGCCAATTTTTCACATCCCAGTATATGAAAAAGTAACGCTCCAGCAAGGAAAGCCAAAGCTATCTTGCAGCTCCCAGTCTTCCCCTGGTAGTGGTAGTCGTGCTCAGGGATAATCTCCGGCCGATGTTTCCAAAACAAACACAGCTGCAAAACAACACGCTGAGCACCCAAATTCCAGTCTCAATAGTTTCTTGACTGACTAGTCCCCCAAACGTGGTTGGATCGGAGAAGGCTCGACTCGAGTCATTGCGGTACGGAGACCCAGACGGCGTCGGCATCATCCCCGGATTGACACTCAGCAGCACAGCCGAACCGGTTAATCCAACTGCAACGGATAGTAGGAAGCCAGGCTTGGATCGGTCGATGAGGTACCAAAGGAAGGGGTTCACGAGGGCCAAGGTCAAAGAAACCTGCAACGTCGAGGCCCATGGTAGTTTTCGCTGTCCCTAGTTAGCTTGCGGTGACGGATAAGTATGAGCAGAATGCCTACAATCGCGAAAACGATGCCAACAAAAGCACCTATGCTTCGTACGACGAGCGCCCAGTCCGTCGGCTCCTTGTCAGGCGATTCCACTTGTTGCGCAACTGTCTCAACCTCATTCCCGAAAGCATTTTCCCACACACCATCGAACCAAGGCAACAGGGCGCCAAGCACAACTCCTGAAAACCCCCACATTGTCAAATATTTCCAATCGTATCCTGGCTGGATGATGCCCTCAACCGAAAACGTTGTGAGATTTTTCCCATCGTGTAGATGCGTCACTAATACACCATATCCCATGCCCAAGGAGAATAAGAGGCTCGCTCGCAGCGTGAGAGACAGGAGCGTGACTATGGTGGACGGAGGGGGACTTGTTGAAGTCGAGGGGTATGAGGAGTGCCTTCGCAGCAGTCTTGATCGATCCTTCATGAGCTCGTACGTTGGTTCATCCAAGCTAGGTCGCTTGATAGGCGTCTGGGCGCCGGTTCCCCAAGGTGTATCGGACTCATCTCTGTCGTTGAGAAAGCGGTCCTTCCCAAACGTACCTGGGGAGTATATCCCGAAGAGCGTAGAAGCGGTAAGGTTTAATATCGACTGCGCTCGACTCAACGACCCTGACTCGGAAGCGGTGGATTGGCCGTTGTATTGTGCCCCCAGGAACCTGGCGGAATTGAAGTCGGGGCCGGGACTGGGAGGAGTCGAATCATCCTCCGGGGGTGTTGCGCTGGTAAGGTTATGATCGAAGGGGCGTCGCGGGGTGGGCCGTAGCAGAGGAGGGCCGTCGTCAGACATCGTGTCTTTTCGAGTTGTGTCCTCGCAAGCTATGGTCTCACGTTCTATGCTCCAGAGAGCTGAAGGCGAAAGGAGGGGTTAGAAAGATAAGGCTTATTAACAGGGTAGGACGAGCTGAGGATTGCTCACGTCAGAGAACGCGGTGACTAGCTTCGTATGCAAACACTCGCCACCTTAGCATGTGATTTTACTATCGGACAGCGGTAAACCACGAGTTCAGCAGCTCGCGAACTGGACGCTGTGTAGGGGCAGGCGGCTGCCGGCTTGCAATTGGGATAGAACTGCCCCTGCAGATAGTCCAATGCACAACAACAGATGGGAGAGGTGAGAAAAAAACTGTTGGGGAGACGAGGCGAAAGACGCCAACAGAAGCGAGCATTAGCAGCAGTAAGGGGACGAGAGAAAGCTGGGCGTAAAAGCGCAGCGCCGGATATGCAGTGAACCTATTAGAGACATGGACGCTACAAGAGAACGAGGAACGGCTATTGTCTCGTTTCTCGCTGGTCCAAATAGGTCAGGTTGTGGTTCGTCCACGCATCCAGCTTGTGGGATGCGAGGTGCCCCCCCCTGGCGAGGGTGTGTGGCTTGAAATATTCACATGCTCCGAGGAGCCAGGGTTCGCGTGCTGGTTTGTCCGCAGTGGGTGTCCGGGGTGGAGTTTTGACGACTGACTTGCAGGATGACTTAACTCCAGAAGCGAGCAAATTTCCTGTGGAGGCCACATGACTGGGGCGTGCCACCCCCCGAATTCTGGACCTGGGGTGTCTTGATTTAGCATCATCGAGCCGCTGATTCGCTATTACCCCACATTATTGGCGCTCTAAAATGCCCGGGGACGGCCCAAAACGCAACTGAACTATGTCCCTCCCGTCAAACTCGCCCTGTTCCCTCATTTTCTTCAGCAAGTGTGACCTCTCTGTTCGGATGCGTGCCCTCGGTAAGGTACTACGTCGTGGGTAACTCAGGTAAGGTAGGTAGAGTGCAATGACGGGACAAAGCGAGAAAGGAATCAATAGACGGAAACGTCTCCCACTTCCGTCGCAGAATGAATGCCTGCCTGCCGGCCTGCGAGATGTTCAATGCTAGTGCTAGCCATGTTACCTTAGTTTCCAGCAGCTGTTCTCAGCTACCTTAACGTAGCCGACCTGAGTTACAGATGAGTAGATGCGGTTTACCTAGTGAGAAAGGCTGTTTGCCTTGTGTACATCCTATCCTGTCTTCCGCATTCCAACAAGTCTAATGCATTGGACACTACCCCTCAGTTAGCTTCAGCCGGCAACACGAGGAGTAGATCTCGGACAGCCGATCACTGCTCCAGATGAGACACAGCACCATGCCGATCAACAAATGCCTGCAATTGAGCGTTTTTTTTGGGTGGCATCCGAGACAACCTCATACTAACCTAGGTCTCTGGCGCGGCTAAGCAAGATACAAAAGTGTCTCGGTGTTGCGACGGCTGAACTAGATGAGAACCATGCGCGACACATTTCTGTTCTAGTATTTTTTTTACGTAGCTGTGACATGCGGCCGACAACACCTATTCGACATCGTCGTCGTCCTCTTCCTCGTTGCCGCTAGATTCGCTAGGTCCGTCCTCGAACTCGTCCTCGCTTTCTTCAGCTCCTTCGGGTCGGGGTATCATTATAAATGCCGCCACGCATGTAATTCGATTTTGGGTCTCGTAAGTCCCCAGAATCCTGCCAACTTGCTTTGGCTTCTGATCCTTCCCACCAGCCTTCAGCTCGTCTGCACCAAGCCTCCACAAACGAAGCTTCCCATCACTGCTCCCGCCAACAATGTACACACCGGTGGCCCCGTCCTCCTTCCTTTGCAGCACCGAGAAGTCCTTAATCCTGCCAGACACGCCTGCGTCCTCCCCACCAAGCTGAGCAACTAATCTGGCCACCGGTATATTGCGGCCCTTGTCGTTGGACTCCGAAGGCTTGTCCAAGTCTTCGGCCCTGGTCGAAAAGAAGACGATCTGCCCGCCTTCCGTTGAGACGACCAAGAGGTTCGACTCACCCTCGCTATTCGCCGAGATGTAGCAGAACTGATGTATCTTGGTTCCATGATCGGACATGACTCGGCATTTGGGGACGCTGTCCATGCCGAACACCAGAATGTCTCGGTCAAACCCCACGGCGAACTCATCGCCAGCATCTGAACTGCCCCAAACAACTTTCCTGCCTTCGCCTGTCGAATGTTTCCCTTCGCCAACAGCTTGCAGTATCTCACGCCCGAAGTTGAGCACTCCAGCTTTCTTTCCCGTAACAAGATTCCATAGTCGCATGCTTCGCTCACCTTTGCTCACACTGATCATCAACTTCATGCTCGGGTGTATGGCAAAGTCGTTTACGCCTGAGGGTGCTCCGCCAAGTGGAGCTGTGTCGCCGCTAGGTCGCCCCATCGCCGTAGGTATGGGGACTTTGATCGTTGACAAGAGTGACCAATCTCTCGTTCTCGTGACGCCTATTGTTGAATCTTCACTGGATGATAGCAGCTTGGAGCGGGTTGGGAAGCTGAGCTTCGTAACAGTCGATGTATGGTGCAGCAGTGTCCCTAATTCTCGATTTTTCGGGTTTTCAAGTATTGGCCGAGGTGCTATGGATGATAGCAAGTCCTGACTCCTTTGGTTCGGCGGGTGTGCGGAGAGGTTGTAAACATTGATTCTCTCATCTGTGCTCCCCGAGGCGAGGAACACTTTCTGCGTCTGTCCGGGGACGGCGGCTGAAGGGGGGATAGAGCAATACATCGGATTGAAGATGTATGAGCAGCGAATAGAAAGGTATCTGCAAACTCGGCTGCCTTTTTCGGTGCGATTGTTGCTGTGACCCCGTGGAGGACTCTGTCATACGAGCCGGTGACGATCTGGATCGTAAAAGGTGCGCCAGAGTGGTCGGCGGAACTTGCTCTGGCCTTTTTTGTCGGAGCTGTGCCAGAACCGGCATCGCCATTCGCGATTTGGACCCTCTTTCTTTTTGCCATGTTTCCCTACTCTTTGTGGACAAGATGTGGCTCTGTGGTACAATTCTCGAGTAACTGAGAAGTAAGGATCTCGGGGGAGGTTTAAAATTCCACCAGAAAATTTTGGTAGTGGTTGTACGATAACGAAAAGAACTGCAAGGCATTGTGTCTTATCTTATCGATAACAACCCCGCCAAATTCAGAGACCAGGATCCATTCCATGAATAGCGGTGTCGCCAGCTGCAGCATTAGCAGTCACTCAGATCTCCCAGCTGGCAGGCCTGACTACAGCCATCTTAGCCGAACATTCTCCAGTGGGATTGCGAAACGTGGAACAGCACTGCCAGGGATGCCTTTAGCTCCAGGCCAGGCAAGCATCAATTCAAGCGACATCCAATTCCTGCCCAGGCCATTTCTCTTCGCAGGCCCGAATTAATGGCTACCTAAAGCTCTTATCAACATCGCCTCAGCCCCAACCTGCTGGAGAATGTGTTATTTATAAGATACCGAGTCGCAACCCCTTCTCAATGCTGTAGTTGCTTGTCCACTTCTCCAGAGAAACCTCCTCGAACACGGTCTTCCTGACCAACCCCACGTTGTCGGTCTCGCCGCCTCTATCGGCCTTTGGCTCGTTGCCCCGACACCCCTGAACTTCGATCGTCGAAATGGCGTCGTACGGACATTCCATGCCGTCGACAGTTATGCGGCCAGGCCAGCCTGTTGCACACGGCGCCCCGGTGCCGGCTGTGCCTGTGTCTACTGCCCCGGCAGGCACATTCTCGCCCGGAACAAAGATACAGGTCGGCAGCCACAAGGTTATCATACAAAAATACCTGTCCGAGGGCGGGTTCGCTCACGTATACATGGTCAAGATGCCGAAACCCATCGATGGGAATGATCTGGCTGTCCTAAAACGGGTTGCCGTCCCAGATAAGGAAGCATTGCGAGGGATGCGGATCGAGGTTGAAACCATGAAGAGACTCAAGGGACATCGACCGATCGTGACATACTTTGATTCTCATGCTTCTGAACTACGGGGTGGCGGCTACGAAGTCTTCCTACTGATGGAGTACTGCAACGGCGGTGGCCTGATAGACTTCATGAACACCCGTCTCCAACACCGTCTGACCGAACCCGAGATTCTCCAGATCTTTACTGACGTCGCCGAAGGGGTGGCCTGCATGCATTACCTCAAACCGCCGCTGCTCCACCGAGATCTGAAGGTCGAAAACGTCTTAATCCTCACCACCGGCGCCAAGAAACGCTTCAAGCTATGCGACTTTGGTTCGGCAGCAGCTCCGCGGGCGGCTCCTCAGACTGTTATCGAATGTAGGCTTATGGATGAAGACGTACAGAAGCATACCACGTTGCAGTACAGGAGCCCTGAGATGGTGGATGTCTACCGAAAACAACCTATAGACGAGAAGTCGGACATTTGGGCTTTGGGGGTGCTCCTGTACAAACTCTGCTACTATACGACCCCTTTCGAGGATCAGGGACAACTGGCTATTTTGAACGCCAGCTATAGATTTCCTAGTTATCCTGTTTTCTCTGATAAATTAAAGAAACTCATTGGTAAGTTTTTACTTTTTGCTCCTCAGGAATAGTATCTAACGGAGCTACAGCTTCAATGCTACGGGAAACCCAGCAATCTAGACCTAACATATACCAAGTTCTTCGCGAGTCTTGCTCGATGCAAGGTCGCGAAGTGCCCGTACAAGATGTCAGTGCTGCTTCGTCTTTTGATATATCGATGTGCTGACAGAATGCAGATTTACTCGGGGAGATCGCAATCCGAGCCACGTTCCAGCGAAAGAGCCCCAGCAGTAGACAAAGTGAAGCCCGCGCCAGTGGTTGGGGCTGTCTTCTCGCCTCCACCCCAGCAGCAGCAGGCAATCCCAGAAATCGTGCCCATGAGGAGGGGAAGGCCTACTGCTACCTCTCAACAGCCTCAACATGGACAGAAACCGAGCCCGTCTCCCTTAAGAGTATTAAGTGGAGATCCATTCGCAGCTCTAGATTCCAAGGCTGCCGGAAAGGCAGACGCCGATGAGCTCTCCTCTCGATTCCCCACCCTTGACCAATTTTCTCTCCTCCACGACCATGGCTCGAAGTTTGACTTCGATACTCCTGCTTCGCAGTCATCACCACCGCAAAGAGATTTGAACCAAAGAATATCGGAGAAGCTGGCAGACGATGCGTTCGCGGCGGTTCAGCCTAGCCCGCCAAAAACATCGGAAGTCACTCGTCCCAGGACCGTAGCTCCAACGGTTGCTGCCGCCGCTACTATCCAAGCAGTCACATCTCCGCCTTCAGGTGTTGCCCTGACCAAGACGGCGTCGGCTCCCACCAATCCGTCAGAGATGAGCCGAGCTCAAGCAATAATCACAAAGAACCCGGAACTTCAAGCTATATCATCAAAATCTACGCAGAAGTATGTGTCTACGGGCACAATGACAAGTACTCCGCCATCTGCAGAACAGACGCCGCGAGCGATTCCCATATACAGATTTCCCCCGTCAGAACATCAGAGATCTACAAGTCTTCCAAGGCAGGCAGATCCGTCCCTCCCTGGCCGAACACGTGCGGAAGAAGGCCAGCCAGGATCGAATTCCAGGCCACCATCCCTCCAACCTCAAGCCGTTCATACGCGGCATACTTCTTCTTCCCGGCCATCCCTCGAAGGTGCACGCCCCAATGTTGATATGCTTGAACCGTCACATCCGAGGGCAACATCCACTCGCCCGAGGCCGGTCAGCACCCATCTAGAATCCAATATGGACTACCTACGAGAGAAACAGCGGACGTCAAGACCTCTTGCGTCTCCGGGGCATTCATCACCCAAATTCTTCGAGAAGGCGCCATCGCCTGCTTTGGAGCCCGAGGATGATACCAATATCGAATCTAATGTTGAGTTCTTGCGGAGCTTAGAAGAGTCCGATCCCAAGAAAAAGGACAAGGGCTCAAAGCATGGTAAACGGTCGAGTCTCACGTCACTGTCGGGGACCAAGAATATCCTTGCTGGCAGATTCGGAGACGCATTCAAGCGCTTCGAAGGCAACAACCCGTCTCAACCTGGCCCGCCGCGGACACCATCCCCGCTCAAGGATCTTGATCGCCGCGACTTGACCCCAATAGCCGGTTCGGAAGCGACAGATGGGCGCAGTGACGACGGCCAACTCCCCGAGGATATGAACACTATGACCCCAGAGATGCGCCGGGAGGTTGAACGCAAACGTCTGATCGAAGAAGAGAGGCGGGTAGAAGCCGCACAGGCCGAATACCGTCAACGCCTGGCCGAAAAGGAGGCTGGCCAGACTACCGGACCAACACCATTGCCTAAGAGTATTGGCGGCGTATCACGGGCTGTTAGTATCCAAAATAGAGTGCAGAATCTGTTGAGTGAGGGCCAGAAAGCCCCGCCCGTACCACGCATGGCGCAAGGCTACGGTCAGTATTCTGACGCAGCTACCGCGGCCAGCCGGACAGAGAAGCAGCTACCGGAAATCCCGCGGAAGCCCCTCGGCGGCCCCAAACCCCGGCCCTTCCCAGCCGCCAACTCAGGAGATGTGGTTGTGAACAAAGTCCGGCCAGCAGCCAGCGATCCAACCATTTCCTCCGCACGAGCGATTCCAGGAGCCAAGCCCATCGCTCCCCGAAAACCGATACATCTGAACAGCTTGCCGACGGGTGGCAGGTCGGGCTCTCCGCCCAAGCCTCAGCCGCCATCTTCGTCACAGCCGTTGGGCGGTGGGGGCCTACACAGTCGTGCGACCATGGACATGACGGCCCAGGAGAAGGATGACTACATCCGGGATTTCTCGAAGCGTTTCCCGAGCCTAAGCGCCATCGAGATGGTGGAGCGGGATCTAAATGAGCCCGGCAAATAATAAAGCGTCGTCGATGTTAATAAGAGGCTCTAGTGAGCCAGCAATCACTAGGATTGAATAGCGTCTATTCAATAACACTTGCATTGAGTATCTGTTCAGAAGTAAAGGTATTCAAATCACCGCTGACAACTTCATATTCTTATAAATCACCATGTCTGGTTGATTTTTCTGATGATACTGCCATTACTAGAGCCAGGATGAAAGGCTCATATTTGCTACTCTCCTGATGCTAACGTGTAAGAGGTCTGCTTGTGTAAGTCATTGTATCTGTACAAAGGGGTGTAAGGGCTCTATGTATATGATCCGGGCTGTTAGCGTACTGGATGTGTGGCCAAACCTCAGGCTGTCTGTCTAACAGCTTCGTTAGACTCTGCTTCAACATTTGACTCCCATCATTGAAACTGGAGCCTGATGTCCCGAACTGACATCCAACAAGGGCATTATCGCAAGATGCACCACAGGAAGATCAAATAAGATTGGTATCTTTGATTACGGAACAATCTATAACTGAAACAAGGTATCATAGCGAGATTTTCAAAGCACAATCTACAGACTCGATCGAGTCTTCAAACGGCACCGCCGATGAGACATCGACAGCCAAATGCGGCCCCTACTTCCATCTTTGCGGTTTCCCCTCCCTAGAACAGAGCCCTGACGACGCGACGCGGCAGATTACCCCACGTCTTGATAGGCATCGGCTCGTCGCTGGGTTCCTGCATGATAGCACCGGTCTTAAGGTCGATGTCACGAAGCGGCACGTAGAGCGTCCAGTCTCGGGAGATGGCCTTCCAGAGGAGATATAGGAAGATGACGATGGGGGCGGCGAGGTAGGCTTGGAAGAAAGCCTCAGCTGAGGGCTTCGCATTCGGGTTCGGCTGGAGTTGTATCATTAGCAGGGTACAAACGGGGTGAGAGGAAGACGGAGGAGCGAAAACTTACGTAGAGAGCATTGTAGAAGGTAGCGATAAGGCAGATGAAGTTCAAAAACAGGCCGATGACGCTGCCCCAGATGCCCAAGGGCACAGTGTATGGGATCTGCTCCAAGCGGAAGCCCTGGAGCTTCCACGCCATTCGGAAGCGGATGTGCGACAGGCAAATGGAGCCCCAGACAAAGAAGTATGAGAGACCAGACAGGGCAAGGAGCCAGCCGAAGACGGTCGAGCTCTTTCCCGACTCGCCAATGAAGGCCAAGAGACCGAACGCAAGCTGGACGACAATACACCAGACAGGTCGGCCCTTCTTGTCGACGTAGGCCAGAATCTTCGGTGCCATGCCTCGCTCGGCCATGGCCTGCATGGTACGGGTGGAGCCGAAAGTGCACGAGTTGGCGACGCTGATAACAGCGATGGTGATGACGGCGTTGAACACGGATGGCAGACCCTTGATACCCGCATCCTGGATGGCCAAGACGAAAGGCGAAGCCTTGGTGTTGGCGCCGGACGAGCCGATCAGACGAGGGTCGTCGGCACGGACAATCAGGCCGAGGATGAACAAGTTGACGATGTAGAAGAAAGCAATTCGCCAGAAGACCTGCTTGGTAGCCGTGGGGATGGCCTTTCGAGGGTTGGCAGATTCGGCAGCGGCAAGACCGACCAACTCGGTACCGCCGAAAGCGAAGGCAGCGACGACAAAGACACCGGCGAAGCCGTTGAAGCCGTTCTGGAACGCACCGGGCTCGTACCAGTACCTGGCACCAAGGTAGCCCTTGTCACCGACACCACCGCAGTTGATGACGATACCGAGGATGATGAAGCCGGAGCAGGCGGCGATCTTGATGAGACTGAGCACAAACTCAACCTCACCGTAGCCCCGAACACCGAAGAACTGGATGATGATGAGCACGAAGAGGAAGACGGTGACCCAGACTCCCATGTTGATGTCGTCGCGCCAAAATTCGATGGTGATACTGGCGGCGACGAGTTCGAAGGGCAAGACGGTCAACCAAGCGATAGCGTAATCCCAGCCCATAGCGAAACCCCTGGCGGTGAGTGTTAGAGAAATGATGTGTTGACAGCCAAGCCCGGAAGGCCGCACAAATACTCACCAAGATGGGTCCACGAATCGGCACACGTAGGTGTAGAACGCTCCGTTGATCGGGTAGAGGACGGACATCTCAGCCAGAGCCTGAGTGGTGAACATGAGCATGATACCAACGATCATGTAGCCAATAATCTATCGCATCCGGTGTTAGCTGCGCTCAGATCCGTGGACGCGTGGACCGTGAGAAGTAGAGTTCATACCAGAGATGCTGGGCCACCAGATCGCAACGCACCACCACTACCGACGAAGAGACCGGCTCCGATAGCACCGCCTGGGAGTTCTAGTTAGTGATGCTGGAGGTTGACGGTTCTCGTGTGTGAGCAACATACCAATAGCAATCATCTGCATGTGACGACTTTTAAGATCCCGGTTGAGGGTACCATTCTTGACGATGCCGACTTCCTCATCCTGAGACCCGGAGGCATGAGACGGGGCTTCCGCCTTGGTCTCGAGCTTCTCCTCGGCGACGTATCCTGGAGCAGACATTGCGTTGGTTGGACAGTGGTGTCAAGTGCTAGATATGACTTGAAGACACACCGGAGGTGAAAATGGGATGGAAGGAGAAGGGAGGCAAGAGAGAGGACAAAAACCTGGGTCGAGTGAGCTGGGGTCGCGGACACCTAATATAGGATCCCATATCATGGGACGGGTTGGAGGTAAGTGGCGTCGTCTTCTGGAAGCAGGGTAGGGTTGTGTTGCGGCGGTGGCACCACAGGACAAGGCAGATAGAGCTCTCCGTCGCGCAGTTCCACCTGGTTGCTTCTCAAAGCGCGATCCACGGATTGGGTGTGCTCGAGTCTGGTACCCGGATATGTAGCTCTGCAAGGGATACAACCCATCGGCGTGGACATGCACTAGTGTGGCTCGACACCACCCCCGGCCATGGGGCCATATTGGATCAGATATGGACGCGGGCTAGATTCCAGACTCGGAGTCCATACCACGCAAATCGACATTGCTTTGTACTTCGTTAGTTTTATTAGTCTCCCCTCTACCGCGGACGGTACCAGCTTCCCCAAAGCGGGTCGGCGCAGGCCAAGCCCGTCTTGGCAGACAGCGGACAGCCGCGTATAGGAGGAAGCTCGCAACATCCGAACAGACATGTTACAGACCCAGCACGATGGGGGAGCGCTCGCTAGCCCGCGGCGTCACGGCGGGAACGGTGGCTCGTTGGACAGGTATTCAGGGTCTAGCCGCCGAGTCTTGATGATTCCCTGCAAGGGTTTGGTCCCTTGGGATCATCTCTCGGAAATCTAGCATGGAAAAGTGATCTGGGGGGTGAAGGGTTCGATACGACGGCGGCGAAGACGACGACGGGGGAAGAGGCCGGACGACAACCACCGAATGGGATGACAAGGCGGGACGATGGACTCGAGAAGTGGCTGCAGCCGAATGGTTCTGTGATTGGATCAAGCGCAAATAATGATGTCTACCACTTCGGCCATACTATGAGGCAGACAGCTAGGTGTGTATCGTCTGGTTGCAACTCCACTCCGGCTCGCTTGAGGTGATTCTTCGAGGATTGTATGTATGTACATGGCGGATGCACATTACACCTTCACCTGTGCCCCTGTATAGCTCCGATAAGCCGGGATGTCTCTACAGTAGCTCACGAATAAGGAAGGTGTGGATCGAACTAAAATAACACGAAACAGACTGTCATACTGCATGCACTCGATATTTTCCCAAGTTTGCGGATTAGAAGAGTTGGGACTAGATCGTGCGTATCTTGGCTAGCTGTCATCCGTCCCGCTGAGATGTCCCGTCGGCCAGGGAGAACCATTTACTACTCGTTTATCTTCTTCATCTCGCTCCTCCTCCTTACCGGACTGTGTCTGCCCCCGCCCCGGCGGCAGCGACGGGGTCCAGCTAGAGACGGTGACAAATTTACTAGTTGAATTCTAAGCTGCAGCGCAGCGGAGGGAGGAAAAACAGAGAGACGAGGGGATAGGAGCGATAAGAGAGTGCGCGCCCCCCCGAAAGCGAGCGGCTGTATACCATTTCTCCCCCGAGTCTGTTATTTTGAATTGCCCAGTATGGATGTATGTACTGCAGATACCTGTCCCCTCGATTGTGCGGGACGGTCCAGTAGTTGATGATGCGAGACTTTGGCGACAGAACTAACCGTCAGCACTTTGTCCCATCATCATAATCATCATCAACCCGTCCCATCCCAACATCATCCCCACGGCATAGCCTTTCTCGCCCATCAAGATCAAACAAGCTTCTGCGCATGCGGGC
The DNA here is from genome assembly GCA_001557505.1 of Reticulascus tulasneorum. Lineage (NCBI taxonomy): Eukaryota > Fungi > Ascomycota > Sordariomycetes > Glomerellales > Reticulascaceae > Reticulascus > Reticulascus tulasneorum. The sequence continues at coordinate 2,165,157 of LSAX01000010.1, read as the reverse complement.
CAAGACCCGATCCATCCTGGTAGCGTCAACGTGAGGGAGGGTGCAGGGGACGGATTAGCTCTGTGTGCAGCAGCCCATGTACATACATCAGGTAATTACTGCATGTATGTACAGTATGCTCACCAAAGCAAAAACAAAAAAAGGCAGATTACATACATACTACGTAGCAGATGGCCGAGATGAAGGGTGGCACGGAGATGCCTATCGCCACTATCTGGACCCAGGACAGATAATTGCCTCACCGCGGAGAGGGTTCGCCTGGCTGAGCACCACCCCATCATGAAATCATTACCCGGCTTTTTGTTCTAGAAGGATCATGGAAGCCATGCACACAGGTGGACCGGCCCACCAACCTTTTCGGCCTTTCTCTCACCTCTCACACACCACCACACCCCCCCGAATCCATACTTCCCGCCTGCTGATGCTGGTGTATTGTGTCCGATATTATTATGTAGATGGTGTAGATGGAGTGGATGCTGCGGATGGTGCCAATAGAAAAGGCCCTTACTTACTTACTAAAGTCGGTCCACCTCGAATGGGCATATGCGTCAGCTCACCACATGGGGTTGTATCTTCACCTACCTTACAGTACCTTGTGTCGATTGGTGTTTTTGTCCCTTAATTAATTTACTGCATACATTCAGAATGATTACCTGAACGTTCGAACTGGCGGCCCCGCCCTAGGCAGCGAATGCACATGTCATATGGCGTCTCCCGATCTTCCCATCTTACCGTGTTCGCGATGAAAGGAAGAGCCGTCTTTGATGGTGTGAGGTTGCTCTCGTATCGCCAAGAGAGTCAAGCTTTTCCGAGCCTCAAATGGCTCGTCCCACCATTGGCCCGGGGCCTGAAGCCAAGAAGCAGTGGTGGCGGGATCGCTTCCACCATGGCTGCTGGTAAACTTGGCATCCGGACGAAACCCTACGCGAAACTTCTCGAAAAGTGTGGAGAGAGTGTGTGCCTCTCCCGCGCAACCAAAAAAAAAAAAACCACCATCCTAATTTACTCCATCCCTTCGATAGCTGAACAGATACTACACATAATTAAGCGCACCTTACTCGATAATTACCCCTTCAGGGCACTCGTCCAGTCTCACAACCGGCTTGGGCCGTCAAGCCTATCTACAACATACCAGACTAGCTGGTAGTTATCTACCCACCCTGCGGATCATCCATTCCTCAACCAATCTAACGCTGTACGTGCCCGTAGATGTGTGCGATCAGCTCGCTAGCCTTGTCAGCAATAATCGGGTTGGCCACACTGCACTGGCGTTCTGTTCTTCTACGTAGGTAGGGGGTAAATTATGTGAAGGGCAGACAGAGGATGCGCAAGGGCAGGTAACGTATGCGGATTATTAATAAGTTATTCCGTGGGCATACACATCATGACCGCCATGCCGTATTTGACGCCCTCTGGAACGGGCTTGGTTCCTGTCATCGCCAAGTTTATCGTTCCCGGTAAGATTCACTCCTTGTTACCCGGTCCCGAATAGGAATGTGTTATAGCCCCCCAAGCCAGCGCACTACACACCAACATTTGCCCCATCCTGCGCATGTGGTCAGATCTTAGCACGACAAGAGTGCCGGCATCGTCAAATGAGGCGGGGGAGCGGTGGCCGAACTGGATTCATCACGAACTGCCACGGTCCAGTTGTTTTGCGTTAAACCTGAACAGTCACTCAGCTACTAACCTGTAATGCCTCTAGCCAATATTGCCTCTGGCCTGGCTCGCAAAGCCCTTCCCCCTAGACGCTAGTTAGTCACCTCGGGGCAAAGTTGCGATTTGCTTCGGCCCTTTGCCTATCTTCAAATAAAGAAAACTAATACTGTTGGCCACGGGTAATGACATCTCAATCAACGGGCCCATACTGCCCGCGGTTAGTCTATCGCCCTGAAACCTCAACCTGGGCGGTATATCACCTGAGTCCCGCCAGACCGCGGATGGGGGGAGGATCGGACACGCCGAGAGACCGTTTCCACCTACGAAAAGGAATTGGAGGTCCATAGAAAACGGCTCACACGTCCGCCACATCCCGCCAGCTGGAGGTACGCGTCGCCTCTGTGCTTTTGTCTAGTTCTACATAGCTTTTCCATTCCATGATAACAGCTTCGTGAAGGAGGAAGATAAGCAAGCATTGGCCCCGAGCTGGCAGTGAGCTTGATAACGGGGATTTGTGACATTCTCAGGGGCTTTAGTGGTGTCCCAAGTCCCGCTCCGAGAAGAGTGCGGCTTCCGGCAAACCCCAGAGCAGCCTGTGCGACCGCCGCTCCAGCCTTGCCGACAAGTCAGCCAGTCCCTTCTTCCTGGGAGTGCCTTGTATCCGGGTCTAGGTAGCTGGAGGAAGAGTCCGTTGGTCATGGTAGTATCAGTCACGACGGCGTCAATGGCTATTTGGCGTTGGCATTCTCATGCTGCAGCCACTTACAGGACGACGATCGAAGCATTGCGAACACCCAAACCGCAGATATCATCTTTAAGTACGTATCATGTAACCTAGCCAGTGGGCAGGCTGGGATTGCGGGAAACCAGCGGGGTTAGGAGAATAACCGCCAGCTTGCCAACTCGTCCTACCGTGCCATGCCGTACGTTCTGAGCCAGCATGGATGTGTGTATGTACTGATCCGCGGCCCCCGTTTCACTTGATTGCATGCACAAAGAACGCTTTTCCCCAAATGGGACAATTTCCGGCAGGCTCCTCTTCGCTATTCGCAGAGCTTGTGAGCTCTCACACGGCCAATCTGTTTCTGGAAGGAACGCTTCATTCGTCGGATGCCATCCGAATGCATATAGTAGTTACAATTGGCCGGGTTTCCATTAGGCCCCGGAGCAGACCTATAACTCGATAGCCTGTCACTGGGGCGGGTATCGTAACCCCACATGCGCATATGCACCGAAGGCGGGACAGGATTCCTTCTAGAACAATTCCCGCTCGTCTCTAGACCGCCTTCCCAGAGAAGGGGGGTCTTTCAGGGTTCTGCGTCTGCCTTACTATCCACCTGTCATGGTGTCATGGTGTCATGTCACTACTCTCGTTCGTCCCTTTCCCGTGTCTCACGATCACTGCCATCCGATGTGCCTGCTTGGATGGGACCACTTCCAGTCGTGCCTGTCCAACATCTGAGCCCACGTTGCTGGCTAGCAACTGGCTACCCTCAGACTCAACCATGCTTTTTCATGGGAACAAAAGTCACGCCTTCCATTTGCGGAGTAGGCTTCCATTCGACAAGTCCTTGCTCGTAGAGTGCCAGCCAGACCGCATCCGCGTTGACAACCTCCAGAGCTTCCCGGGCCTCCTTATTCTGACTCAACAAGTCCACCAATAGGTCCAGTATCTCGTCAAACAGTTCGTGCTGCACCCGGACATATGTAACGATTGCAACAAGCAATCGTACGACAGCATCCCATATCTGGACTGGCTGGGCGAATCTACCAAGGCCCCCAGTTGCTGCGGATGAGGTTGCGACGACTTCTGACGAATCCTTGCCCTCCATGGTCATACCAGTGCGCATGGGAATGAGTATCCCTCGAGCTCCACCAGACAATGTACCTGTGCCCCTTTCGGGTCGAATTTTACCACGACTCTCTTGGGCTTCCTTCTTTTTGGCTCGGCACCATTTGCCGAGGCCGTTCCACCATTCTGTTTTGATCCTCGAGCTCAGGAAGTCACCAGCGGTAGAGCAAAGCATGCAGATTGCATCGCATGCAGCAATAGTGACAAAAGACTCCGAGTCGTACAATCTACTTATGATAACCGGCCAGACGGCATTGACCAGCGGCAGAAAGCTGTCCTCATCTCCGGCCAGTGCAGGAGACACAGTAGCCAGGAGATCAAGCAGGGATTTTCTGAGCGTCGGAGTAGGTGAGGTGAGATAGTGCTGTGTGAGTGTCGCAACTTTTTCGAGTAAAATGTAGGTTGGCGTCTTTGGAGGCTTCTCTTTCTCGACCGCTGCGTTCGATGGTTCCTCGTCGGCTTCGGCTTCGGCTTCGGCGTCAACGTTCTCGTTGTTGTCCTTGCCCCTTTTGGACTTCCATGGTGTCTGAGGATGTCCCTCTGTTATTTCCGTCTCCGCATCCTTGTCCACTTGGGCTTGGATCTCCTTGCGTTTCTTGACAATTTGCACAATATCCTCTATCGTAATCGGTTTGGGGGCCACTTTTCTGTGACTAGCCGGGGCGTTCTGCCTTCCTTCAAGCAATAATCTATCCGACTTGACTCCTTGTTCAACGACCGCTTTGAGGACTCCGAATAGCCCTTCAACTAAAATAGGGTATCCGTGATAGTTATCCAATGCGGCAAATATCGATGCCACAACATCATCAAGATATGGAACTAGCCGCGGGCCTGTTAGGCGTGTCATCATGATAAGGACTTTGGTAGACGCGGGTGAAATATCGAAGGTATTGAGCCGGAGAGAAACTGAGTTGACCATGTAATCAACATTCTCTATGATTAACTCGGACACACTCCTGTATCCGCAGGATGCCGCAAGTATATTGAGCGTCGTGATCGCATGCTCTCTCAGTTGCGCGTGCTGCGAGCCAAGGAACGTTGCGATAGGGTACAAGACGTCAATAAGTTCTGGCTTGAACGCTTCGCCAGATCGGCTTGCCGCAAAAGCAATGGCCTCCAAGGCAATGGCTTCCAACCTCCAATCGACACCAGACAGCTCTTCGTGTGAATCTAGTGTTGTCACAGCGAAGGAGTAGAGCTCATTAAAGACCGTCTCTGGGTCTTCAAATCGTGGCGTCAAGGAAGTAAAATCCAGAAAGTTGTCAACATCGCTCGAGCGAGCAAATGAAGCCTTGACAAGTTCAAAGGACAACCAAAGTGAAGTTATCTGAGATGATCCAATCGAGTCGCGAGCATAATCTAGCATTTCTGCTGCCAATTTCGTCTGCTGAGAGGCCGACCCGACCTTCGATATGAGGCCCAACATCTCTATCCTTGTCGCGGCTTGACTCTCTTGATTAATCAGGACAGGGCTGTAATGTCTTACCGGAGCCCCGCCTGCCTTGACCAAGTTTTTGCTGAACCACGAACCTTCGTCCGTTTGCACTTCGTTGAAGAGTTTTCCCTGCCCCGTGGCCGCTACCAAGGACATGGCACTGTCCCTGAGGGCCGACGCTATTGAGTCGTCCAGGGTGGAAGAATCCAACTGAAGAGCCGTCACTGTTTCCAGTCCTCTTTGGAGGTTGCGAATTGCAGATTGCTTCTTGGTCTCGTCACTGGAGCCCATGATTCGCGGCAGGCTCACGACCCAGTTGTAGACAGTGGCTTTGATTGTCTCTCCAAGCTCTGGATATATGGTAGCCAGGTCCTGCAAGCTCGTTTCCGTGATGGAGGAGCCGCGGTCGGTTGATGCCAGCATCACCGCCGTTTCGACTAGGATTGGTGCGCTGTTCTCTAGAGAGGAGTGGCACTCATCGAGAAGAGCGACGGACAGTCTTTCCAGAGCGTCCCGAACATCAGCAGAATCGTGTGTTCGCAGCTTCAGCACTGTCGCGAGAGCCAGCTTGATTTGTGGCACCGTAGCCTGCAGCCATGCCGGCGTGAGAACCTTTCCCTTGTGGGACTGCCCGGTCGTCTCGATGTCACCAGCCTTGTCGGTTTCTGGTTTGGCCAAAATACTTCTTGTCTTGACATCACCCAAGACTTGCACTAAAACCAGTCTGAGCGCCTGAATGGAGGCAACAAGCACCCTTATTTTTTCTCCTGAAGGCTTGGACAAGACTCGTGTTAGCCACGATACTATGCCGGGAAGAAACGTGGCAAGAGCTTCGTCGTCCTTAATAGAGGTGTATACTGCCTGCAGCGTTCGTAGTGCTTCCAGTTGAATCTGTGGCGTTTTACCATTCGCAATAGTTTCCAGGATTACGGTGATGGTATGTCCCAGGGTTGGAATAGATTGCGCTTCAACCAAGGCAGCAGCCGCAGCAGGCGACAAACCAGCAGCATTTATCAACGCAGTCAATGCCCTCAGAGTCTCCAGCTCGGTCTCCTCGGGAAGATCACGCTTCTTATCCTGGCCGCCTGGCACTCCGCCGGCGATGAAGGTTAGTAAGATGAGAAGCTGTTGGACGAGCTGAGCCGAGACCTTGGACTTCCAACCATGGACCAGCAAGACAGTGACACACTTGATGGCAAGCTCTACAAGGTGCATAGGGTACTGCTCCTGGTTGCGAAACATATGAGATAGCGGGAAGAAAACATAGTCGGCGAGCTTCTCATCCATGACTGACGGGTCCCGGTTGACCTGGTCGCTCAGGATGTGGAACAGCTCCTCGGTAAGCTCGGTGAGCTTCTTGGTTGAGGCTGGTGCCTCTGGCGGCCGAATTGCCAGCTTGCTTATGGCAACACAGCATGGCTTGAGCTTTAGATTGTGTGAGTCTTGGAAAACAAAGAAGCCGACATGGTTTTGCATACCTGCTTGAAGAACTCGTTTCTTGCCGGCGTAGATGTGTTTGTTGCCATGATGAAAACTCACCCAGTAAGCCAGGAAAGTGTCTCAAATGACCCGACTGGATGGTAATTCTCTTTGACCGGCTCAGTCATCCCTGTCATGAACACAGTTGTCCATTTGTATCGCGGAGCTGATAGCCTACCTTTCCATGGTTGTATGGAAATGATTCTAGGTGGGGGATTTGTGAGGCAGCAAACACCCTCAGCTGCACGAAATGCCAACTGTAATTAGCTTCGCACTGCACGGAGGGCGGGTACCTAACTAAGGTAGTATGCAGCCGCCAATCGGAGCCACCTAATTAATGTGCCCCGATTAAATACTTAGGTACCTGGTAACTTCACAGAGTGTTCCCAGGTGTGTGTAGGCTCTCGCATGGTACTTTACAGGCGACTCATCCCCCGAAGCCAAGGCCCGCCTCTAAATCCGCCGCAGCGCAATTGTGCACCCGAAAGGCTCTCTTACAGCGTCTATCTTGCAGAAGAAGGTAAACCCACCAGTTCAGGATGACAATCCTAGCCCGCTCCATTCCCGTTTCACATCGTATGAATCCAGTGTTAAAACATCTTCTTGCTGTATACACACATACCAAGTTGCAAAACTTTCCTTCAAACCTTTCTTCCACGAGACTTCAAATCAGCGTTTGGCTCGACTTCCCTTAAAACCCCAGCTGTCTATTTGGTGAACCTCCCCCCGAATCTCGCCGGAGAATGCAGCAAACACCATTCCCTACAATCGTCCATCCCTACCCATCCCCAACGCAAAACTCTTGCGCCTATGAATCAGGACCTGCGGGAGCCCAGAATGCCATCCTGTTCGTTGGAGGCCTGGGTGACGGGCCGCATACCGTTTCGTACACACGTGCCATAGCTAATCAACTTGAGGAGAGCCCGAGTCTCAGCTATTCTCTCTTTGAAATCCGGATGAGAAGCTCGTTTACTGCCTTTGGCTATTCGAGCTTAGATAACGATGTTGAGGACATCTCAGCCTTGGTGGAGTATCTTCGTGGCATTGGGAAGAAGAAGATCGTCTTGATGGGCCACTCCACTGGCTCCCAGGTAACGCATTTCCCCCAGATGTCTTGCACGGCAGCGCTGACAGAGTCAGGATTGCATGGTGTACAGCTTGGAAAAGGAGAATCCTGTCGACGGCTTCATTCTGCAAGGCGCCGTATCGGACAGAGAAGGATTTGCACCCTTCTTGGAGCCGGAGACGATGCAGAAGAGCGTGGCTCTGGCTACCAAATTGGTGTCCGAAGGCAAGCAAAATGAGTATATGCCCAAGGAGCTGTTACCGGCATTCCAGAATGCCCCCGTCACCGCATATCGATGGAACTCGCTGGTCAGCAAAGGGTGAGGCCTGCGATGCGCTACGTGTTTGGCCGAGAAAGCAGCTAATGAGGTTCACAGAGGTGATGATGACTACTTCTCCTCGGACTTGGACGCGCAGTTCGTTGCCTCCGTGTGGAATCGGTTCGAGAAGCCGGCCCTCGTGCTGCTCTCTGGAGAAGACGAGTACGTTCCCGCGGATATCGACAAGGAGGCTCTTCTCAAGTCATGGACGAGTGCAGGTTCTCAAGTTAGTCCGCTCTCGGGGTTGATCCCGGGAGCTGGCCATACTGTGAAGGAGCCGGACGCCGAGAAGTGGATGATTGAAAGGATTGTCCGCTTCATCCAGGATCTAGAAGCATAGAAGATAAAGCACTTGCGGGTAAAGAAGACGGATCATCTTGTCATTGTCTTTGAGCAGCGTTGTCCAAGGTGTAGCAGAAGAATGAGCCTGGATAGACCTGCTTGAACGTAAATCCTCTTCCATGGTGTAAGGTGACGATGGTGCAGGCTACATGCTGTTAAGTAAGATAGGCTAGCTATATACGCGGCGAGTCTTGCTTGGGTCGGAGGAACACCCCGAGACCGCACCGGTTCCGATGCTCAATTACATCTCTACGTCGGGATCCAAGGGACGTTTATCAAGTGCATTAGCCTTCACGGATATCTATATTCATCACGTTCCGGGTGGCCCGAAGGCGCAACCCCACCAGGTCTCCCTTTCGTTAGGCGCGAGGTCGGCGATAAGTCTGACACGCGGTTGACTGCCGGCGATCACTAAGACGCCGCCCCTTATCCTAGACTAGGGAGTATGTAGGAAGGTCGGCGACCCAGAACCGCGGCATTGTGGCTGAATTTTGAATTTGCCGGCCGCGCACCTTACACGATCAGGATAATTAACGAGCGGGTATATAACTCGTCCTGTGGCTCCCCTGAACTTTCCTCAGTGTATCATTAAGTTATCAATTTCAACCACGAAGAAACAAACACTTGACTCGCAGCTCCCCACCGCATTCAACACCCACACTACCAGCGCGTACTTCAAGACTCCTTTTATCCCGAAACCGTCAAGATGTGTATGGGGGCAACATGTTCAACCTGCTGTAAGCTACCAGCCCCGGCCCATTGGTCCCGCCCCCAATACTAACCCGCCCTCGAAAAAGCGAAGAAGTCGTGGCGCGGCTGCGGTAGCCACATCCCCTCGGCCATGAGCGGCGTTGCGGAGGATCAGTGGTGCACCTGCACGCCCCGTGTCAATGTCGACGGAAAGGAGTACCCGCCAGCGGCGAAGGTTCAAATCCCCGGGATGGCGTGGCTGGGTAGCATGCTCGGAGGCGGTGCCGGTGACCAGAAGCCACAGACCAAGGGCAAGGAGGAGTTGTAGACTAAAGCATTTTGCCCGGGCGACTCTTGTGCGGCCTGCTTTGAGGCAGGAGATAGGGATCTAGTATTGAGTTCCTCGGGATCCATATTCCTAACCATAACGAACTATAAAAATGAACACGTGAACATAGAATGCAAGCTCCCAAGTGACACGGTCCAACTACTCTAGCTTACTTGTTGATCATGGTTAATTACTCTACTATTCAGAGAAATGATGTGTGAACCAGACCTGGGATGTTGCAGCATGGTATCTTGGATAGGATCGGGGGTGCAAAGGGCGCAAGGTTCCGCCTCTTTCGCGGCTCCTCTATCGGAGGGTGGATCGGTGCATTTCTGCGGTGGATGTGGTTACGAATAGGAATCGACTGATTTGGCAATGGAAACCCCGATAAACTGATTAGGAACGGACGAAGAGATGGATGAGCTGCTCCAAAGACCACGCCCCAATTCTAGTCGTAAAATCTCTGGAATTTTCAACTCTGTTCATTCTTCTATACCAGTCGCTTGCCTGCTGAAAAGGTAGATGCGGTCGTCATGCTGCTCCTCTCACCCGTCTTCCTCGCGGCATCCGCCGCCATTCTCCTCCTCGCCTACCTATATCAAGCCCTCTCCTCTCCGCTCAGAAGAGTCCCCGGGCCGGCCCTTGCCGGCTTCACCAGGCTGCTACTGAGATATCACGAGCTCCGAGCAAACCGAACCAAGTTCATCCACGGCCTTCACCGATCCTACGGCCCCGTGGTCCGCATCGCCCCAAACGAGGTGTCCTGCACCTCTGCGGATGCTCTCAAGGAGATCTACTGCTCCAGTGGAAGCGGCTATGACAAGACCGAGTTCTATGACCTGTTCAGAGCCTATGGCCGCAGGTATGGAAATACAAGACCCTAGTCCCTAATTCTTAGATCTAGGCTGACGAAAGACGTAGGACAATGTTCACAACGCTGAAGAAGGAAGATGTGAGTTTTTGAGGTTTCTCTATTCATGAATCTCTATCTCACTACTGTGCAGCATGCCAAACGAAAGAGAATCATTGCAGATCGCTACGCAAACAGCAATGTGATGCGAGAAGTTCCCATCCGGGGTATCGCAGACAGATCACAAAACTTCATCCAACGATGCCAGGCATCAGTAGGCGGAAGTCTCGACATCTTTGTAAGGCCAAGCTAGTCTGAACTACAATGCCGCAAACTCGCTGACTTGCTTTACCAGATGTGTAAATTCTTAACTGCACTCTTACCACGAACAGTCCGCTGAAATTGCTCTAGGTCTGCATTCGTACGCGTGCGACTGCGTAACACACCACCTGTTTCACCCATACGGGACAAACTGTCTCCAGAACCAGGGAGACGAGGAGATGATGCACCAAGTAGCGGCCGACGACAGTTTGCAGAGTAAGTAGCAACCCCCCACCTTACCGTAGAGTTTCGAGCCAACAGACCCAGACCGGCTCGTTCAGCACTACAGTCCCACCTTACACAAAGCTCTAGCCAAAGTCCTCTACATCTTGGCCAAGCCCCGCCAAACACCTCTGGCCGACAAATATGTCATAGAGTCCAGCCAAGTCACCGACCCCGCGCAGTTCACACTTCTCAGTCGTCTTCATGAGAAGTCTGCCGAGTTGGAACCGATGGACATGGCTGCGGAGTGCCTGGATCACATGGCGGCGGGCATAGACACCACAGGGGACGCTCTGTGCTTTCTGATGTGGGAGCTGTCTCAACCGGCCTCGTTTCACTTCCAGGAGAAGCTCCAGCGGGAGCTGCGAGACAACCCGGAAACGCCATTTGACAAGTTGGCGTTCCTGGACGCCGTGGTCATGGAAGGGCTTCGTTGCTTCCCAGCAATACCAATGTCGCTGCCAAGATATGTGCCCCGAGGCGGGAAGACTATTGATGGGTATTTTCTGCCAGAAACTACGATCGTTAGTTGTCAAGCATACTCCGTCCACCGAATCAATGACGATGTATTCCCTGAACCCAACTTATTCGACCCGGACAGATGGGTAGCAAGCACCGGAGACGCAGAAAGGAGGCGCTTGATGTTTGCTTTCGCGAGCGGGGGCAGGGGCTGCGTAGGGAAACAGTGAGTTGTCTATATGTCTGTTCTGTGGTTTGGCTTGCTATATTTGCTGACATTCTGTAGTCTGGCTCTGGCGGAGATGAAGATTCTGCTCAGAGATGTATATTTGCAATACACCACCCGCCCCGAGCACAGCATGACAGCTGAGTCCATGGAAATGTCGGACCAGTTGATCTCGTCTAGGCCGCTTGGCCAAAAATGTCTTGTACGGTTCGTACCTATCCAGAGGCTAGAGGCAACGGACTCTGAGCAAGCATGACGAAGATGTGGATATTGATGACGGATATCTACCCCCGTGTTCCTACCTGACAGTCACCATGGGCTTGAGAATTCATTACTTAGCTTGAATGAACCTGGTGCTCCCTTGAACTTGTATGAGCTCGTTTCGCGTGCTGTCTAGGCATGCGAAGTAGGGGCCAAATGTGGCAAGTTACTTTGGAATGAGTCAGATTCATAGTGAACAATCGTATCAAGTTGGGACAGAAGATAGAGCGGAATGTATGCAAATTGCAATCTAGAAGCTACCTAGGGGCCGTGATCGGAGACCTCGGAAGATCCCATTTTGTGTAATCCACATTATATCGCCCCCGACAATTTTGAGCAGCCACTGATAACAAAGTTGAGCTGAGAAAGTTGACTAATCGAGCATGGTTGATCCATTTGCACTACCGAAGCGAAGGCAAGCAAAACAAGCAAATGAACTTTTCATCGTACATTGAGTGGAAATCTCGCCGATTTGCTGCATTGCCGTAGGCCAGGGGCGTGCCTTACTCCTCGTCGGATTCCTCCTCCTCGGCCTCGGCGAGCCAGGTAATGAAAGGATCAGCAGCCTTGCGAACCTTCTTGGATGTAGGCAGGTCGACATACTTCTTGCTGGCCTTGGAAGCCCACTTGGTAGCAACCTCCTCACTGAGCAAGTCAAGGTTGTAATACAGCATGAGAATCTTAACGATCTGGTTGTACATCTCCGGGTGCTCCTTACCAAGGGCACCGATCAAGCGTTCTGTTCCACCGAGGAGTGCCTTCTCGTGGCGCTCAGAGGTGACGAACTAATCATGAGGGTCAGTATCAGGTATTAACCGTAGATGGGTAACATGAAATAAAAGGGGTGCGGCATACCTGCTTCATCATACCGGAGCGCTTGGGAATCTGAGCGCAAATGTTCTCGTCAAAAATGGTCTGGACAAGGACAAGAACGCTACGATGCTTGTTCTCAATGCCCAATTCCTTGGCCTTGACGAAGATCGCGATGGAGTCGACCTTGTCAATACCACCGCTCTCATTTGCCTGATCCTGGATCCAGGTTCCCAGCTGGTCGTAGACGGTGTTGCCGCCGCCTTCGCCATCTTCGTCATCATCGTCTCCCATGTTGAGCTTTTGCTGGAAATCGCTGGGAAGCTGAGCCTGGCGGGCTTTGATGGCCTCCTCGCTCATGTCAACAGCCCATTCGTGGTCATTGGCTTCGACTTCCGGGGCAAGCTCGGTGGCTTCGTCCTTCATCTTCTGGAGCTCGTCGTCACTTCCGTCGTCGCCATTTTTGTCGAAATTCTCGTTAGAGCCGTTCTCGGAGCCTTCATCGCCGCCGCTACCGTGGCCGTTCCCGTTCCCGTTCGCATTGCCATTCTGCTTGGCTCGGCGGGCAGCCTTGCGCTCCGCCTTGTCTTTCTTGCCCTTCTTTGGCTGATTCTTCAAGATGAAGCCGCTGAGTTTCAGGCGGAGGTCGACATCAGTGCGCTGGCCGCAAGCCTTGCAGTCAAGGAGGATGCGCTCGTCCTTGATGTGGACTACGGTCTCGGGGTTCTTGCACTTCTTGCAGAGAACGAACTTGTTGATGAAGCCATCGAGGTGGTCCTGAAGCTTGCTGGCATCGTGAGCGCCGTTGATGATCCAGCGGTCGTCGGGAGGATCAATGTTGGTCTGGGCACCGAGTTCGAAGCCAAAGTACTTGATGACATAGGCGCCAGGGCGGTCGAGAGACTGGGCAACGCTGCTCAGGTTGACAACGACGGTCTTGATGCCGTTTCCTTTGCCTTCGATCTTGGTGTTGATCCTCTCCATCTTGTAGCGATAGAAGGGGTCGGTGACATCACGGCGAACGTTGATGAGAGCCATGATTGCGGTTTTAGAGGGCGGGACAGCCAACGACGGTGGGCTTTAGTTTTCTGGGAGAGAAGATATGCGATGAGGGAATCGGTCGGCGAAGCTGGTAAGGCGAGCAGACTGACGACTGGGTAACATGGAAGGACTGGAGGGATTTCGAGGGTGATTGGCGTCGCGCGGGAGGATATAGGTTGAGCAAGGAGAGATCAGTGCTCAAGAGGACTTTTGATTGACATAGGGTAAACCGTGACTAGTACGTCTTTGGTGATGGGTAGGCATTAACTCCTTTTGCTGGGTTTTGGGATTGGATCTCAGCCGACGGAACTGATATTTGGGCTACAAGGCTTTCGCAATATGCGAAACGGATGCAGCTTGATGGGGAGAAAGTGTCTGAACACGGTGTTCCTGTCGTGCTGATACATAAACAGCTGTGTGCTTTGTACTAGGCTTATGATGTGGGTTTCTTTCAAACTCGATGGAGGAAGTGTGGTGATGGGTGTTGGGTGGGTTTGGGTCGTTGTCAAGCGTCGGAGAGTGCGTGGCAAACGTCGTGATCCGGAGGGTCCTTGGGCTCAGGTTGCGAGGGTCAAAGGCGGGATAGAGCGGCGGGGCTTTCTAGCCTTGTATCAACGGAGGCTGATCAGGATTGACCAGATAGCGGAGAGGAAAGTCTGGTTTCGAGAGAAAGTGGCTTCTCTAGAAAGTTTGGGCAACAGGAGAAAAAGGGTTTTGCTGGCACAGGAGGAGGAAGAAGATTTTGTGTGTGCGACTTGTGTGGTGTCAAGAAAGAAGTGGGTTTGTGAGCAGGCAGAGTTTGATGGTGTGGCAACAGTGGAAATAAGGGTGGTGGAAGTAGTAGTCAGGAAGTTTCCAGTTTGGAGACGCAGCAGCCGAAAGGGAGGGGGGGGAGGGAGGAGGAGGGATGGGATCATCCGATGAATGCCTTATGAAATTGGGTGCCTTACTTTTAGGTACCTTTACGGAGATAATTTACTACAAACATAGTGCCCGTGTTACCTGGGGTCAGATCCGTACCATCTAATTATGCATGCAAGTCTCTCACATTCTCCTTCTCACTCACTCATCACTCTCTTCTCTCACACTCTCCGCGCTAAGCAAAACATCCATGGATTCCTCGGCGAGCCTGTCGGAGGTGAGAGCGGCTCCACGCGGTCTTTGACTTTTCCATGCCTGCCCTACCACACCTTACCTACTACCTATTACTTACCTACCTACCTTACATGCCTTACTCAGAAGCACCACGCAGTCTCGTAGGCTAGACGGCTATACATAGCAAGCTGGCTGCCATACCCGACTCCCTCGCTTTTCCCCCCCAAGCAAAGTAAAGCCAAGCCAAGCCAAGCCATGCTTCTACCGACTCCACTGTTCGTCTATCCGACGATCACTTGACTGGACCAAAGACTCGAAGAACTTATTGCGACTGACGGCGGCGTGCGGCCTTGTGGGCCTGGCTCTTCTGCCTACCTAGGCACATTCCACAACGTGTAGTGCCTTCATCATCACGCGAACCAATCAGTGACACTCTGTACATACATAGCCATTGGGGAAAGGCGGAAAAGGGAAAAATAGAAATGAAGATATCCCAAGCCTTACAAAGGTTTCCACGTGTCATGGATGCTCATTCGCTGCCTTGTTTCTTTATGTTCCCCACGAAACCCCCGCCCAAAAAAGGTTGCAAGGTGACTCGGACTACTAGCAGTGCATACCATATCCTTGTGGCGCTTCCATACCATTGGCTGCAAATGCGTCTTGCTTGTATTAAACGTTCGTTGGAAGCCGACTGGAATTTCAGGCACTCACGTCCATCCCTCATCATATGTACGCACAATTCCTAACCCTCAGCCAGAGCAAGCGCTTACTAGCCCTACTCGTGACGAGGGATGTTGGACTACAGTGGGTGTGACGACCGATACCAGCCAAAGTAAGCTGGCAAGTCACGGAAACGAATGTGTAATTACATCAATCATTTCTAGGAAGTTCCCAGAAAGGCCAGCCACACATGTCAGGATTTATATAGAATTCTGTCACTAATGTGGAGAAGCAAGCAGTCACTGCGCCATAGTTTTTATTGTCAAGCTACGTATCTACCGACTTGCCCGTCCGAGTGACTTGAGAACTCTGCATAATGCTCATCATCAACGCCAGCTTTTCCCGTAACCCGCCTTGCACCAAATGCTACCAGGTTGACGGAAGTACCCACCAATGCAGAGCCTTTAAGAAGCAGAGACGGAGCCCTGTCCACAGTGAGGCAGCTTACCATTGGGCGGCTTGTCCTCCGGTGCTCTGAGCCGCAGTCGGATCCGCCCATGCAGCGTGGCCGCCCTGGTGTCCCCAAGTACCGTTGTCCCCTTTCTCTGAAGTTTTCCAAGCACCAGGCATCGTGTTGGACGGATCTCTCGAACTGCTATCGCCAGTCATGCCGACGTTGTTCGACCAGTCCCCGCCTCCGCCAGTATTGGTACCCCAGTCCTGATTGCTTCCTCCGCTCCAATTAACTTCAGCGCCGGTAGGATTAGTTCCCCAGCCTGCGGCATCTCCCTGCTGATTTGATCCGCGAGCGCCATTCGTAGTCGGGCCGGCATTGTTGTCCCAACCTTTGTTCGAGTTTGTGCGGTGCGAATTGTTGGACCGTTTGGAACCATTTGAAGGCACTCGCGGGTTGAAACCGACGTTATTGCTTTGGGATTCCCAAGCAGCAGCGGCGGCGTTGTCTTTCCCGCCTCCGCCGCGGTTGCTTCCGTTGCTGTGACGGCTCTTGTTGGACACGTTAGATGCCCAAGGGTCTTGGCCCTGCGTGTTTCCCGTCGTGTCCCAAGCATCGTTGCCTTGCTTGTTGTCAGGGGTAATCCATGCAGCATCGTTGACTTGTGCGTTGCTAGTAGGATTCCGTTGATCATTGTTGCCATCTGACTGCTGCCATCCCGAATTGCCCCAGCCCGAATTTCCATTGCCATTCTGAGGCTGCTGGCTCTGTTGCTGCTTGCCGCTCTTGCTGGGAGTACTCCCCCACTGAAGGTCGCGATGGATCTTATGCTGTCCTTCCGGTATCGTCTGCCAACCACCCATTCCTTTGTTCCCTGTGTTTGACCAGGAGTCGCCCCAAAAATTCAACTTCTTGTTTCCTTGGTTCGAACCGCCATTGTTTGACTCCTTGTTGGATCCCGATTTCTTGCTGATATCGCTTCTTTTGGGTAATGCATCTTTCAACCATTCAGCCCATTCGCTGTTGAAAGCACAGTTGCTGTTGCCTTTGGGAGGAGATTTCTGAGACTTGTTAGAGCCATTAGCCAGGCCATCGAGACCAAGAATCTTGGGAGGTACCTGAATGACCTGTGGTCCCACGTTGGTATCCCATCCCTTTTCCTTATCTTTTCCCTTCTCCGAAATGGTTTCTGCCGGGATGGCGCCACTCATAACAGGTCTGGGTGCCTGCTGCGCCTCCTGCTGCTCGTTGTTGAAACCATTCTTACTCCAAGGCGCTGTCATGCCCCTCGGATCAGGTTGGGTCATGATTGGGGGGCCGCCTGGTATTGCAGAAAAGGGAATGGTGCCCATTCCGCCGTGCAGCGCCGCATGTATGTCACCCGGGTTGTTCGTGCTCCCAAAGCCGTAGAAGTATGGATTCCGAGCTGGGTGGGGAGTACCAACAGGCAATGCATGAGCGGAAGGATCTCGGCGAGGGTAAAGCATGCCGGTCGGGTTTCCATACGCCGGGCCATGATAGACTCGAACAACACCATGTTGGGGATCAACAAACGCGTTTGGTCGAGGATCTTCAATTCCCTCGACTGTGTGCTCAACCTGGAGAACTTCGGCACGGACGGGCAAGATCAAGTTAGGGCGACGTTGGTGGGGAGACAATAGCCCGTCAGGGTAGCCACTACTGAGCTCTCGAGTCTTTTGCAAGGGGTTCTGGGATTTAGGTTTCTTTGAAGACTTTGTGGTGGCGGTATTTTCTTCGCTCTGCTTGTTGGATGCTGGGCCGACATTGTTGGATTCGACCTCGACCTCAACTTTCTTATGCTTGGCCGTTTCTTGCTTCTTCTTAGACCCTCCAGGCTTCTGCTTCTCGGCCTGCTTGCCTCCTCCCTTCATCTTTTTGGTTGGGGATAGAATTTCGGCATCACTGTCCTTCTCGACCTCAGACTCATCATCCGAGGCCTCAGCTTGTTTCTTTTTGCTCGACTTCTTAGTCTCTTTCTTCGATTCCCTTGGTTCTTCTTCAGAATCGGAGGAGCTTGTCTCGGTTGGCTGCTCTCTTTCTTTTTTATGCTTGCCTGGTCTCCTCTTTAGTTTTTCTCGTCCTTTCACACACTCGCGGCATTTGCATTCCGGATGGGGCTCGGAATCACCTGAAGATTCGGTATCGGTGGCTGCCTTTTTTCCGCCTTTTTTCTTGTTTGATGGTTTCAACGAGTCTAAATTCTTGTCCTCGGAGCCAGATTCCTCAGAGCCAGACGATCTCCTCTTCAAGGCAGATTTGGGTGGTGCGCCGTCGAACCGGACTTTCTTGACCGTAGTAACCACCTCCTTGGGTTCTGCCTTCTTTCCAGAGCGAGGGTATGTTATCTTGAGTGTGTCTTCCTCCGACTCATCATCAGTGGAGATCTCGACCTTGAATAAGTCTTTGTTTTTGGTCGCACGTGTCTTTAGACGTTGGTCTCTTCGATCAAAGTAGTCCTCGACCGAGATGCCGAGAGCCCACTCGCACATGGTCGGGACCCTTTGTTTTCGGGGCATTTTTCCATTGGCAATCCGCGCCTAGACGATTGGGATTAATGACGAGCTCCTATCCTCAGTCTCAAGGAACTCCAAGCCCAGATATTTTGGCCAATTGGCGCCAAGCAGGGGAAGACTTTAGTAACTGACTGGCAATGACAATATCCCAAGCTCGGGCACCAGAGTAGGTGCAATAGGAATATGGCGCAGAGGAGGTTTGGTGGGTACTGAGGTCCTCGGAGGAAGAAGGGGTGACGTGCCAAGGTAGAGAGAAAAAGAAATCACTAGCAACGTTTTGATATAAGCTGGGTTGAAAGAGGATGTTGATGCGCCGTGATTATCAGATGTTCGCCGATGTTCCTTCTTAGGTTCTTGGTGTGTCGTTTAGGAGGCGGCACGAGTGGTGAAGTCCAGGTAGTGTCAGGAAGAGGAAACAACTGAAATCGGACCTGCCCCCAGTTGGCAACTTCCCACCAACAGACAGATTCGTGGCCGCCGTATGCGATTTAGATAAAATAGAGGTTGGATGGATCTTTATTGATCCTGAGAATACCATGTTTCGTCTCCTCATAGTTTTGCCTTTTCTGCCGCTTCCTGTGCCCGCCACCTCTTGTTGATCTGTACATTCTGCCAAAACCTCCAGGAAGCTATCACGACCGCAAGCGGCGGGAATCCCAGCATCAAGAAACTCCACCATTGTGGGTTCGCCTTCTCAATATCACTGATAGCACTCGCAATATCTGCCTTCAACTCCTCTCTCGAACCGTCGTTCCACAGGACCACCCCGTTACCCTCACCCCTAGCCTCACATCTTCTAGCCTTGAGTCTCACGTCCATCTGGCTGATGACACGATTCTGCGCATCCTCTCTGCTAAGATGCGCATCCCGCTCCATCAGACGCTTGATCTGTACCTCGGGATCCGTCACGGCGACGACGATGACTACGCCGCAGAGCCTGTCCAACCCGCTTTCGAAGAGCAAAGGAACGTCGAGAACCACGGCCCAGTGGCCGCGGAGATAGCATGAGAGTATACTCTTATACATCTCCATTCTCACAGCCGGATGCACAATTCCATTTAGCACAGCTCGGTCTCTTTTGCGCTCCTCGCTGTCTCCGAACACCCGTTTCCCTAGCGCGGGTCGGTTCAGTGGCTTGCCCTTCCCTTCCGGTCCATTTTCTGGCATGGATTCGGAAGTCGGCACAAGAAGGTCTGGCGTTGTCGGTCCAAAATGCTTCACTATCGACGCATAACCCTTGGTGCCGGGATCGACTACCTTCCTGGCCAATATGTCGGCATCAATAACAGGTATAGAATATGGCGGACTGGAGAGTGTTGAGGATACCGTAGACTTCCCCGTTGCAATGGAACCCGTGAGACCTATGAACAACATTTTGGTCGCAGTGCCTATTAGGTCGATCTAGTCATGAGTTTGCTGATGATGAAATGAGACTAGAGTTGATGATGCACCGCGGGGTGACATGCTACATATTATAGATATAGTGCACATGCACTTACCGAGGTATGTACAGTTACTTGGCGCGATACCTATACACAGGGTAATTACTTGACAACCTCACTTCATTCCGCCCCATCCATTTTATCTCAGCTCGTGAGCTTCATCCCTACCAGCTATGTGCTCGGGGTACAGTGACAAGATAATGCATGAAACCTCGTAATGCTTGAGGAAATGCCCTTAATTTCGGATTTGCTGCCGTGTTCATAGCAAGAATGGAGCCGCCTGACCACCAATCGAGCCCAGTGCAGAACCTCATTTTGGACTAATCGGTCCTCGAAATGTAAAATACAGGAAACAGTGCAAGCAATAATGAATGCGATGAGCTACCAAGCAACCTCAACTGCAATCCCTTTATCCTAGGGCGAATCCCTCCCTACTGAATCAAGCTTGCCCCCCGTTCCAAAATAAAGGAGTACCTCATGGTGAGGAGGTATTTGTTCAAGTTGCTAGCCATCGTATCGTTACTGGTCAGCAACCGCGCGTAGAAGTTTCAGGTAGCTTTCATGTACCTTCAGTCTCGTAGAACCAAAAAGAACAAATATCCATTAGGCTCAAATGCATCAGTGAAAGAAACGGCTGAACGAACGTCGGAAGAATGCTGCAATGAACGTCAGTATTTTGTTCTTCATTTGTGGCTGGGATATGTAACTAACATCGAAGATGGAAGGTTCGGCACTCATGCTTGGTCTTTTATCAGTTGTCTCGAGGCGGGATGTCTAAGTCATGTCAGTCTGTGATCGCAAGGCTACGAAGTGGAGAGCCGCTCACTCGTCGGCCACATTTGCTTACCTCAATTGGGCAGACGCGTGGCATAGAAGTATCCCTCATCGGTAATAAACCAGCGGCAGTCGCCCAAGTTGTCAATAGTAATACGGTTGCGCTGAGTCCAATTACCATCAACTTCCCGAACAGGATAGAAACGGGATGGGTCATCATCAGCAGGCTTGAAGTCCTGCGGCGCGAAGAGGCCATTCTCATACGCAAAGCGGGCGTTATCAAGAGCAACCTCACCGGCAGTGCGTCCCACACCAAGGATATCAGGGAGTCCGGTATTACCTGCAACAATAGGCACTCCGCCTCCCACTTGCACTCCCATGCCTGGAGCCATGTTCATACCCATGACAGGCTGTTGAGGCTGTATAACGGGAACACCGCCGTTCATGAGAACAGGCTGGCCTTGCATCATGATTGGTGGTTGTC
Source organism: Reticulascus tulasneorum (assembly GCA_001557505.1). Taxonomy (NCBI): domain Eukaryota; kingdom Fungi; phylum Ascomycota; class Sordariomycetes; order Glomerellales; family Reticulascaceae; genus Reticulascus; species Reticulascus tulasneorum. The sequence continues at coordinate 2,144,354 of LSAX01000010.1, read as the reverse complement.
CCATAGCGACTGGGGCCTGCATGAAGCCTAGCTGCCGGGCAACGATAAAGGGAGGATTAGCAGCTGCTTGGCCGACGAAAGTAACGTTGGCGCTCCCGGGTTGCTATAAGCCAAAGTTAGCACTCATATTCCCATCAACGTCAATCTTGGAGCGTTTTCGGGAACGAAAGGCAGGAAGACCAAAAGAGAACTGGTTTTTAATAGCGGCGCTCTGGAGCCCTTAGTGAACCAGCCAAATCCATGAGGCTAGAAAAGGTGGAATTTCTTCCAACGAACATCTGGGGATTTCAGAAGGCGACTTGCATAATAAGGATAAAGAGCGCAACTGGTGCACTGAGGTTGCTCGGTGACCATTGCAGTTGCTTGGGCAGGGATGATATGGAATTGAGGGGCACGGACATGAACAGGTAAGAACACAAGGCCATTATCAAATCGAGGCACATAGATGTGTTGCATCGGTCCGTAAGTGGTGTCCGGCACAGGTGGCTGGAAGTTGAGACCAATCTGTGGCGGCGCGGCGTTCTGGTAGTCAGCCATGATGGGCTGAAACTGCGGTGCTGGTTGAGAGCCGAAGGTGCTGTTGGTAGGAGTAAAAGCAGGGTGCGAGGCAAACTGTGGTTGAAAGGTTGCCTGAGCAGTGTTGGTAAAAGCAGGGCCTGTTGGGTAGAAACCAGCTGGGCCGACAGATTGGGATGGGTTAGATGAAGTGTGAACGAAGATGCTGTCACTGGAGTCCTGGGAATTGAAGGAAGTATCGATCGAGGACTGCACGTGCTTCTTCTGTTGTTGCGGAGGGTTGGTTGCTGTTTCGAAGTGAACACGTCGACTCTCTGTTGGAGCTGGAGATTTGATTTTTGGTGGTACCTTTGGTGGTTTAGCTCCCTTGAGAGACGGCGACATGTTCAAATCGATCCGGATGTTGACAGTTTGACGGCATTTGGAGCATCTCTCTTAGTAGCGTAAGAATGAAAGGAAGGTGTGACGGCGACCCAACCCTTTTGAGAAGAAGTAGCGATCTTTGAGGTGGGAAAGAAATGGAAGAAAGAAACTGGAAGGTGCGACCTGGGCAGCTCCAACTCTCTCAGACTCAAATCAATGGGTTTGCTAAGGCACGCTATGCAAGGCGGCAGAGCGTGCACTCCTGCTGGGAAATAGGGGCTGGTGTGCATGTATCGGGTATGGTATTGTCAAGCGTCTGCTCAGAGTTTTGTTTGCGTTGGATGAAGGAAGGGTTCAAATGGGTAAGTCACAATGAAAGTTCACGGCCAAGACAGTAAGCTATCGATGACATATCCCCATCATGCGTGTCGGTAGATACCTGGAGTACGTGGTTCGCATCACGGCAGTAGTCACAGAATCCATGATTCGCAACTGGGATAAACTTGCGCGACAGCATATCTGGGAGAACAAGCGAATGATGCAGTGTAAAACGCTCGGGGGAATATGTCCGGGATGACCCAAGATAAAAGAGAGTGAGCTTACCATGAGCTCCAGATGGTATCTGTTTCCGTCCCACACGTATCGGTACGTGTACGGGTCTTCGTCCTCGTAGTGGACGTCCGAGAATGGCCAGCAAGGCATACACATCGTGATTTTGAGGATGACGACAGTGCCGATAATAATCAAGCGAGGATGTAAGGTCAACGAAAGTGTAGTAGATCGCGTGGGCCGGCAATATGTTATCTTCATTAAAAACAAAGGGGCCGAACATGTGGGCGTGGCAGAGAAGCTTGAGTTGGGAAGCGCTACTCGGATTATTGATGGCTGTTGATTTGTCTCATTCCTGAACCAAATATGACCAATTCAAGACGGGGAAGGATGAAGGGGGGGGGGGGGGGGGGGGGGGGGGGGCGGCTCCTCAGAGTGAACCTCAACACGGCCCGGCCAAGATAGAGCAAACCTCCGCAAATATGTTACCGATGGGATACTCAGACAAGAGTTGCCGCTCCTGACATAACCGAGGCGAAAACTCAGAGATTTAGAAACCCTGACTATGAACCGGCCATCCGTATGCCTTCTCAGCGAGTGCTGTGCAAGCTCTGTTATCAAGCCAAATACTTTCCTTGGTCTGAATCACTATTTCGTGTTGACAACTATCGACGTGTCTTGCTGATTCGAGACTTTTTACACAGCTGATGGTCATATTCAGAATATATATTCCTAAAGCGGCATCTTTCAGCTACTGTCCGATTTATGTACCACCCAGTTTGAACATCCTAGCCTGCCAAACCTTCATCAAAACTAGGGTTTGGTTCTGCTCGTTGACTCCGTTCATCATGTCTACAAAAGCAGTCTCGTCAGAGACCATCTTCATGGACTTAACGTCTCCCTTCCCAAAACCCGGGCCTGGCTGGGTTGAGAAGCAATAGTACCAACAGTCCATCTTGCCTTCAGCCTCGCTCTGTTCCTCAAGTTGAGAGAGGCGCTTCTTCCATTGGTTTGCCTTATGTACTTCGTTCAAAGTAGTTGCGTGCTTGATGGCCGCCTCCACAGTTGCACCTTGTGTCTCAAGTAGGATTTCTTTGTCCGACCCGCACATGCCTTTCAAGTGGTCATCCAGAAAGCTCAAAAACTTTGAAAGTGTAATCCGTTTTGGTAAGAAGTGGTTGTGCTTCGTCAGCTCGTTGCTGATGCTGAGCGCGATCAGGGTGATGCTGAATGAATTGAATGAGGGCAAGGCTCGACCACGAATGAAACGCCATTGCGCTACTAGTTTGACCTATTGGAGGTTATAGTCAGCGTCAGGGTATAACAACCAGTAGAACACAAGTGAGTGAAGTGTGGGAGCGTCCGTGGGAGCGATGTGGATATCTAATCCGCATATTCATAGCCCCTGAGTCTGCAAGCAGATCTGCAACGGGTCCATCCGTATGTTCAGGAGTTCATGAGACTTTCTAGGCTGTTCGAATGGGAAAACTCTTACTTTTTCGCCTGTTTTCATGCTGGCCAGCTTCTTCTGCCACAGTTGCTGCTGTTGCTCATCCAGATTGCGATGGGCAGTTGCACCCTCCCCTGGATCCTCTTCCCATTCCGAAGAACTGCAGCACCGCATGATTTCGCTGTCTAGCAGCTGTACAACCATTCTTCGGACGGCATGGTCAGCAGTTTGGAAAGCTAGCTTGACCTGAGCGTGACGTGCAGCAAGACGCTGTTTGAGTGCCCCCGGCGGGAGTTCTGATGAGACATCGAACGGAAGGAAGTAGTAACCATCTAGACCGTCAAAGATTGTCAGGCCATTTGTTCGATTTTGCTGTGTTTGATCAAGACCAAGGAGAGGTGATATGTTTTGTTCGCTCCATGAGATACGCTCAGCTCTGGCACGCCAATTATCAAGCACGAGGTCGAGCAGCATATTCCGGATCTGAGTAGGGGAGGGGCTTGGCGCAGAACCAGTGCCCAGTACAGTCGCCATCAAAGACAGCTGGATCTGGAACCTGCCAAAAAGCAAACCGAAATATGGATTGACGGGTTTCGAAGTAAGAAAACTAAGCTATCAGAATAATAAGGACGAAGGTTCCTCAGTAACTGCCAAGATTTGGGGAACGGACGGAGAAGTCAAGATCGAACATGGAAAGGAGACATGGGAAAACAGTTGAGAGAACTTTGATGGCTTTTATTGCAGCCCAGTCAAACGCCCACTGCCAGCCTTAGGCGGTCTAATGCTCTTTCCTATATAATTTACACTGTCCATGGGAGGAGAGATCGTCCAACGCAATGCCCTTAAACTCCAAGGAGTATTATATGCCCTACTCAAACAAAATAGAATGTCTTCTATCGGAAATCCATGACACCCACGAGAGGGCGTCACTCGACGATATCGAGGAATTCATTATCGAGGCGCCGGAGTAATGGAGACGTAAGGATATCATCGCCAGATTACATATGAGCATGCGCCTCGGCTGGTTCGGGGGCAGGAAACAGCGATCTCCTTGTGACCTGCAGATTAAATTAGCACGGTGTCTGGGATACCACGGTCAAGAGGTCAACTTACTGCCCAAGCACCAGCAACTGAAGCTACAATCCCTCCCGAGATCAACATCGGCCGCACTCCTCTCGTGCTCTTGAAGATCATTCCACTCAAGCCACCGGCTGCGATCATGTTTGCGGCATCATGCTTTCCTCTGAAATATCCAATGCCCGAGTTGATGCAGTTGTAGGTAATTGCGACTACACCAGCCGAATTGCCCAGGAAAGGCCCACGCCGGGTCACGGCGTTCAATACCGAATTGAGTCTTAGTTTTGGTGGCTGACCGACCGACCTACTCAATCCCTCTCGAAGTCCCCACGCTCCTCCTATGGACAGGGCAGTGAGGTACGTAACACCGGTTCCGTAGCAGAGATCATCTGTGAAACCTCTAGATGGAAGTACAGATTGGCCGCCGGGAAGGTCCGAAAGAGCCGAGTCTTCGAGGCTTAGATAATCCAAAGTCTCCTTGTTCAGTCCTGCTAGGGGGTGCAGTTGTGAAGGGTCAGCGAATGAGGAGCTTTTAAGGAAGCCCTCAACGCCTTGTCCTGCTGCTGGATCGAATTCGCTGAACGTGGACTTAAAAGTAGTGGTGGGTTCGGAGGATTGTGTTGTCGTTTGGGAGGAGGGTGATTTGGGTTGCTGAGACGACTTGCGCCCAGTGAGAGTATCCCAAAGCGACGACATTACGGGATAGACGGCTGCGTCAGATCAGGGGCGTTTGCGAGGGTCGATCGATGCTGCGAGGAGAGAGGAGCATGGAGGCCTGATCCGATGATGAAAGCCACCAGCTTGTCGAAAAAATTTGGGCTTCGGCGCGACTTGGCCAGTGCGTTGGTAGTCCCCGTTATCGTTCGCTCATGCTGTTCAAGTTTTTTCTTATCTGAGATGGCTCACGTGCGACGTCAGGTGAGGGCGAGAACGTGCTTGTTGCCTAAAATAGGTAGCGCGTCGTTTCGTTTCTCTGCTGCAGGGGGGCCAGCGCCTAGGGGAACAGAAGGTAAACTCAAAACCAACCTGCCTGTTCGCGGTCACGAATACCCAAGCCCATCACGCAAACCAATGGCGGCAGTCGATCTTGATGGTTATTACAAGCTTCCCCAGACAAAGGACTGCGAGTCCTTCCCCTGTCTAGACTAGGTTTTGTCTCATCCATGATAAAGTTCTTTTTTAGCAGTATCAATGAGCGTGACATCCTGCAACGATCGAGGCACAGCAAGTGTTCAGCCTCATCCTTCAGACGTTAGCGAGGCAGACAGGAGCTCGATACGCGGGTCTCTGGGCGGTTTGCCGTCATAAGGGGTCCACGGCCATGCTTCCTACGTGCTAGGATGAGAGCATGGATGGGCAGCCAATGCCACCCGGTTGTATGGTCAGGGATGACGAGAGGACCGTGTTCGTGTTAATCTTCCCCCAGCCTGGCTGTGCCGTTCCACCGTCGCACCAACATATCGAGAAAGATGTTGGCCCATGGTTGCCTTCTCGCCTTATTGATGTGTCACAGCCATGAGCCAACCATGTACTTCGTATGATTTGCTCGTTGAACAATAATAAGTCATATACTTGCCGCTTTTCCCATCCTCCCATTTCCTGTTCCTTTCTCTCTTCCTCTCATATTTTCTCTCGAATCCCTCGAATCCCTGCCAGAGCACCCAACGAATAGCCAGTAGTACGACAACCGACTCAGTGGCTTCTTCAATACTTCAAACGACGCGAGAGCTGTATTCGATACTTCTCTTAAGCCATCCGCCTCCAACATAATACAGTCTTAAACAAAGGAAGTTCGGAGCAAGTCACAATGCTCACATACGTCGGTCTGGGAGTCTGGGGTCTCCAGGTAGGGCAACATGCCACGTTCGTACTCGATTTTAATGCTTACACACTTGTCCACAGGCGATCTTCGCTATTGTCGTCCTGGGCCTCTCTGTTTCGTTGATGAATGGCCAAAGATACGGGGGTGCGCCCACCACGACAAGATATAGCGTCTTTACAGGTGCATTTGGGTTCGTGGCTGCGGCGTTGGGTTTGATATCGTTATTCGTCGAGGCAATCCCAACCCTGATTGTCATGGTTGTCGATGCCCTGAGCGGCCTGCTACTCCTAGGTGGAGGCATTGTTAGTGCCCCAAATCCGTCCAGTTTCTTTTGTAGAACTAACCTGTCCAAGGCATTCGCTATTGGGCTACGCGGGATCTCCTGTAAACCCAATAACTTAGAAGAGCTCGCCGATCTGGTGAACAATGATTTGCTCAATCAGGGCAGATTGGGTGACGGCTACGGGTTCCGCTCAGAAGATGAGCTTAGGAGTACCTGCCAGAAAGGATTTGCAGATCAGGCCATGCAATTTGTGACGTTTGGCTTCGCTTTGGCTACGATCTTTATTTGTTTCTTGTTTTGGAAGAATGGTAGATCGAGCGGATCGCGCGCATATGTTTAACGTGTTGTCATGGTCATAACCGATGATGCCTTCCTTACCATCTCTGTAAGGCAATGGGTATCGGTGGAGTGTTGAAAGAAGGTGGGCAGAGTTTGTCGGGCTACGTTTGGACAGGACCTTGTCACTTCTCTTTGATTGTCTAGTATTGATGGAAGTGTGCTGAACTGACAGTTCAGAATGAGACTGGCATGGTCATGAACTGAGGATACGTATCACGCAGAGGATGGAATTTGCTTTTTTTTCATTTGCGGTACCCTGGGTACACACACCACCACAAGAGGGAAATAATAATATGATGTTACAATGGAACAACGCATCTGTGTTATCAGAACTGAAAATGTTAAATTAGGCTTCCCGAGGCAGTTGACGTGCCTAGGTATTAATTGCAACCCTGGCCAATTATTGACGCCACATCATGTGCGGACGTTGACTCATCTCCCTGAAAGAGAAATGAATCGGAAAGCGCACCAGCTCAGACACGACATGCTGCACATCCATCACATTGCAATGTTGAGACCACCCCACAGTCAAGAACCTGGCAGAGACGTCGCCCACGGCTGGTAAGGAAGGTGTTCACATGGAGTATTCTGTAGGGGGCCGGGAACGGAAGGAAACCCATCGAGCAGTAATAAAACGCTGGATAACCCTCAGCAAGCCGCCGAAGCGGAGCCGCCACGCAAGTAATCATTTAAACACATGACGGTGTAAAAACAACCCTTACTGATGATGAAGGAGAAAGAAGAAGGAAGCCTCTTCGCGCGAGAAACAGAAATTTTATGCTGGATGGTTTTTTGTGGGGCCAGTCCCAGAGCGGATTAGGGCCAATCGGCCTCCCGACACCGTTTTCTCCGCCATGGTCTGTGCTGAAGCTTCAAGTGGATCGTATTTGAACAGTGCAGTGGCACATGGATGTTCAAGTAGCTATTCACAGAAATATTCGAGTAAATATTGCCGTGAATATATAGTACAATATCAAGATATTCAAGTAGCTATTTACAGGAATATTGGAGCGAGTATTTCTTCATGATAAGTAAATCATCAGCATGTTCCTAAATTACCTACTCACATTATCTTGCGTCTTTTGCTTCTCTAGGATGGCCGCAAACTCCAATTACAAATGTCGATCTTGCCTATGCTAGCGACTTAGCACGACGGCAGGCCTGATGTAAGAGCCTACGACACAGAGCCGTTTGATACGGCTTGCCCCAAGCTTTCCTGCTTTAAGATATCCGATGACGCCTCTTCAAGCCCATCGATGCCATCTGGATCGTAGAGTGCCCCCAGAGACGTGTAGTTACGAGAGTGTCCATCAAGTCTGTCAGTCCAGATCCGGCTGAACCACTTGCTCAAACATCTTGCCGAATCCGATATCACCGCTCTCCAGTTCGTCTTCTGAATTAGGCCGTGTTGTATAATCTTTGGTCGTTCCACCCAAAGTGTCTCTTTGATCTTGATACTCGGACGCCGGTCCCGTACCCTGCTCTGCATCAGGAGCGTAGTATCGAAGTGCGGCTGTCTTGCCTGGGATCCCTGCAAACCAGTCCCACATGCATTCGGGAAGAGGAGTCGTTCCGGGCTTTAGCAAGCTCCGTTCAAAATTATGGCTGGTGATACTAAGCTGTTCGAGTAGTTCACGAAGCCGGTTTCCATATGTATGCATATCTTCAGGACGCGGTTTGTCATGTAGTACAAGCGCTTGAGGATGTGCCAATCCCGGAAACTTTCCATCGGCTCGGTAACACCATGGAATGGAGATGTAATTCAGCACGACCGGCCAAAAACGGCCACGGGCCACATAGCGAATGGTTTTTACAGCCTCGGTCGGAATGCAAATGAAGGATATCTGGCGATCTTCCTCTAAGCGACCTTGACATTGGGTGAACTCGTCGAATCGTTGTCGGGCTTTTGCAAGCGCCTGCGGTGATTCAAGTGCTTGGACATAGCGCTCATCTGCCCAGAGGATGCTGTGGTAGTCCTGCAAAGGGAGGCTCGTGTCAGGGGCTGCAAAATCTATTACAGGACTCTAGAATTTAGTCGTGGTGTCCTATAGTTGAGCTGGTCCTGGTTCGTTATGTGGTTTGGATGGGTGGTCAAGTTAATCAAGGAAATGAGAGAGAGGACCGTATGATGGGGTTCTTCATACAGTAACTATATATTAGAACTATGAGGCAACGGCTATGGAATCGGAGGTAGGCTAAATTCTACCAGTTATATATGGATCGTCATTGGCGATCAGGGTAACCGTCTGTGTACTCACAATTTTGTGACTGAGTCGACAAACTTTACCAACCAAGGTATGGGCTAACTTGGTACCTCGGTCGAACCTCACATTACGTGCATTGGGTAGACTGTTCACTGCCACGCCGCATTTGGTACTTCTTACTGAGTTCAAGGCACTTTTAGGTAGCAAATACCGTATCGAAAGGTGTGTCTGTGACGCCGGGAGGTATTATTGATATCACGCTTACAGCAGGTGCTATTGCTTGAAACGCATGAGAAGATATGGATACCACTGGTGTTGATTTTAACACTGGAAAGCTACTAAGCTCATAGACTTGTTGATGTTCGACTTGAAAATAAGCATCCGAGACCCATGGTTATCTTTGATGTTGACGAGGCTGCTGGCTTCGTGCGGTTTGTGGACGAGTTGAAGCTCACAGAGATCGAGTACCGAAGACCATGTACTCCCTGTTAAGGTCTACGTTGTCTGCAGTGTCTTAACAGACTATTGCAGGTCCCAGAAGATATTCAACACGCCTCAATTGAGGCTTCATATTTCAAACCGTTGAGCATGGTGCCGCCGGTTTGGCGTACGATGCAAGATCTGAAGTGGGGTGGTTATGTAGTTGGGAAAAGAACCAAGGCTTTTACTTTGTAGCGAGTAATTATCAAAGGATTTATTACTACGTACAAGTTACGTGCTCAGTGCTGCATACCAACCCGAAGTACCAAACTTGCATCCCATGGTGGAACCTGAGTAATTTGATGGAATATATTGGGTCTAAGGCTCGCGAAGTCCATATGACAAGTGAACTAACGGCGTCACTGATTATAGTAGCTTTGGAAACGTCAGGGAATGTTTTACATTGAAGAATAAGAACACAAAACAAAACGAGCACTTTCAAGGTTCCGTATGTTTGATTCCATCCCCTGGTCCATTTCTAGGTTGGTTACAAGGTCAGGGATCAAGTTTCCGTGGTGGCTGTGGCGTCGCACACGGGCTCTCAATTATGACGCCTTGGCTCTGCCCCAGAAAACAGGCGATGCCCAGCAAGGATGGTGGGCGGGAAGCTATGACGCGCCCCCGCCAACAGGTCGCGCTTCCCAGGTTTGGCAACCACCACAACACTCAATACAGCATATCTGGGCAATACCTACTAGAATCGCAACCAAACTTGTATGAGCTGGCCAGTGAGAGTGAACTCTCAATCACCGAGCAGATGGCGCCAGTACCGCTAGAGCCAGAAGTCAGGTATAACCTCACACAGTCCAAACTCGAATCTCAAGGCTGACCGCATCGCTAGATACCTGCCATTGGCAGCGGCCGCGGGCCACCTCTTCATTGCGACATTTTTAAGCTTCTCTGTCGGCCGGGGCCTGTATCGATCATACTCACAGCTTTCTCCAGCTCAGGGAACAAGATCAAGACTTACTCGAAGACTTACCCTAACGCCTGTATTCGCCGTCCTTTCGCTCACCAGCCTGGTCTTGGCCGGATACTCCACGACCAAGTATGCAACATTGTCATATAAATCATGGGCCGACGAGCGTGCAGTGGAGGTTCCAGCTCGGTCAGTCGATATGAATTCCGAACCTATGCCATGATAACCGCTAACTGTTTCTTGTAGCATCTACGGCGAGAAAGGCGTTCTTCCCTATGGCAACAACTCGACCCAGGTCTATCTCGCAAGATGGCTTACAGACACTCCCTTCTACACCGATGCCTTCGAGATCGTGGCAGAAAGGGCTCGGAGGTTCTGGTGGGGCCAGCAGATTGACCTCGCGACGATATCGTGGAGTATGGTATTGTCAATCGAGGGGCGGAGGAGAAACATTCCCTACTTGTCGGCCTACCTTGCGTTGGCGCACCTCGTCAACCTGTCTTTCGCCCAGAATTTGTTCTACCTGGCCTTGCTGCTTACGCCTGCCCCTATACCATCGGAGCAAGGTGGGAACCCCCTAGCTACAAGATATGCGCGGATCCGGAACTCGGTTTTCCCGCCAAAGCCTGCGAACTGGTGTGCACACCCGGCTCTCTTTCTCGCCGCCTTTGCCTTGAACTTTGCGCTGCTTTTCTGGGTTCCGTACAATGCAGGCTCTGGATCTTTTACTGGCCTTGTCCTGTCTGTACGAGCTCTTACCTTTGCCCCGCTCGTCATTCCCGCTGTTGTCCCGGTAGGCTGGGGAACGGTTCACCCACATCCGCACAGCGCTTACAGCTCCTTTACGGACCTGTTTCGTTTCTTATCGTTGGCTAGTTTTGTCTTCCATGCGAAGGCAACCGCCGTTGGTCTAGCGTACAATACCCCCGATGCCCATTATCACCGGCATAGTAGATATTTGCCGTTCAATAGGGAGGAACGGTCAACATGGGAGCGCACGTCCACAGCATTTGGGAGAGTTCTGGGGGCGACATCCGATCATCCTGTTGTTGCGGCTATTGGGTGGGATGTGTTGTTGAGCGGCTTCAGTTTGGGATTATGGGCTGCAATCCGTGCCTTGGACGTCGGCGACATTCTGGTATCTTCGATCCCATTTTACAGAGGCGACACTTTGGCTGCGCATCCATTGACAGAGCAGCTAGAGGATAAGAAACCCACACCGGGATCTGATCTAGTCAAGGCTGAGGGCTCGTCTTCTCTGCGACGAACAGGCCGACACACAAAAGCAAAGACAGAGGAGGCTGATGAACCGCCGGCCCCGAAGGGCACCCGTCGCGGCCGACCGCGAAAGGTCAAGGTGGATCCTGATCAAGCCCCCAACGACAATTACATACCCATGCCGACCGAGAGCGTTGCCGCTGTTGAAGGAGACGTTGTCCCTGATGGTGACTTGGATTGGGAATCCGCTGCTTTGACTTGGGGTTTGACGGCCCTCGGAGGTCTCGGATTCGGCAGTGCGGGGGTGTTCGGAGGTGAATGCATCTCAAGATAAACCTACTGGGCAAAACTTCTCGGTGGCTTGTGGCGAATTAACTAGTGGCAATCCTGTTACCAGCTGCATTCAAATAACTATAGCAGCAGTGGTTGCTGCTGAAAACATGTGTATGTACACGATTGCTACGACTTTGCTTTTTTCGGGTAGCTGGGGCGTTCCGGGAGGCGGGAGGATGAGGGACTTTGGGACAGGGACCTAAAGATGAATGGCTCTGATAAGGGTCCAATCGGTCGAATCCCACCATAGCACGGTACTTTGCTCGCTCTTAGAATCCGCCAGTCGGGCCTTTTGCGTGACATTCCGAGATGGTTCCAGACCCGACCGCAACGTCTCCGGGGTCGCCGGTGCTGTTGAGGAAGCTAAGCAGAACCTGCCGTCTCCACCAACTTCTAGACCGGGCTCGCCTCGAATAGCCCTAGAGCTTGCACCCATCCCAATAAGTAGCTGCCTCTTAGAGGCAATTTCGAGAGACACATTCGAGAGACACATTCGATCGACCAATGACGTAGCGCAGCGGAGTGAAACCCGTGCGTACCCGTAAGATTCCCCGCAAAGCTGGATAAATGTTGGAGAAGGGTCCCCCCCTGGAGCAACCCACTATGATGTGATGAACGAGGTGGAACTAGCTGTATGTAAGTGGGACAGACGAACATCAAGACGGCCACGCCAGTTTTTGGTCCAACCCTCTTCTCTACCAATTGCGATATTTTGATTGCTACGATATCAATCATTCCAGTATTCTTCTGCCAAATAAATTGCTCCAAGGCAATAATAGTAGGACGCGGACCTTGACCACCAACACCTTCCCAAAATGGCCATCAGAGACAAGTTTCGTCGTATCCGCAAGTCTGTATCCTCCATATCTACGTCACAAGCGGACCAAAACAGCGACTCCTCAACAGAATCTACCAAATCCCCGTTGCGTCTGGCGAAGTCAATGACATGGCGCTCGAGCAAAGAAGAGAAGAAAAAGAACAAGCCAGACCCTAGGGAGAAGCCATTTACCGAAACGAATCTGAAGCATCAAGAGCTGCTGAGCACCTTCACAATGACCTTTGGGGCTCGAAAAGGGAGCCTGTCCGGCCGGCCAAGCTATGGCGGGGTCAGTCCTGGGGCCTCAAGACAAGGAAGTCTCGACGGTGGTGCTGCAACAGGCCCAGATGGGTACAGGAGGGTCAGCTCTATTGCCCCAGACATGACGAAGATAGAGACCGTCCAGGAGGATGGCCGGCGGTAATTGAACTGATTGTCGAAGACGGCGTACAAAAATTGGCCCGATGTCACGGGCTAGACACCATACCAAACACCTGAGCCACTTGGTCTGTCGCCCAACGATAGCTGCAACTGGTCGCGAGTGTTTGGGTTCATTTTTGGGCATGGAGTTTTGGATTCATATCGGCTTGGGAAGAAGACATTGGATGTGTCAAGGTCACATGCGCATTAGATCTCATAAAGAGGAGCTCTACCTTAATGTGTGAGATGCACACTCCAAGCAAGGAGCTGGGAATATTGGTCGTTTTCGCGCTTGGAGGTTCACTCGCATGGCGACATCGAGGGATATATGTACAGTTAGTGCGACAGCGATTCATCAGTTAGACTGAAGATGGTTTCCCAATTCGTGCCTACCGACTCATGACGTTGTGGCATTCTGCATACTGACGGCCTTGGCCTTCCAGAACTACTCATGTTACTGCCTTTGATCAAAGCACCGACTTGTCTCCAGAATCCATCCACAGTGAGTCTTGTCGCCAGACTCATGGTGGACCTATAGCAAGCAATGCCGACGACTCAGAGAGGTTATGTAACTTGCAAGACGACTCGAGTTCAGTTAAAGGAGGGTACGCAGGTGGAGTTTGGTCGGAAATGACGGAGGTAAGACTTCCTACAGCTACATACTTTCTGGCAATGATATATAAGTATCTGCTCCTAGGCGGAAACTCAAACCATCAGTTCTTTGGTTGTCTTCTAGAACTCCTGGCTTTGTTGGGAAGTTTACATATTATCCCTTTCCCAAACTTGTGCTCAGCAAACAACGCAGCTTCTATGCTGCTCAGCCCAGGGGCCTAACTAGCGGGGGACGTGCTCATTTATCACAACGTCGGCAACGGCCTTGCAATCCGGTTCTCTGGGTCCGATGCGTGCATTCGTCAAAGATGGGTATAACTATGGGATCTGACCTCCCGTGTATACCAGACAGGGTGTTTGGCTACATGCATGGGGCCTTTGAGCATCACTGTCCATACCCACATGCATTGCGTCAAGCTGTGAGAAGGCGGCTCCGCAAACAACGCGAGAGAATGGGCCTCTTCTTGTCCATCTTTCTCATGAGGTGCCTATGGGCTGCTAGGGACAGCTTAACAATGATACTTTACCCAATATTACCTACTTATGAAGTCATAAGGTAGCGCTGAGGTAGGGAAGAACTACCTGATCCCCCCCGGCTCACCGACCTCTAAAGTCGTTCTTTCCTAACGACCAAACACATCTGCAACTGCCTCATAGAAAGATACAGCAGGTAGGAGTCTACCTACCTTAACTTGGACCCATGCGCAAGTCATCGCGTATTCACTTTTCACATCTGGTGTTCTTTGCCTTGGTTTTATTTTTCGCGTTGATGGTTCTCCTCCTCCTCTACTTCTTCTTCTTCTTCATATCCTCTCTGTTGTTTTCTCACCTCAACTCTCCTGTAGCAACCCAACTACCCTCTATTTATGAACGAGCTTACATGCTCCTTCCTCGAGGCCTACATCTTTCGCGAGAGCTTCCCATCGCAGAGAGCTTTCTTCCTCCGAAGCTACGAGCCAGCCTGTACCCATACTGTCTGATTGTGCAGGCGACACTTTTAATCACCCGCGCCCCATCACCTGTTCACTTTCGGATTGTCCCCTCTCGCCGCCTACCACCAGCCCAACAACGATCGCCGATGAACTTCCATTTCAGAGCTCTGACCGTTCCTCTAGACCCTCAGCGCAGGTTCTAGAACGCCAAGATGTCGACTAAATCCTGGTATGCGATGCAGCTTCTGAGCATCCCAAGCCGATATGGCCTCACCAGGAACGCACAAACCGCTCTGGAATTACTGGATGACCACCACATGGGCTCCCTTGAGCCTGGTGAGCTTGGACGCAAGATGCGAATGAGCCCACATTTGCGCAAGGCCCTCTCAACCACCATTAGAAGGTGTGCAACGATCATGGTGAAGACACCAGAGGAACTGAAGACCTGCATTCAACTGATTGAGATGTGCACCGAGATACTCGACATTGCTGGTAAGTCCCTTTGTTTCGCGATTTGGTTCCTCTGGTGGGCTGCTCCATGGCACTGAACGAGAAACATGGGCCTTGGGTGCAATGCCGCGTTGCGTATCATGCGCAATCTATCGCGGCCCAGCTGCTAACATCATCTCTCTCTGCAGATAGCCCACCGACGATTCAAGGGTTTCCGTTCATGAAACTGCCTCGAGAGATTCGAGATCGAGTCATACTACTGATGATCAATCACGTCTTCTGCTCCAAGTCGATTCTTCCCGCCAAGAAAAAGAGCTCTTGCAACTGCTTTCCCATGACCCGACTCTTCAGTCACCAGACAAACATGATGAAAATGCTCCCTTCGACACTGGGGCGTGCGATGAAGGATGAATTCTTTGTGCCATTCTATCGACACAAGATGTTTCATTTCACGTGTGCCTGTGACTTGTTTTCCCAGCTCGATGCCAACAAGCAGCTCTTTGAGCATGTCCGAAAAGTGAAGGTTGACTGGTCTGGCGCTGCGGCTGATAAGGGGTTTCTGAAGCTGGCCCAGTGTCCAAATCTCGAGTCGCTTACGGTGGTCATATCAAAGGCCACTCTCACCAACTTGAGCAAGCGAGAGCATACCATGAAAAAGTTTTTCCCCCTGGCCCATAAGTCAACCAGACTCACAGATAGTCTGGGTCTCGACGAGCTCCTGAAGATTCGTGGTTTGCATGACGTGACCGTCGAGCACGCAGGCTTAGGTCAAAGACTCAACCTCACAGACTTCGACGTATCCCACTTGAGAGATCTGCTTGACTCCTTCTTGAAACGTCCCAAGGGCGTAAGCTATCCAATTGTGCTCCCCTTACTTATGATATCACTGACATCAAGACCAGGAGAGCGAGGAGGAGGAGGAGGAGAAATGAGTTGATTGATACTTTATGGACTCCATATGGAGACCGGGCTATGGGAGGCTTTTGGAGGGAACCTGGAAGTTCACTTTGCTTCCATAAGCTTCCCAAACTCTTCCACCCCAATAGGTCTAGATTGGGTCTCAGGAAATACGAGCCGAAGAGGTTGGGTGATTTGCTACGGGAAAGAGTCCGCGACATTTGGGTACCTCTACCCGAGGTCCTTAAGACGTGGTTTTGCTCGGGCAGATATTGAGATCTACCAATGTAATGGCATGGGAAATGATCAGCACACGACGAGCTCAACCGATTGATGCCTTGGAAGCAATGCAGCGATGAGGATGGGAGACAAGCAAGCATATGACCATCCATCCTCCACCTTGTGATGTGACAACTGTTAAATTACGAAAGCCTCCATGTAAGATGATAAAGGTTCCGTACTCAAAGAACGTTGCCAGAATTCTTCTAGTCTTATACACGCAATACCGAATGGTATGGGTATCCGGCTCAAGATCAGCAGTCGAAAGGCTAAACTGACCGAGCAATGGCAAAAGACGGTTTTGTGTCACGAGGAATTTCAGAGCGCGCCTACCACGAGAGAACAGTAGCAAGTAACTATGATCTGAGCCACTGGACTGTCCCTTGCTCCACTAGATGCCGGACGTCATATTTGATGTGGCTGTTGAACCTCCAGGAGAAGCAGAGAGGTTGGATCACGCAAAGTCAAGACACCAGGTAGAGGCCTCAAAACACTGCATCAGATTGTAACTTGGAGAGCGATCGACGCAGGAGGCGGGACCATCTTGGGTACTGTATGATGCAGTCCAGAGCGATTGGTGAGGTTGTGATGAAGCAAGGTAATGGTGAAGAGAAAAAACTACTCATCAGGCCAGACTTTCGGGTGGGGCATTTTTGCTTGATGTTGTGGCCAGGAGTACGAAGAAATTCAGACGCACTGTTGGATTTTGCAGGAAAAAGAATAACATGTCACTGTGTGCAAAACACTAAAAGACTGTGCAATCTTCACATTTCCCACCTAATCCTCCGAAGCTTTCCCTTGCTGCATGCTGTTTAGGAGAGATGGAGAATAAAGATAGAAGGAAGAAAGCAGGACGAAGAGAAAAGTTGTGGCAGTCGTCTGGTTGCTTGGCAGTGAATCTGAAAACGAGACGAGTATCCTATAACATGCCAATATGCCAGCCAATATGGTTAACAAAAAGTCAAGCAGGCTGCGTGTGAACTTCAGTCTCAAAGGCACACTTGCACTCTCAGTTTCTTTGTTTTGGACTTGAAGTCTACTGTCTGTCGACCTAGGTAAGGTACGTACATGAGGCAATAAGTCTACTACCTACCTACCTTAAGGTAAGGCCGTCCAGCTCATAATGAATGTATCTGAGGTAGATAAGTACCAGTAAAAGGAAGTAAAGATGCAGTGACAACGGCCTGACAAGTAGCTGGTTCTTTGCTCCCCCTTTCCAACCTCAATATTGAAAATGCATTTAACGTATTTTGTCTTTCTTCTGCACTTTAGTTTCTACTCCTCTCGTTCTCTCCCCCTTCTCCGCATCACAGGAGAAGCGTACCATGCTGTCTCGAATCCATACTTTAAAGCATCTCCTTGCGGCTTGAGAGTTCCCCTCCGCTATGCCTTACTTCCACGGTTGGGCAACACCAGTTGCTCTCCCGCCAAGATTACTTCGCTATGTTACCCGAATGTCGCTCTGCTTTCTTGTCGTCTCCATCGCTTACCAGTATCTTCTTTTCGGTGTGGCCCCTCGCTCAAACAGCAGCGGACGGTGACAGCGCTAACTGAGGCCGACAGGTCAATATGATCCATACAAGTGCAACAGCTTGTTTTCCCACGGGAGATGGATGTCTAAACCGAGTTCCGGTCTTTCGCCAAGAGCCGAGTTCGCCAAATGGGTCCCAAGCGACTGCAGAATGCACGAGTACTCTCATGAGGACATGCAGCAGTGCTTGACGGGTCGGCGCCTGGTCTTCGTCGGCGACTCCACAATGCGCCAAATGTTTTGGGCTGCCATAGCTCGCCTCGATTCCTCAAAAGCCGACGTCGCCATTCTTGATTTCGCCGCCTCCGAAGAGAAGCAGCGCGATTTGTCCATGGAGCTGGACGGAGTGAAGTTGGAGTTTGTGTGGGACCCCTGGCTCAACTCGACGAGACTTTTTGCCCAATTGGCTCATTATGGGGAAAAGCAAGCCACGGGAGAACATGTCAAAGTTGCTAAAGAGGGGAAAGAGGATTTTACAGCCCTCTTCCTACTGGGAACCCCAGGCTTGTGGGCTGCACGACATGGAGGACCGGAGTTCATGCAGTTGTTTAAGAATGGCATCGACATTATCCGCCCCTACATACGGGAAAGCGTCGAGTCTATCATGATGTTAGCGAATGGAAGATTGGAAGCCAAACATCACGATCTCGCCAACCATGTGCTATTAGTTCCTGTCCCGAAACCGCTATATGGCAATATCTCGTATGGCCGGAAACAGACCATTACACCGATGAGGCTCGACCCAATGAACATGAATCTAGCACGCTTGCCAGGATCTGAGAAATCACATATCCTCTGGAGCTACAACAAGATGACTGATGGCCGTGACAGTGCCTTCGCCGAGGATGGATTACATGTCGTGGATGCAATCATTGCGAGGATGCTCGACCTAGCTCTCAACGTCCGGTGCAACCCTGGTTTAGCTCGACACAAGCACGCCAATATGCCGACATGTTGTGTCTCATACCCTCCATCTGGCCGAGTGCAGCGCTTCTTGCTTCTTCTAGGGACGGTGGCAGTGCCGGCCCTACTTTGGAAGCGAAAGAAGCGACAAGGAGAATCAAAGGCTCTCAGTGGTGACATTCAGGAAGCTTTGGCAACTTTACTTATCATCGCCGCTTACTGCTATTATGCGGATCGAACACACATCTTCAGCAAAGCTGATAAACAATTCAGCCCCCTAAGCTTCGTTGTCTCGGTTCTCGTATTGGCCATGCTAGCGCTACCCACACTCCGAACTACTGACGGGAATCATGCGTTCCAAAAGGGTCACGACGTCAAGTCGTTCATATCCCGAAGTCAATCCGATGAGTGGAAGGGATGGATGCAAGCATTCATTCTGCTGTATAACTACCATGGAGCCTCTGAGTCGCCAGTATTGTACAAACTAGTTCAGTCACTCGTTGCAACATACATCTTCTTATCCTGCTATGGCCATACGCTATACTTCCTACGGACGGAGGACTATTCGTTCCGGCGCGTTGCCTCCGTAGTCAGCCGGCTGAATCTATTGACTTGTCTTTTGGCGTTCACAATGTCTGGCGCGTGGACTACGTACTATGTCTCGCCCTTGGTCACTTTCTGGTTTGGCATTACCTACGTTACCCTCGTGTTATTCAAGGAACACAACAGCAACCCAGTCATATTCTTCTTCAAGATAGCCGTGGCCGCTTTGGTCACGACCTTGTTGGTTCAAACCCCTGGCTACTTGGAGGCTGTCATCCAGTTGCTGGAATATACATGTCGTGTGTCATGGGATGTCGAGTCGCTACGCTTCCACCTGGCTCTGGATCGGTTTGTCCCTTACTTCGGTATCATATCGGCAGCAGTTGTCCATAGAGTCTCTATTCTCAGAAGACGGCAGCAGGGAATCAATGCGGAAGCACACTTTGAGCCTGCCAACAATACTCTCGATCGCGCCTTACTTGAAACCCTGTTCCCTAAGCAGGATGCAGCGCCAGTGAAAGACATGATCATGGCACTCTCAACCGTCTGCTTAGGCATGTTCCTAATTCTCGCCTTCACTTCTGGAACCTACCGCGACCACGGGTACTATAACTCATTCCATCCTTACACCGGCCCTTTCGTCGTCATGTCGCTTGTCATGATCCGAAATTGTAGCCATGCCTTGCGCCAAGCTCACTTTGAGCTACTGGGTACTCTGGGCCGTATCTCGCTAGAGGCGTCCGTATTGCAGTACCACATCTGGCTGGCTGGTGATGCATCAGGGCTGCTGCGGATCGGCCTGGCGGGCAGCCAGGAAGGCATAGTAGCCGCTGCTGTGAGGCGAACCGAGGCTGTGGTTTTGACAATCATCTTCGGCTGGGCCAGTTGGAAGAGTCGACACGCGACGCAGCAAGTCACGGAATGGTTGACGGGAACTGAAAGTAAGGACGTCGCAGATGAGGCTATTTTGGTTCGCAGAATTTCCGCTGAGAACGAGAAGCTCGTGTCCGGCTCATGGCGACTTGGCCCCTTGGCTCAGGAAGAAGTAGAGAAAGTAAGCGAGCTGGAGAGAGGAGACATCTCACCCGTGTCACTCCGAGATTCTAGAGCGAAGATCCTTGGGGGTTTAGGACTTTTGTGGTTAGGAAATATGTTGTATGATCCATGAACATGAACTGCATGCTCTCTGCAAGTTGGATCAAAGCTGTTTGAGGGCAGTTTGGCGCTTGCACGAGCACTTCGTCTTCATAGATACCTAATATCGAAGCATTCATACTGCAGGTCTCATGATATACTTGGCCTGCACTCGGCCCCGCAGATGTTATCGAAGCCATGTCGACATTTGGCTGATAACGCTGGGCTGCCTGGCACAAACTTGTCCAGACGGTGCCACAGAGATTCGAGAATTTGTCAATGAACCATGGCAGCTAGGGTTTGCCAGAGAAGCTATCTGCACAGCCTCAGAAGCTTTGGTACAACGAAACGCAGAACATGAGTCCGTCCCTTGTCGTTGAAACTTTGGAACAGATGGGACTGTTCGATTCTCCCCACGGACCGTCCATCCTAGCAGTCCAAATGCCGAACTCGCAGGGTCGTGCCCCTCCTGAATGTCACACAACCAAGAGCCTGCCATACATGCTCTTCGAGAGACAGGTGCCTGTCATCGGAACTAAAGGAGCTTACTTGCACTTGGCAACAGATGAAGGTTTGGGCCTAGGCCAGATATGCTCTCGCCAAGGTGCCAGCCTCCGTCCAGAGATCTGGGTTCCAGGCGCCGTCCGTTCTACTTGCAGACGTCAAAAAGTGCTACGTATTGTGAAGATTACTCCCAACTTCCCAACTCGACGTGTAATTTTGAAACTGATACGCTGATCCACGGCTTGGTTGCAAGGCCAACCTGATCTCCTTGGTGATTTCCTTCATCTGCTCAAGCGAGGCGATTCGCGATGATTGCCGCCAGCATCCCATCGGAACGGCCTGCCATACAGGTTACACTCCAGCGAGGTAACGGGGGATCATGACTTTCCCTGGAAAACGCATTTATCGCATGATATCACGAACTGATGGGGGGTTGGACGGGGGGGGGTTGATGGGAGACGGAGACCGTTTCGCGTGGGTCGCGAAATCGACCAGGGATGGCACGCCTCCTGGACCGGGGTATTCGCGGCCGCCCATTGGCTGATGTCGTCCCAAAATGGCAAAAGCAGGTAGCGCACGGCTTTCTGTCAGGTGGCACACGAGCCGCTGCTTATGAGATGGACTGATTGTAAAAGACATGTCAAGCTTTTGGCAGCGGGACGAGCGAGGTCGCGCTCGGGCGGGATAAAGTATCCTTTCCATCGCAACAACGCAGAACAGGTACCTCCAGCCCTGCGCGTCTGTGACGAAAGACCCAACGGTCTTATACCCACCAACTCGGGAGGTATAGCCTTCGCTGAACAGGGTTTGCTTGCAAAGGAATGGCTGGAATGCACCACCAGGCATTCGCTGACTGGGAGAAGAGCCTCTTTGGGCTTGCATCAACGACAGAGCGGAAGACGAAATAGCCGGCAGCAGGTCAGCTTCATCGACGTGAATCATGGCCCAGGTATATATGATGCGGACTGCCCTCGCAGCAGATCATGGTTGACTACAGTCATAGGATGTGCTGCTTATGATCTGACCCGACCGTCTCGACCTTCCTTTCTTTACATTCTCTTCGAGCCGTCCAGGTTTTTCGTTCTCTTCACTTGCACCCTAGCGGTCGTATTTTCGTCCTTTTTTTCTCTTCATCTCCATTTTCCTTGGCTGTGCCTTGGCTCGTTCTTTTCAGTCCGATTCTTGAACATACTATTCAGATCATCATGTATTGCAGATATCTCGTTGCTGCCCTGGCTGGCGTCAGCTCTCTCGCTGCGGCTGGTGAGTCTCTCCGTTCGCGGTCCATGATGGGATGGCCTTTTTCTGACTCTGTAATAGCGCCGGCTCGGGATGCTACTCCTCTTGAACAAGGCTTGAGGTGGAAGTCGCAGAAGCGATCTCCTCTCACCATTATTCAGAATATTGTTGAGACCAGCATCACGATTGTACAAAACAACAACTTGGATGTCATCGATGACCTCACAGCTTTGGCTGAGCAGCAGTTCGCTGCCTTGGTTCAATCGCAGGTGGCACTCATCACGCAACTGCAAACCATCAAGGACAACATCCGTGTCAACCACTTCAAGTCTCGTTTTTCCACAGTGGTATGTCTCCCTTACAGCTGAGATGTGCTAAATGCCTTTGCTAACACCATGGCTAGAACACTGTCATCGTCGTTGTCAGCTGCGTTGTGGATGAGCGAGACGCAGCCAATATCAACCAGCGCTATCTTATCAACCAACTCATCGCAGACAATGGGTTCCCGGACAAACAGGTCCCCGTGATAGTCACGGACATTGAAACCATAACCATTGGCGCCACACCCACCGAGCTGGTGGGCGTGTTTGGTGCCGATGCAACAGCCGCCGCTGCTTCGACGGCTACTCCAATCCTTGCGGCCTACGATCCCGCTGCACCCTTCGGACTATTCAACGAGAGCGTCATTCTTCCATTCGGTGCATTAGCACCATCTCTAGACTTGGTCTTCGCCGACCCTGCCTCAATCATCTTCCCGGGCCAGCACAATCTCTTTGTAGAGAGTGTCGACGGCTTTTTGGCCGACTGTGGATTTTACGCCGACAACGCTAACAACTTCCTCAACCTGGCAAGCGGACTCTTCGCATCTTTCAATCAAATCGTCGTCACCCAGTTTATTAACATCGCCGGATTCGAGGTGTTCGCCCCCGGTGCGGAAGAAGAAAAGAAGAAGAAGGACGACGAAGACAAGAAGAAGAAGGATGACGACAAGAAGAAGAAGGACGACGACAAGAAGAAGAAGGACGACGACGACAAGAAGAAGAAGGACGACGACGACAAGAAGAAGAAGGACGAGGAAGACAAGGAGAAGAAGGACTAAGAAGAGAAGCACAGATCATAGCAGATCTGTGAGTCCGCAACGGGGACTTGGGAAGGAGAACTACGATGGCGTAACGGGTTGGATGCGCTCGGGCCAGTCTGTACGATGGCAATATTCAGGTGTGTGCGCGATAGGAATTGAGGAATGTAGACTTGAGATACCACGGGAACGGTTGGGTATGTCTTAGGATGGGCGTTATTGGGATTCGGTTAGATGGTAGATCCATCACAGCCTGGAATTCATTTTCCTACATTATATCAATTTCCGCCGACGACTCGGCTAGCCGAGTCTTAAGATAAACGTTTATTGCAACCAAGGGCAAGACTGGGCCGTTTGCGATGCTCAAGAAAGAGTGCCAGTGATAAGATTGCCAGCCAATGGTGAGTGCTGTGGAAAAAAGAAGTCACTGCATGAAGCGGCTCAGTGATACAATCAGGGGCTCGTCCACGTCGATCACGCACCTGGGACGTTAGGAATGTTTTCAGTCGAGGAGGTGGCTTGTGCCGTGCCTGACTGAGCGTTCAAGCTGGGAACAACCTTATTCATACCATGTAAGTTAACAGGAGATTTAGTTTCTAGTAATATTGGGTTGCCCTGTGATCGATCTACCTTGCAGACTTGAGGGAAACTAGTAGGGAATTGTGAGGGATGCGGCATCAGAAAGTTGGTTTTCAGGTGGGCATGCGAACTATGAGAGGTAACCCCGGCGACACGAGGCCATGATTCAGCATCATTATGGCAATTTCATTCCCGATCATCGATTGCTTGTCTTGTGACAATGATGCTCGCTGAATCTTAGATGAAGCCGACAGTCGACTGCCCCAGACGATGAGTGACAAGGATAAAATCACGTGACTTTCAACATTTCCCATTCTGATGACCTCGCACGTGATAAAAATCTGCCCTAGGGTTAAGCGAGATCTTGAACCTCCCCTCCCACATCAAACTTCTCACGAGTCCCATCTAAAGCATTCGACAAGACATTCGCGGCAGCAATCATCTCACGATAATTGCCCAACATGTCGCTCGTTTCGGGAGAGAAGTCGAACTTCCAGTTCGTAAGTACCATCGACTTTTTTATCCCCTTGCCTCTCGGTATCCTCGTAGACCATACGTCGGTGCTGCCGGGAGCCATTCGCAAATCAACACACACACCGACTACTCACCTCTCTTGGTTGGAAGGAACCCGGGCCTAGGCTAACTGAATTCCGCTCCAATAGATCTTGCGTCTTCTGAACACGAACGTACGAGGACAGGAGAAGGTTGTCTATGCGCTCACCAAGGTAAATACGAGGTTCGCTATCCATTCGAAATCGAATGGTCGTTGACGTCAAGCCAGATTACCGGTGTCGGTCGACGATACAGCAACTTGGTCTGCAAAAAGGCCGATGGTACGCACAAGAATACCCCCGAGAAAGAGAAGAGAAAGTGTAGGAATACTAACAGGCAACCAGTCGATCTGAACAAGCGAGCTGGCGAGCTTACCTCCGAAGAGTAAGCACTTTTTTACAGGATCCGACAATATCATCACGGTAACTTTACTAACATCAATCTCCCCCCAGACTTGAACGAATTGTCACCATCCTCCAAAACCCAACGCAGTACAAAATCCCCGGCTGGTTCCTCAACAGACAGCGAGACATCGTGGACGGCAAGGACAGCCAAATCCTCGCCAACAACGTCGCCTCCAAGCTGCGTGATGATCTCGAGCGCCTGAAGAAGATCCGCGCCCACCGCGGTCTCCGACACTACTGGGGCCTCCGTGTCCGTGGCCAGCACACCAAGACGACCGGACGACGTGGCCGCACCGTCGGTGTGTCCAAGAAGAAGGGTGGTTAAACGCATTGATGGCAATAGTGGACTTGGGACGGGCGTGCCGGCTGGTTTTCTCGACATCTTGATTCCTTGCATTACGAGGGGATTGCTACTTTGGCATGGTATGGATGGTGTTGCTCTAGATTACCGAGAGTTTCATCAAATCCTCAAAACAATTAAGACATTGAAACACATGTAACACACGGGGCAATGGACCGTATCGCCTGTACGGGGTGATTGGCACCGGTCGACAATGCTGTATAAACTTTTGATGCTCCCTTCGAATTTTTAATATGCCGTCCCAAATGCCATGATTCCATGCCAATGACTTTGATAAAATACTAGCCCGCCGCCCCCCTAAATACACGATGAATCACAGATGGGCGAGGGCGGACCACGGGTATCGTCAAGTTCCAAGCTCAATCTTCATGCGTGACCGACATGTCCAGCACCTCCACCCGTCCCTGGCCCCTCGTGTCGTTCCCAATAAAGTCGCTCAATCCCTTGAAGGCCCCCGGCTCGACAAAGCCCACAAGCTCCCACTCGGAGCCCACCACATCCTGGCTCTCGACCTGCTCCACGAACCCCAAGATCCGATCCTTGACCGTCCCGGCCTTGGCCTCCCCGTCTTCCGTCGTCTCCTTCTTCGCGCCCTTGACCGGCTGCTTGAGCACGCTCGTCGGGCAGCTCACGCGCAGCTTCATCCTCGCGCGCGCGACGGGGATGGGCTGCGCCGCGATCAGCGCCTTCATCGCCTCCAGCGCCTGGCTCTTGGCGCTCTTGGTCGTCACCACGCCCGTCCAGTGGTGCTCCTTCTCCTTCGGGCGCGGCTTCGCGTCCCCCTCCTCTCCGGTCGCCGGCGTCGCCGCACCGCTGTTGGTGGTGGAGCTCTTGTCCTTGTCGACCGTGTGCGCCGCCGAGCTGAGCATGTCGAGCGCCTTCTCGATCATCCCTGTCGTGTACACCCGCTTCGTCCGCGGGTCGACGAGCTTGCTGGCCACGATGCCAATCACCTCGTTGTGCACACGCTCCAGCTGCGCCGCCCGCTCCTTGTCGCCGACCTGCAGCTCGCCTTTCTTGAGTATCTCGAGCACGATCTCATCCACGCTCTTGCCCTTGCCGAAGGCCTTCTCGAGGTCCTCCTTTGGCGCCGTCTGGCCCTTGGACACGTTCAGGAACACGTTGGGGATCTGCAGGACATTGTCCAGGTCCGTCTCAATACCGGAGCGCCATTCTAGCACCTTGTTCTTGTAGCAGGCGATTTCGAACCGCTTCTTGCCCTTCTTCAGCCGGACCAGCGACACATTTGTCAGCTTAATCTGATTAGAAGGCTGGTTTATTTGCCGAGACATTTTGAAAATGAAATGCTTATGGAAAGAATCCGACTTAACGTGCGGTGTGTTTTAATGGCGGACGTTTCGTTCTTGAGAACAAAAAGTTTTGGCGGGGTAGGTCAGGTACCTCAGGTATCACTGAAGGAGGGGCAGGGCATCAGTGGAACGGCCTGGAGTGGCGGGCGGAGAGATGGCCGTGACTAATGCGGCAAACAGCAGATCTTACAGTCTAACTTCCAAGATCATCCCATTCGAGTTAAGATACCTGATTCATAATGCACGTGCACTTGAAGCATGAGTTTGGGCCTGAGGGCATTGAAGAGAGATACGCTGAATTCCTAACTTTGAATATGACCGTCCTGCGTCAGGTTCAATGACTGACAAACAGAGCTATCGATAATTCGAAACGGGCCGGGCTCCCATGTTCTTCCCGTCCCCCGTCCCTGATGCTAGCTATCCTGTACTTGCTACACAATACACAGCACAACTTATGGCTTATAGCTTAAAGCATGTGCATCATTTCCAAAGCCGGGCCAGTTCAATCATCACCACGACCGACTGACTCCAGTTGAGTGGAGGCTCTAAGGGAACCACTCACCGCTCAACCAACGGTTGTAAAAGTCGGAGGATGGCTCAGGCTGGTCCATAGGCACCATGTGGCCAGCGCCGAAGACCTGGAGGAATGTAAAGTTGCCGCTCGACTTGATCTTGCCGTAAGAATCGGTGGACTTGGCAGAGCCAACCTTCAGGCTCTTGATGTCAGCCTTGTTGAAATCCTTCTGGCCGGGCCACTCGAGAGCCTCGGTCCAGGCCTGGTTACCGAGCCAGTTGCAGATGTAGTCAGCATCACCGGCGTAGATGAGGACTGGGATTTGCTCCAGAAGTTTGGGGACGAGTCGGTGGAATGGCTGGAACCAATCGCCGGCGAAGAGGAAGTTGCGGTTGATGTCGAAGTTGCAGCTCTCGTAGCTGTCCACCTCGACGCCTAGTGCAGACAAGACTTCAGCTTGGTTCAGGTACTCGCTGATCCAGCCGAGAGCAGAGTAGCAAAGATTGCTGCTGTCCTCGCACTTGCCACGGATATCGTAGACATTTTGGCCGGTGCGCTGGTAAGGACCAATCAGAGCGTTGTTGCAGTAGATGCTGGCGGGGACACAGGACCAAACACTGCCAGAGTCGTAGCAGTTCTTGATCAGGGACTGGCATCGGGGCAGAGCGTTCTCCATAGCCTGGCACTCGCCCTCGTCCAGAACGGCCGGGTAGCCGCCTTCACCGCAAGCCATGGGCTTGTAGTAGCCGTATTGAGTCAGACCATCGGTGAGACCGTTGCCGATCAAGACACTCTTGAGGTTAATGTTGCGGTTCTTGTGCGAGAGAATCTCCGAGGCGAAAACGGGGATGTAGTGGCCGGCGTACGACTCGCCGGCAATGTGGAAGTCCTGCTTCGCATACTCGGGGAACTGGTGGAAGAAGAGGGAGAGAAGAGCATAAACGTCCTTGCCGGCTGCGACAGTGGTGGAGACAGGAGAGCCGGAGTACGAGAAGCCAACATTGACCGGCTGGTCAAGGAAAATTACGGAAGCATTGTTGTTCCACGCCCATTCGTTGTTGACAATCTTGAGCTTCTTGTCGATAGACGCCGGGCCGAGCTCCATGAACAGCCCAGTCAGGGACGAGCAGCCTGGACCGCCGTTGAGCCAGAGCACGACGGGGTCATTCTTGGGGTCATTTCGAGACTCGAAGAACCCTGTTGAGATTGTTAGCAACCGGGAAGTCTGAGGGAAGGGGAGGGGGAGGGGGAGGGGAAAGGAGTTCTGATGTACTGACAGTAAAAGAGATGCTTGTCGTTCTCCTCGTCATCGAGGTATCCACTGTATTGCTTGACCTTGTCAACGCCCAGCTTGGAAGGGTCAACCTTCTTGGCTCGGAGGTTGTAATCCTCCAGGCGGCCGCCAATCTCTCGCTGCTTCTCGCCGTCCTTCTCAACCCACATGGCCTGCACGTCGGCGCCCTTGAGGATGTGGTCCCATTCCTTATCGGGTCGGCGGGTGTGGGCCTTGGGCTTGATGGGCATGGCGGTCTTCTTGAACGCCTTGACAGCTTCGGGAGCGAGCATGGTGACCTCGTCCCAGACGGCCTTGGCCTCGGAAGTCATCTCGGAGAACTTCTCCTCGAAGGCATTCATCCACGACTCGGCAGCGGGCTTGATGCCGTCGAAGGCGCTATCGCCGGCACCGCCGAGGACGTGCTGCTCCATGCCGGCGGCAGCAGACACTGCGCCGAGCACGAGAGCGGGGGTTGACAGCCTCATGATCGCAGATCAAAAGGGGATGTTCTGACTGTCTGTGATGATAATTGCAGATGGGAGAGTTGGGTGGTGAGGATTGGGGGTGTGTTGGGAAAGGGAAGACGGGGGGACGAAGAGAGAGAGGAGGATGGATGTGAGGGAGTTTGTTTGGATGGTGGGAGGGAGGAGCTATGAATCAGGACAGGACCATACCTGAGCGAGGTACCTTACCGCAGGCGGAAGCTTGTGGGCGTAATGCACCCACCACTCGCGAGTGAAACATGACGACGGAGGACAAGTCACTGTGGGTCCGAGCTTGGTTGGCTGGGTGCCTTGCGGCGCATGGCCGAGTGACCTGGTGCTGGGGAGAGCTGCTAGTATAAATTGCAGAAGTACCCGGGTACCTACCGCGTCAGCTGGCAACTTTAGAGCCCAAAAGCTCCATCCATGCCCTGGAGGTAAGTTACCCTTATCTAGCGAATAAAGGTACCTGAGGCATGGTGTGTCCCAGCCCAACAAACATCGCCCTTTTCGCCCTGGAATCGGAAATAGCCCACATGTGACCCTCTGCGCCACGGGGACAAAAGCTATATCTACCTGCCTGTTTGGCCCATGTGGAGAGCCGCCCCTATCATCTTTCAATACTGATCCCCATACACAGCTGTTAGTGGCGGGGTGTTACGTAGCTCCCACCCCCGAAGTACCTTTGTAGCGCTGTTCCTGAGCCACTAACGGTAGGCACGTCGTCTACACAGCAGCAATACACCTGGTAAGCTGTGGGATTAATTACTGTACATACTCGACACCATCATCGTGATAAGCGTATTACACACTGCATCGCTTGCGGAATTCATCCCACACATGCCAAGTCCATCCAGGTACTCAAGTGAGTGAGTGCTGTGCCTGTTTTATCAGAGACGCTACTTACTCTGCCTATCCTGCCTCGGCGACCTATTTACATTCCACTGGGCATCCGAGGCAACGAGGTTCAAATACCTGGGCAGTCAAGTCTCGCAGCCGCTGGCCTGGCAACTCTAAGCCTGCCAGTGCTCTGGAGAGAGTTGCGCACTTGCGATTTGGGTTTACAAGCGCTCCCAACTTGCAAGATGGAGATAGGTGCTTGTAAGGGAGAAATCAGGATTGCTCAAGGCCAGAATAAAGAGAACTGCATGTGCGTCGTACACCATGCTTATATCCCGGGCTACTAGAACTGTAATTACTGGAATACATCCCAGACTATGTAGTTGTATCCCATGAACTGGTTTAACCTGGTGAGGTCTATCAACCCCCGTCTCACTCGTGCTCAGCATGGAAAAATAGGAGCGTCCACCGCAGCTCTTGTACAATCTACTCAAACTCGAAATTATGTACCAATGGTTCTTAGTAGTCTGACACAAAGAACCTCGAAGTATTATAGCCCAACCCCTGAGGGTGATAACTCCATGGCTCTTGAATCACTGCCCTTATGCACCTAGAACCATCGTGGTCTCTTGACCAGTCCATCTTGAAGAGGCGGCGCACTCGTCCCGACGATAGGTTCCTCCCCGTGTGCCTGCCGGCCAGCTCGTGGACCAGCTTCCACCCAGCTTGGATCTCTTGGCTTTGAGATTCGACCCTCAATGAGCCCCCTTGGCATCTTTGGACAAAGAGGAATTCCCGAATATCAACCATAACGAGATTGGTCCGCTCTCCCGTGACTTGTTAACGGGGGCGTTGAGTTTGGGTAAGTTCTGACATTACCATACTTTGGATAGCCCCTATATATCCTGGAATGGGTCCGTCCCGCACCTCTCTGGCCGGTGTTTCGCGGGACTGTTACCCCTGGGTTTGAATAAGAACGGCTTGGCTCCGTGGATGGGTTGTCTATGCTTTGGCCGGATGATGCCGAGGAAGTAATCTCTATTGTGCCCAAAGGAGAGAGAGGATCACGAGTGGCACTTGCGAACTGTCTCGGGGAACTGGTGCATGCGGCGAGTATTGGTGCTAGACAGCCGCTGGCTCTCAGTCGCCTCCATATAGTCTGGTAGACTATCAGAGTCTTGAGACTGCTGCAAGCACACTTGAAGATAGGGGCACGTTGTGGTTTGGTTAGTTATGAACCCAGGACAAAGATATGCCCAGAAACAACATCACATCAGTCGAAGAAGATTCACAGCCGCGAGCGGCTCCAGGATAGACGATTCCAAAGGACTATATTGGTTGTCACCCACCCACTCCTCTTATGCTCCTATCAAAACAAGCCTGCCACTGTCGGCGCATCGCTTCTCACAAAGATCCTTGTGTTCTGTAACCTTGGTGTCTGACAAAGTCTTTGGCTCAAATGGCGATACGACGAAACCTGGACCGCCGTTCCGTTTGTTCCCCGGTCGAACGCCAGGTGGCCCACACGGTCGGCCACGCTGTCGGCCCCATCTTGATGCATCCCGTATAATCACTCAAGCCCTCTGCGCCCTTCCTGTTTCTCACGCGCATTTCGACGCGTGCCTTCTTCTGCTTCTAAATAAGCATTACTCTGCGTCGTCAATAGTGTACATATATAACGAATCCCATGCACTGTGCCAGTACAATTAGTTCCTTTTTATCGTCATTGCCTCATGGTGTAGGCATCGTCATTATAATATATACGAAGCAGAGTCGTCGAATAACGAGGCAACTGGATTCGTGTATGTATCGTGCCACAGGCCACGTCCGCCAGAGTTTGTCGTCGTGTCCTTGGTCGCCGAGGCCGAATAAGTTGCGTATCATTGGCCAATTCCATAGCCTTCAATCCCATGGCCAGCATCTTCAGCCAGCGGTATCCGCGGCCGGTATGGGAGGGCTGGATCCTCTGTGTCTCCTGAAGAAGGGAAAAGCGTTCATTCGAAACCTGCTGGATTTCTTTTTCAAAAGCTTTCCTTCCGCCTTGCTAACGCTGCCGTTCGAGTAATTGGAACCGTTGTACTCCTCCTCAGATGGAGGGGTTCCGATCTTGGGCTCAGGGGTCAGTTTTATTTCCGGCACGCTTTCCGCTGCATTGGTTGGCACACTTAACGGGCGATCCGTGGATTCCCTGCTGACAATGCTAGTGCCTTGCGTACTCGGAGAAAGGGGCATCTTCCCCGTCGTTGCGCTCGTAGCCTGGGAAGCCCAGTCCCCCGAATACGGCCCAGTTGTGCTCCCATCCGTGGTCTCGCTACAACGCTGCTTCCCATTATGATGCGTGTGGTTCTCGGAGCAACTGTTCAGCCTCTCGCGAGAGTGAAATGGGTCGCTGGCCGCAAAATCGGCGACAGCGTCGAAGTTAGTGACCATGCCGTTGACCTCCTTGTACTGCCCGGAGAAATCCGGAACATGAGCTGGTTTGCTCACTGGGTCTGACGGGGGTGGTGCCAGTTCCTTTTCGGGTGATTTCTTCCCGTCAACAAGCGCAGATGGCGTCTGCGCATCTTCTGGTGGTGTTATCGGCGCTTCTTTCTGGCTGACGTCGACCGCAAAACTCATTGTTCGCGGTGAGAACGTCCCCTCATGCAGTAACCTCTTGCGCACAGGATCTTCCTTGGCTTTTTCGCGTTCGATTTTCTCCTCGAAAAGAACCTTATTCAGTTCGAGTTCATCGACAGTATATTGCATCGCAGGCATGATATCCGCAACGCCCTGAAACAGAGGGATGGCAAACATGTTCATGAAGCCGAGCTGCGCTTTAGATAAAGAGGTTATATCCTTCTTCGGCGTGGCGAGAAGAGATGAGGTGATTGCGAGCTCGCTTTCCATTGATGCTTGCCGAGAGAATTCGTCGGATAAGATGTGCATCCACTGCAAAGCTGTGCTATGATTTCTTGCCTAGAGTGACCAAACTTGTTAACATCATGTCCCAGCCAAAGTGCAAAAACCCGACAACTTACCACATTGCTGATGTCTGCGCACTTTATCAACAGAGAACATGCTAGGGCCTTCTGCTCTTCCATCATGCGACCGTTCCATCCGTCCGTGGTGTTGCTAACTCCTAGCTTTTCTTGAAGATCTCCAAGTTTTTTCATGTAGTCGAAGTGAAGTCCCATATCGGTTGCCAATATCGAGCTGATCATAAGGTTCCTCATTTTAGTATCCTCGAAAGCCGCGGGCCAATAACTCCTAAGTATCTGGGAATACGCGGCACAGTGGAACGATTCCAAGACGGACCGATCGTTGTATAGTTGCGCCAACGGCGCATTGAGCGTCACGAGAAAGCCGTTGTTGACACCAGGATGGCCTACATCATGCCCGATTGCGGTAATCAAGAGTGTCAGACCATCGAATGGATGCAGCAAAGACGCAATAGGCGACTTTTCCGGTGGTGGATCTTGGGCAACCGACTCTTGAGGATATGTCGAGAGCGTCCCGATGTGTACAAGAAAGTTGAACGTCGCTTGTAAAACGTCGACAACGTGCCGAAAGTTGTGATACGGGACGAAGTCATTATAAGCCCCGCGGCAGGCGACTAAAAAGCTAAGTAGTTGGTCTAGTGTCGGGCTCAGTCAGCAGGCGGACATACGGGCGCGGGCATATGGACCCGAGACAAGGCGCAACACTTACCTGTTGGTATCCGCCACCGCTCAAGTTCCGGCATGGACAACGCATGCTTGAACATAATCATGGAGGCAATGAGCAACTCATCATCTGTGAAAGCGTGGGCGCAAAAGTGCCAATGGCCGACGGCTTCGGCAATCGCAGCCTGTCGTTCTGTGGAAACGGCAATGCTGACATTGGCAATTCTCTCCTGATCGTCAAGCCCTTCGTGCCTGCAGATGCGACCCATCAGGCCAGACACCATTGCCTCCCGCAGATAGGCGTAAGGCTTTTCCTCGTTTATTCCGACCCAGGATCGTTTCCTGCCCCTTCGCACCTCAAGATTCGACTGCTGATCTTTTACGGCTTCCTTATGAGCGCGGTAGGCAAGAATTTCCAGTCCCGTCATACACTTAGTTTGCAGGGGGCCTCTCATAATGTCGATAGCGCCAAGCTCCATACATCTGAAGATCAATCGGCGAGGTACCGAAATCGACTGTGCTACTTTCTGCGCGTCAACGGCCAGTTCATCTGCCGCGCCATCGGTTGCGGCATTACTTTCGTTGGACGGGTAAGTGACGACGGGTATCGGTACAATCAACTTGGACGCAGGTTGAAGGTGCGTCGCTGTGACTATCCTTTGCAACAACTTCAGACCGTATACGTCTTCATCTGGGGTGTGGATCTCAACTTCTCCGGAGGGTAGACGGGAGCGAGGCGACGGCGACCTAGACCTTGTTGGCAGCTCGAGTATCTGTTCATCATGGGGCATGTCGATGAGCACAAGCGTCGGTTTAAGGTCGATCAAGGCGTATTTTTGTAGTTCATAGACTTTTGCTAAGCACGCGGCGCCAGTGGAGCAGAGATGAGCTACGAACATTCGAGTCAGTGGTCGATACAGCAGTGGGAACAAGGGTGGGCAACAGACCTTCGCCGAAGAGTGTAAGTAACAGGTCAATATCCTGCTTCAGAGCGCTAGTCTCCCCGTCGAGAACGACAGCATGAGATCCTTCAGTAGCAGTTGAATCGGCGCGGACATGTCTGTCGGCGCGAACACTGCGATTCACGTAGACGACATGGCAGGTGGCAGATTCCATCGTGGCTTCAAAGAGCATCCAGTCTCGCGACCGGAGCGCCTTGGCCACTGTGGCAGGAGAGTCCTCGAGACGGACTTTTTGATTATTCGCAGGTCAGACGAGGGGACTCGAGGGACTTGGCAGCAAGCCGAAAGGGATCGAGGAGGGTGACCGGGTCCCACGAGAAAAACGGCACGGCGCAATGGCAAATGATGTTTCAACAAGAGTGCGAAAGCCGTCTCCCTGGCCTTCTGCTGGATCGCGACTGGGAGAGATGGCGTGGTAGAGGAGAGGAAATTAGATCAAGGAACCGACGAAGCGCAGCATGAACGGCGACGAGGAAGGCGCAAGCGAGGGAGCGATTGCGCCAAGGTTGGTCATATGTTTTCGCATCGATCGAGGAGGGCGTCGCTGGAAATCGAGTTGGCAGGTAACATGGGATGTCCGATCTGTGTGGGAGGTTTCGCACGGGAAACGTGAACAAGGGACGGGGATTGGTTTCGTAGTTGGTGCGGGTGTTCGTCGCGCGCGGGACGAGGAACCTCTTGGAGATGGGAGGAGGGAGGATAGGCTATTCAAGTCTCTTTCTCAGTTCCAGACCACAACCTCCAGCGAATCCGTGTCCGGGGAGTGTAAGGCTTCGTAGTTGTATCGACCGACAGTTCGTGTTCGAATGGGTGACAATGATTGTAATAGGGATGCACAATACAGTACTGCTAAAGGCAGAAGTAGAAGGTGGGAAGAAATGGACGGTCGAGGACGGAGTGAAAGGACGGAGCGACGAGGAGGAGGAGGAGGAGGAGGAAGTGGAAAGAGTGTGGATGCCTCGGGCAGATTGTTAAGCCAGGAGCCAGGGGGGTGGGTGTGTGTGGTGTGGGCGGCGGCGGCGGATTGATGGGGAGGAGGAGGAGGAGGAGGAGTAGAAGACGGAAGCAGCAGAAGGTCTGCTGCAAGTATCTAAGTATGGATGTATGTATGTATGTAGACAGGGTAGGTGGCGCACCCAGGACTGGCGATTGCTTCAGAGTATATGTAGAAAGGTAGGAAGGAGATGTACCCGCAGTGCAACGATGGGAGGAGGCGTATAGAATCCTGGGCCAGGCCGGTGTGTATGGGAGGGCAAGGTTTCCCGGGCTTGCCTTGTTGCAGTAGGGAAGGTCGACAAAGAAGGGGTCAGGGGAGGTACGCGGTGGAGGATATAGCGGACTGTCGAAGAGCGCTGTGGGAAAGAGACAGTGCAGTTTCTGCCCGAAGAGCATCGAACAGGAAAATGACACAGGGTTGCACAATGCCAGGACGTTTCGAACAGAGCAAAAAGAGGAAGAGAATTGGGGGGAGGGGGGGGGGATGCCCTGTTGAATTGGGTGGAAGTACTGATGGATGATGAAAGAGAGAAGGGAGGGGGGGGGTACATTCACGAGGTACCTCGAGAAAAGCGAAACCGAAGAACCAGAAGAATAAAGTAGGGGCGGACGAACCAACATGCGATGAATTAGATTGAATGATGATGATCACGGATCTTTATTACTACTAGACGTTGTTTTAGTGGTGTGCGGGCTTCTGGCTGGCTTCTCGAATGCTGATGGAAGGTCGAAAGGTTCCAAATGGCGCCTGCAAGGCGACAAAATGGATCGGGGGTCGGTGGTGGGAAAAAATAGTAACAAAAAGTGTATGTTGGCGGTAGTACTCTGTGCAAAACCACCTCACGCGACCTAACTAGGTAATTAGCAGGTAACCTACCATACCGTACCATCCACTAAAACTGTCGCACCACTCCACCAATTACTTAGGTGTATATCCCCTATAGCGACACCTATTTACCTTGGGTTTCCAATCATGAGTCGATAATGGGAGAGCCCCCCCCTCAGAGGTCAACACTGATTATGGGAAACATGTGGAAATCCCAATTTTTATTTTTATTTTTATAAATAAAGACCCCCCACATTTACAAAATGAGAACTGTCGTCGCATTCCCCTACTTGCCTGTATACTGTGTGAATGCCAAAACAGTTATTCTCGAATTCATCCTATCAGTTACCTGTTTGTGTAATATGTACCGCAGGAAGCGAGTTTTAAGAGAGATGCGGTGCGGCGATGTCCCTCCTTTCCCATCGCAGGTGCCCTTTTTATCCACCAGAAATGCAACCCTCTCTCTGTACCCGAGTCCAAATCTGCAAGCAAGCAGGCAGGCAGGCGTACAAAACAGCATGCGCGTAGGCACCTAGACTACCTAGTGTATGTACCTTAGGTTACAGCCATCCGACGAGAGAGTACAGATTGCCGACAACGACCTGCTGTGCGTGCCCCCCCGTTCTTGGGTGGTTCCGACATCCTGCGAAATGCGCATTGGGGGCGGGAGATTGAACCTGTCCGCTCGAACCCTGATCAAGAAAAGTCCAAGCTACACCGTTACAGGTAGGTCGGGTACCTTGCGATAGCTCGCTGCTACGTATATGATCACGACATCCAGGTTCCACGGGCTGTGCCCCCAGCTGCCCAGGTGCTGCCCTGCTCGTTTGCCCTGTTGAATGCGCGAAGAGTACAAGTGCAGCTATGTATGTACCTTGAACAGCGAAGTGTGCATGTACATCGAACTCGATGGATTTAGTGGAGGATAGAGGGTCTTGCGTGGTTCACCACGTTTTGTCTGACCTCCTTGAGTAGGCAGTTGGGTTTTCCTATCAGTGCTTTAGTCGGGTAGCTTGTGTCAACCGGTCGCGGAACAACGATCTCTCTCGTGAGATTCCAGGGAAACGGATCAGTAGGAGCGAGACTAGGTAGGTACATAGACACGGGGCGAACGAGCGAACGAACGAACGCACAAATGAATGGCCCGTTCCCTTATTACCTACCTACCTACTACCTACTACATACGTCCATAGTCCATGGTCATTTCCCAGCCCATCAGTGCTGCTGTCTGTGGTGGTGCTGATGTCTGGCTGGCTGAATCTAAACAAATTGATCCGGAGTTGCGTAGCTTCCAGAAGACACGGAGAACAATTTGATGTAAAACATGGGGCGGATGGAAAAGAGGGTAGCGGCATTTTCACCCCACCAGTCATCTCGCAGTGTTCCTGCCCTTCCGTGTGTTAGAGTGGGGCCGCCCCACACTTGGTGAACTCAATTATTAGGTGTCTGGGTACATCGCGACCTCGTATTTCATTACTGGGTCTACTTGGTGTTAGTGTAGCATGACGGCCGGGAGCCGCGGTTCCTCCCAGAGCGAGTATACCTACCCAGATAGTAGCGCTACTTTATAGGCAGGGACACACCTTCCACTCGACCCGCTCCTCGTTCTGTCTCTCTGCTTGCGGCCTGGCCAGCATCTGCCGCATGCTTATCACACTTGCCTACACTACTGCTGCTGCTGCTATGGCACGTACCTTATTAGTACACACGACTCGACTGGAGCATGCTAGCGTGCCGTGGTGCACCCGCGTACGGATTAGCAGCAAGTGCACAGGCTAGGAGCGTAATAGTGCCTTCCAGGGGCGCCAGCGCCGGAACGTGCCCCGGAACCAGCTGAAAGAAGCTCGCTCGTTCGCTGAACACTGCATGTTTTACATACATACATACATACATAGGTAAGATAGCTGCTATCTATCTATGGAGCGGCGTTGTGAGAGAAATCCCATGGTGAGTGAGTGATCGATGTTTTCTACCGAATGCCTATGTATGTATGTTGTTACCGTCCATTTTGTGTCGCTCCCTGTCTGGATCTAAACTTCAGGTTCGTGTATGGCATTCTCATTTCGAGCAATAACGACAAGGTTCCCCATTGTCCTTCACCGCCCCTCGAGTATCGTCATCACTACGGACCTCGTCCTCTTACATGTCTGCCCGAAACGATACGAATGCATGTCCTGATGCTGAATTCTGACACGTCGATTCCTGTAGTTAGATACTTTGCACCGGTCTGCAAATACCATTACGTAGGAATGAATACCTCTGAGTCGTTCGCATGAGAAAGCTGCTCTAGTAAAGTATGCCCATATCAGGTACTTACAGCGTGTATATACATACGTAGGGAATCCCGTATGTACCATAACAAAGCGTTGGCTTATCAATAAAACTCGCGATATCCAATCTCGAAGATCCATGCACCACACAACGTGTGACTTTTTTTTCTCCCGGGACCCGCACACAAACAACCTTGCCAGATTTACCCGCAAACGACCAAACTATAATTCGTTTCGCTCGCTTCAAAAGAGCATGTAAGATTTCTGCAAGTCATACGGTGACGACTGTTATTACTACGTACTACATACGTACGTTCTATCATTTCTCACATGAACGCGCCTTTTTCTGGTTCTGGTTCTGGTTCTGGTTCTTCCGGTCCCCAATGTCCATCCAATATCTGGATCCGTACAGGCTTGCTAGGCTCTCCCACTTGAAACAATGAGAACCCTTGCATCTCGACCTTCCTCATCGAGTCCTCTCCCCAGAGCACTACCACGCCGTACTAAGGCTATCCCTGATACCCTTTCCGCTCCCCGGACGTAAGCCTGTGCCTTTCAAGGTACCCAGTCAGCTAACTACGCAACTAGTTCGCTAGTGTAACGAGTCGTCGGTTTACGAACTCTCTACCCTCGCTGGACCTTCTCAATGAAGACAAGATACCGGGCGGCGGGACTCTGTTCGTTCTCCACTTCATCCATCGCGTCGCAGGCCGCCCAAGAGCGAACTGCAGTACGTACAGTAAAGTACAGTACAGTGCTCTGTACGGATTACAGTGGAATGTGCGTCGTCAATATGTGTGCCTGTAACTGTTCACCAGTCTCTCCCGATTACCAAAACTTACCTCATAGTACTTACATACATAGATGCACACATACACATTTGACTGGACGGCGGCGGTATGTATGCGTGCTACGCATATCCGACCGGCGTCCCGCACGGCGCCTGCCAAAGCCTAGCTCTCGACACACTGCAAATACCCGCTGTCTTCTTTCAGATTGATTACATGTGGCACAGTCAGCAGGAGATTCCTCTCCATCGGAAGTTCCCATCGCAAGGAGGACTCACCAATGTCTGACGGGTTTGGATCCCCCTCCACAGCGACTGGGGGGTCTCCCAGTATCTCGGGTCTGGCTGCTGCGGTTTTGTTCCTCCTCTCCTCCCCTCTCCCGCTATTTCCATGTCCATTTCATGCCTTATCATTTCTAGACAATTTGCTATTAGACGTCTTGTATCCTAGCCACCCGTGTTCCAACCATGGGAAACCTGTTGGCACAGCTCGCAGCTCAGTTATTAGTCGTCCTTCCCTCTTTAGCCGTGCTGTTCCCAGGGTTCATTTCAGCTCGCCCCCCAGATCACCAATCGAATCGCAACCCGTCCACCACGATAAACAGCCTTCAGCCAACTGGCCTATCAAGCCGAGGCTGTTCATTAATAAACCACGCGTTGTGCTCACCGATCAGTCTTCTTCTGCAAGGGCCAAAACGCCATCGAATGAGCTAGTAAAAAGCGACGGGATCCAGGAAGAACGTGCTTTTCCACCTGGATGGAGAATAGACCAACAGGATACTACGTAGTAGGCTGAACGAGGCCTGCCAATCCATTTCCACGTTTGACCATCTTCTCCACTTTCCACCGATGACATCTTCTCGTCCACGTCTGCCGCGCCCGCACGTCTGCGCCCGTACCTCCAAGACATTTAGGGAATGTCACAACCTTCTCTGGCTTGAATAATCAGAACTCATGTCGCACCGACTCTTGTCAGCGAGCCGTTCCTCGTTCCAACAAGCGCTAACATCAAAGCCGCATATTAAAGGGTCCGTTTCAAACAGGCCCAACCAGAGCCTCACTCGGGGCTTTTCTTCTGATTCCCACCGATAACATATCATGTCGTCTTGCTCACCATTGACAGGCTGCTTCAAACTGCGTTTGTCGCCAACACTGCTTGTGTGCCACATCGCCGCCCGGCGGCGGAATGTCGCCATGGCAAGAGGACACCGCGCCCTCATCCCGAGAAGGATCATCGTCCTCGAGGCTGATGGATCTCGCGGGACTCGGCTGCTGCTGCATCGGGCAGGACCCTAACCCGAGGCGGAAATGTGGCCGTCTCCCGCCCACTGCTGATCTCAGCCAACTTGCCTCCACCGTCGCGATGGTATTACTACATACAGGACTTTCGTTGCAGATGTTTCCCAAACTGGTCCCAAGCCCGGGTGTGCCACTGATATGTTTTCTTGGAATCCCTCGGCTCTTGAGGATGGATAACGTGCCGGTGGAAACCACTTGCTCCATATAACCCCCGCGGCCCTCTTCCAAGCCTGGCAAAAATGCCGCTTCACTGCGCATCTTGACCCTCTGAGTGGTACGCGTTGCCAATGTCGTCAAGATAAGAACTTGCGCCATCGCCACCAACGGGTCGAAGATTGCAAGTCAAACGGGAAGTGGGCAGCATGGCCGGCATTCAGATAGCGGCTTTTGATGTTAGTGAAGGCATTCTCGATCAAAAAAAATTGCCGACATCTTCCAAAGAATGCCTTGGTGTTAGGAGTGGTTTCAGCCTTGCTGATCGTCCAGTTTTTCGTGAACGTACAAACAGGTCCCCCACAATTTCCTCTTTCCAATGGTCAAATACTCATTCTCGGGCAGACTCGAGCATGGCGCTGCTACAGGATCTGGTAATAAAATATCTCCTTTGTTGTGCAGCAAATCCCTTCCCCAATTTAATTCTCACTATTTCCCTATGATCCAAGTCGTCCGTGCCAAGTCCAAGCGGGCACATTCGAATCAAGACACTGACCACGTCTCCAACTCTGGATGGTACAACTGATCAAACGTCTGAAGGTCGCTGCAAGGGTCCGACCCATCCCACGCCTCCCTCGTGATCTCCGTTCCCTTCCCGCCCACTCGCAAGGCGTTTGGATGAAATAACCCGTGGCAGTCGTTGTGAACCTGGCGCATGGCACATCTGAACCATACGATGGATCGAGCACCTCGGGAACGAGCCGAACCATGGTGGCTACAGGAACAGGCACTTACTTCGAATGACGCCGCTGGATCTGCGAGATGGCGTAACTGAGGTCCAGGCATGAATCGAACGGGACGCTGGAGCCAGGTTATCCCATCGTTCGAGCGGCTGGCGCCTGATCACCACAAGTTACCCGTCTGCTTGCCCGTGTCAACGCATCAATAGTGAGGGATTGCATTTGTCTGGCGAGCGAGGTGGCAGGTGGAACGACTAAACAGCAGCTTCCGCTGCAGACTTATTCAAACGCAAAGTCTGCAAGTACTGACAGAGTGATTTAAGAAGAATTGCTATTGACAAACCCTTCGTCCCGTAACTCTTTAGAAGGCACAAGATGGTAGTAGGATACTGGACCAGTCTCCACTGGCTGTGACATTTGCTCTACAAACGGAGTTATTGCATCAAGTGAATGCTGATTACTTTCTTTAAGGGGACCCCTACCAAGGCCCACGCTATAATTACGCTGGACCTTTCTCAGCCGTCGAAATTTCATTCTTTGAAGAAGAAAGGGAAATATCCAAACAGCAATCGAGGAACAAAGTTCTATTTTGGAACTGCAAACACTGTCTTCACACAAACGCGACTGGAAACAAGATCGGAGTTATGTGAATATGCCATTGCCCATAGTAGCTGAAGTGCTACGATCCTTTACGTCCATACATGATTCATGCAACCGGACTCCAGCCGACCAACCTACCAGCAAGCCACCTTGCAAATGCCAAGGGCACGAGTGTCTATGTCTATGTACACCCTTATGTAAGTCTTTTAATCTCGACTCCATGCCGACCGCCTTCCACCTCCGAGTCGTCCGTCGTCCGTCATCCGTCCTCGAACCGTACAATATCACTCCCAACGGTAACCCTCACCCCGCGTGAGTTGCAAGTAGAAGCCATAGGGCGAGCCGCCTGACCCGTCAACCCGTCAGCATTTAGCTAGATTGATGGCGTTCCGTATGTCATTTGATAGAGGCTCTTAGGAACGCGATGGCCGATCATCATCCTCGTCAATGCGAATTTCGGCAGCTTCCAGCGAGTCCACGTCATCGTCGGCAGCCGGCACGGATATCACTTTCTCCTTGCTGTTGTGCTCCCATGCAGCATTCTGAATCTCCAAGAGACTATCCTGAGCGTTCTGGTCAGGTGCTGGCGGCATATCGTAATGCTGCGATCCGTTTTCGGATTTCATCTCTATGTCAATGCCAGACGCATCTCGCTCGTCAGACGAGTCCTGCTGAGCAGCATCGCTAGCATAGCCCTCCAGGCCGAGGGAATTTGACGGTCCAGCAATGCCGTCCCAATTCCAATTTGACCCATAATTACTCATGGAGGCGTGCCCGGCACCAAAATTATCTCCCAGGCCAATGCCTTCATCTTCAATGCTGTTCTGAATTGCGTCAGAGCCACTGTCATATGGTGGCAGCTTTTCGTCCTCCTCACGTGTCACAACCGTGGTCATGGTGTTATTGGCCAAACCGCGATCTGCGTGCGGGCGAGTTGCTTCGGCTCCTATCCCAGAGCTCGACGACCCAATCAGGGAGGAGACGACGTCGAGACGCTGATCTTCCCCCGACTCTTGCTTGGTTTCTTCTTGTTCTTCCTCTTCAGCGGAGCGGTCAAACCTTTCGAAGATCTCCTTGAAGCGAGGTCCGCCCAAGGGCTCAGTTGAGCGGCGTCGATAGAACAGCAAGTACGCAGCTCGTGTAACGACGCTGTCTGGGTCAGCCTTACTGACCGACGTGTCTATGTCTTGGTTAGCAGGTTTGAGGATACAATGCGGAGGAGCTTGGAGCCTACCGTTATAGTTGTACCACTCGCCGTCAACAAAATTCTTGGCCCATGCGGTGTAATGACCTCCGCCAAGGCCTCCAAAGTGGTCATCCACAGCGATAAGATCGTAAATCTCCTCTTTGCCGTCTTCCTGTTGTAGAACGCGGGATCGTAAATCGAGTCCTTCGATTGGGAAATCTACCAAAACATCAATCTTGTCGCGGCGCCAGCCAGAAGAACTGAAGCGTTTGAGATGGACAACGAGAATATCGGGCGTTTTCCATAGATCAAATTTCTTGCTGGCACGACGGTGTTCCTCGCAACGCGGGCAGTACCACGTGTCCTGCTGGGAAAGGACTTCTGCCTTTTCGAACTCGTCGAGACATTCATCAAGCGTGATGCCCTTGTTTCGGCGAGAATGACGCGTCTTACGCCTCTGTTCCAACACAGGGTCGCTGAGCTTCTCAGTGTCCCGGAAAGTCGGCTTGCCCTGCCCGTCGTTCAGCTCGGCGCTACCGAAAACCATGTCCCAGGCGTCCCCATCCCACTCAACGACGATGCCCTCGCCTAGGCGCACCAAGGGGCCGGGCAAGTCATCAAGGGGGGAAGGTTGAGGAGGCACATCGTCGAGCTGGAATGCGGATTCCTGCTTTGCAGACCGCATTTCCTTGTTGCGACGCTTATTACTCTTCTTGCTGTAAGTCTTGTTGTGCTTCAACTTCTGTCGGCCACCAGCACCTACTTTGTGGGGTTGTCTCGAACCGCCAGCTCGAGGCTTGACCTGCAACATGTTAGCAAACTGTAGTCCGGCCACATTCGTTCTCGTAATGCACGAAACAGGTTGGGAACCGCTGCCAGGACATCATACCTTGAGAGTCTTAAGAGGCTCATCGTTATTGTCCTCGCTAGACTCCTCAACCATCCGAGTCTCGGTTGAAGTGGGCGGTGATGGTTCATCATCGTTACTGTCGTTGTCGCTATCTGCTCCATTGGGATATCCGCTGGATTGACTCTGCGCCGGGGGGATCCTTTCTGAGAGCCTCTGGAAATTGTGATGTGCGTCGACCGAATTCCATCCAGTGGGCACCGCCGTGTCGGTGCTGCCGTCTCTGAACCAGCACAATTCAAACAAGT
Organism: Reticulascus tulasneorum; assembly: GCA_001557505.1. Lineage (NCBI taxonomy): Eukaryota > Fungi > Ascomycota > Sordariomycetes > Glomerellales > Reticulascaceae > Reticulascus > Reticulascus tulasneorum. Next base: position 2,100,526 of record LSAX01000010.1, on the reverse strand, counting down.
TCTGGAGCTTCGGCGACAGGAACTCGTGCGGGTCGAGCCAGGTCGGGCGGCGTGTATTAAACTGCTTGAGGACCTTCTTGCCAGGCGTCTTCTCTGGAGCATCTTTCATAGTGACATCCACTAAATCATCTTCGCCTTCCACCGAGCTGGCGATGACCTTGCTGTCTCCTGATGAGTCAGCGTCCGACTGTGTGGTCATGACCATTTCAGCATCCGTACTATCGTCGGTATCGGCAAACTCAGGCCAGGTGGTAAAAGTTGCAACCTTCTCCAGAACCTTGCGGCGAATCATATCCTCGTTGCTTGCCTGTTGGATTGTGAGCATGGTTACTTGTAGATATGATAAATGAGGGCAACTAACTTCTTCTGGAGTCAAGATGATGAAATGAGGAGGCGAGGAAGAGTCATCGTTTCGGAAATGATAGTTCAATCCTCGCCGGAGATGGATGACGGGAACAACCATGCGTTCGCAACGGGGATCTTTGAATACTTCCTCCTCATCTGGCTCCAGCATGGACCGATAAGCGCTCGGCTTCTTACCCTCCACCTTGGCGGGCCAGTTGGTCGGGACCGCCTCCAATTCGTGAAAGGTCGGGATATCGTTCGATTGAATTTCATCAGAAACGTCGCTGCTATCGTCGTAAATTTTGAAGAACTTGTCTTTGAACTCCTCAGCACCAATCAACCGTTCCACCGGAACACCGGTCCGATCAGAGATGAACTGTTTGAGCGCGTCGATTGCGCTGTGTTTGGGAACTTCACAGTCTATTCTCACGGGGGCGTCGTTAAGTGGGAGAAACTTAATTTCCTTGCTCCACAGGTTCTCCACAGGCAGTTGAAGAGTCAAGTTGTTGAAAGGATCGAAAGTGATGCTGATCTTCTCGCAAACAGGACACTTCAGGGTTGACTTGTACATGCCGGTGAAGAGATCTGCAATGACAGAATCGTCTCTCTTCTTGGTGATATCCCAGACTTGATCGGCCATCTCCCGTATCAGCTTCTCGTTACCGATCATCTCGTCTGTTGAATCGGGCTTCTCAATGTACGGCTTCTTCTTGATGCGGCTCAAGTCTTCCTGCAGACCATCAAGAAGAAAGCCGAGAAATTCTTGCGAGTCTTGTTGGCCCCAGCCAGAGAACGTGGTTCGGGCTCTACCAACCGCATTTTTAAACTCTCGCGGGCTAATGGATCCTCGGGAGTATTCGTAAATCTCTCTGAGAAGATCGCCGTACGCCATGGCAATCGTCCCTTTGTAACCCAGATGATTTGCCTTATTGAGTTCCTTCTCATACTCGTTAGTTAAGAAGTATTTCGTGAGCTCAGGCACGCTTCGAACGCATTGAAGGGCAGAATTCATATAACAAGTGTTGCCAAGATTCTGCAGACCTACGGCGCCGTTTCTGGCGTTCGTCTTTTTCTGTTGGGCTCTACCTCTTGTGACCGGGCCCTGTGGTGCTGGACTGATGCGACCGCCCGTGTTTGCTTTCGACTTGGGTATGAGGCTCGTTGTGCTACTTGGGGCGGCCATTGACTTCGCGTTGTCTTTGGATCTATTGAAGTAAGTCGATACCCATTCGTCCCTCTTGACTTCTTCATCGATCACGAAATGTGCATCTCTGTTGAGCATCGCAAGAGCCAATGAGCGGCTGCCATTGTAGTTCGCGTTGCCGGTTGAATCCGGCGCAGGCACCTTACTCCGATTGTTCGGATCAACCTTAACGAAAGACGGCACGCTCACGAGCAGGCCATGCCAGGACTCCGGTGGATTGCTGTCCATATCATCCTCCAACTCGGCGCCAGGGGAGTCAGGTGGTGTAAGGGCCCCGCGGGTCATTGCTGGTGATGGAGCAGGCTCGGAAGTGTAAACTGCCCATGCACGAACCTTCTGGCTTAGCGGGACACCGCAGCAACCTTTGGCTTCCTTTAGGAATTCGTTGTATTGGTAGGTCTTGCTTCTCACCAGCACTACTGCCGTCGAACTTTTCAGCTTGGATTCTTGGTCAATGGGCAAGGGTCTGGAATCGGACCACAGTCGGTGAATTGTGAAGACGGGTGGGTGAAACTCGTAGATGACATTAGTGACGCTCGCATCGCCTTCGTGGCTAGCTGTGTCGACGGCGATCCGCACTATGGGATACTGCCCTTCCTCCATACCGTACCAGCCCATAACTAGTTGGTGGGCCTCAGGCGGGAAGAGTTCGAAGTCTTGTTGATCCGTACCGGGCTTCAGTTGAACGAAATTGGGGTTGGTGGTATCATCTTCCTGGCGTATGGTCCTGTATATGATGTCGGCATTATCGATTGGGCCTAAAGGCTCATCGACCGCCTCCCGTTTCGACCATTTCGAGTCCCCAGCAAGGGTGGTAGCCTTATCCAGCCACTTCCTCGAGACCAAGTAGGCCGTGTCTCCAACTCTCGGCAGATTCTCGTTGAATTTCTTTACCAGGTCCTGTATGACTAGAAATCGTTCCTGCAGTGTCTTCAAGTCTGCAATTTTGTCAGTAACGGCGTCAGGTGCGCGAAACCAAGCCGAAGGATACCTGTCTTCTCGTCGTCAGACTTTACGTCTTCCTGTTTAACAGTGATCTTTGGGTAGTCCGGTGCATCAACGCTCATGGCTCTCGAATACTGAGCTCTTGTGGACGCAGGTCCCGCCTCGACGTGTTCCGGACGTGGCGTCGGAACCGCCTCCACTTCCTCTTTTATCTCCGTGTCTGGATCCATGCTAGAGGCTCGCCGTTTCAGCGGAGAGGATGACCGTTGGGGCAGACTGGCATCACCAGTCATAATGGCACGACGAGAAACGTTAAAAGGAGACTGACTTCTGGCTGAGACGTTGGTCAGCGCAGGGCCAGTCTCGGGACCGGTGACGTCTCCTCCGCGTTCGTTATCGATGGAGAGCTCGGCGTAGGCGGCACTAGGCGAGGATGCGGTGGAAGAGGCGTAATCCGCCGACACAAGCGAGCTGGTTTGGGTTTGAAGTCTCGTGGGAAGGCTCGAGGCAGGCGCAGAGTCGCCGCGAAGGTACGAGGGCGTACTCCGATCTTCGGTCGACGCGACGGAGAACGAAAAGGACGGATCGTCGTCAGGTTCGCAGGATGGCAGGACGGTGTCGGGCGATGAGGCACCAGTCGAATCCTGGTCTCGCGTCAAATTGGGCGAAAGCTTTCTCTTCTTTGAGGAAGACGTTGTGAAGACGAGCTGCTTCTGCAGCTCTGGGGCTATGGGAGAGAGAATCGAAGGGCTGCAGGGACCGGGAGGTCTCTTGCATTAGTAGTCGTTGTTCAGCAAGAGGGCAGAAGACAGCAGGGCAACTGTTGAAGCGCTGCGCATCGGGGCTGTGGCGTGAAATGCGAACCCGGGCGAAGGAGTGTGGAGGAGGGCGTGGGCGAAGAGACAAAAAGTGCGGTATCGGGGGTGCTAGCACAAGGCGGATAAGGGGGTTTGACGAGTCCTTGCGAGTTGAAGGAGCTGTCAAAGATGCCTCTGCATTTGTACAAAGCAAGCCCTTGATGTCCCGGTTGAGTGAATGGTCGATGGAATGTGAAGAGATGTTGCCGGAGAAGATGATGGGTGTGTGAAAGCCCCCGGTGGGTTCCAGGTTGTGATTTCCCGCCGATGCGCTGTGATCCACTCGCCTCACCAATGACATGATGGTGGCCGACCACCAATGTACGCTATTTGTAGTGGAATGATCGCTACAACTATAGGGCCTGTCGACGCCCCATTTAATACCTAGCTAATTAGTAGTTGCAAAATGGGAGAGCCTTGAGGGCTCGATGGCAACTTTTACTACTACCTAGGTACCTTAGTCACAAGCATAAAACAGGTACCTCCCTTAACAGTCTCGACTGGCATTTGTCGGAGCATAGTGGCCCCTCTGACGCTGGAATGCCTTGAATAGCCCCTGGAATACTATTAATGCACTACACAGTCTCCTTTAGTGAGCCCCAAAGATTTGTGGAGAAATCCATGGTTTTGATTGAATGCCCCCCCAGCTCACGGTGGTGTCAGCTGAGCCCCACGTACCCCGGTTTGAACCCCTTCCCAGGCCAGCCGCAACTTTTGGCATGGCCCCTGACCTGGCAAAATACGTCAGGTCGCTGGCTGGCTGACTCTCCGACATCAGGTGGAGGTTTCCAGAGAGGCGAACAACCTCGTCCTCATCGAACATTCTAGTACGTGGTGGGTTGCTTATGTGAATACGGGTAGTGCGTTTTTGCCTTATTCATAAACCACACGCGAACCGGCTTCGAACATTTCGCAAAGATTCCCAAGATGTCTTGAACCTTCCTGTCTGTGACTGGTTCGGCAGCCTCAGCCTGCTGCATCTGCGAACAATCCTTCTCCTCCTAGTTGTTCTCCCTTAGTAACCAAAAAATGAACAACGGGAAGCCCATCCTCGTCTTGACTCATAAGCCTATGCTTATACTTACATGAAGGGAAGGCGACGAACGATGGGGGGGAGTCTGCGCCAGACAGTTAATTAGAGCGGGCATGCAGTGTCGAGAAAGAGAAACGGGCAGTCTATTCTTCGTAAACGCATGACAATGCAGCTCTAGGTATTCCCCTGCTCCTCCTCTACCTCCGTATCAGCCATACAAAAGAGAGCCCATCATACCTTACCATATTTTGCTCTCCAAAGAGAAAGGTACTCGTCTGCTGTATGCTCTCCCCAAGCCGCCATAGAGTCTCATAACCATTCCGTCCCATCCGCAATGAAAATGCCATGGATGTGTATAGCAATGCCCATGGTCATTAGCACGGATGTCCTTGATATCCTCCTGAAGGGAAGAAAAAGGAATGCTAAGCCATGACCATTCTAGCAAATGTTCTTCTCTCAACGCCAATGCACTTCCGTATACCACTATCCACTCTCTGTTTTGTGGTGGCTCAGTCCGCTTCACAGCTTTGCGTCTGTCTCCTCGTACTCGCTCAAGTCTATCCTCGAGCGGGCACCGCAGCTGGCCAACAGGCTGCCCTTGAAGGCACGGACGTCTGTAATGACTACTGGCTCCGATCCGCTCTTTGTCTCCCCTTCTCCGCCGTCCTTGCCATTTACCCCATTGACCTTCGGGCCTGTCTTGGGATCTTGTGCTGCTTCCACGACCTTGGTTACTTGAGCATCTGCTAGTTGCAAGTCTTTCTTCAAGTAATCCCGGAGGGCGTCCGTGTCGTTACGGTAGCTCGGTTGAAGTAGGGCAGTCTTCACCTTTTGCGAGGTGCCCTTTTCCAAGCTCAAGCCCTTCAAAAGCTCTGCAATCTTTTCGTCTGACTCCACGGAAGCTTGGGCATGAAGGTGTACCGAGAGTTTTGCACGAGTCGGCGAGCCTGGCTTGATATATGTTTCGAAATACTCTATCATCTCAGCTTTGGTGAGCTTCTTGATGTGCGCAGCATCTTGTTGAGCTAGAGAGAGCAGTTAGTCTCGGCAATCGACAAATCACACAAAGGGGGTCCCTCACCAAGTTCGAAATCGTAGTACTCGCTCGCGATCTGGCCCCAGTGCCGGCTGCTCTCCTGGTCGAGATTCTTCAGCTTTTCGAGTCTCCTGACAACGAGACTCCGCTTGTGACTCTCAAACTCAGCCTCGGTCATCTTCTCTAGGATCTCTGTGAAGAAGTTGAGGAAAGCTTCGACTCTAGTCTCGAGGTACTCCGGGGTCTTCTCGCTCTGAATGATAAATCTGAAACCATACGTTGTTGAAAAGCTCCGCACGCCGCTGAATACGACATACCCGAGCTGCTCTTTAGTCCGTAGTTGATCGAACGCGGGTTCGTGGCACATTTGATCTAAAAGTAAAGTTTTTGCTCGTACGAGCCGGTCGCCCTTGTCTCCGACATAGAGCCAGATTTCAATGCAGTGATTGATATTGGCCGGATCTCTCAAAGTCTTGTGGTAAACATAATTCGATCCAGGAGGTAGTATCAGTGACCGAATAATGGGCCACTGCGGCTCCGGCAGGATCCGAGGCTTCAAAGTTGACTCGACCATGTCGGTCAGCTTGAGCGCGTCTTCCTTATAGATGTTGCCATGCACATAGACCTCAATGTGCATCTGAGCAAGCATCTGTTTATGGAACTGCCTCACGTCTTCGGCAGTGATAATGGGTAGCTCTGCCAAAGTCTCCTCCATGATATAATCATGCTCGGAGTTTAGCCAATTCGTGTAATCAGACACCTGACTGAACGGTTGCTGCAGCAGCCAGTTGTTGTAACCTCGATTTACTCGTTCCTTGATGATATCGAATCTGTCATCCTTGATCTTGAGATCCCGCATGGTAATCAACACCTGCTCTAGCAAAACTGCCAACTTATCATTGTACCCACTGATGTCGACGAACAGGCCGCGAGCGTCCAGAGTAACACTGTACTGCAGGCCAGCGATTTCGGCATCGTATGAATATTCCTCCAAGGCGTCCCTAATCAAGTCTGTGAAAAGTCGAGCTTTCACACTGTTTACTGCCGATGAGTAGATGATCGGGTTCTTGCAGCTGATGACCAAGTTGGCTTTTGGAACCCAGAAAGTGTCGTCTTTCTTGAACCATGTCCGTGCCAGACTGTCGTTGCGGACAATTCGAGGCGCCGACGCAGGCTCTTTAATTTCTTTCTTCTCAACCTCTAGCTTGGTAGGGATGAAATTGTTCTTATGGGGAAGGTGCAGATCGGGAAGCCGATCCTTGCCCGTGCTTGAAGCTGCGGTATTGATCTCTGCCAAGAAGTCCGCTGGAATCTTCTCATATTGATACTCTGTTCCGTACCATTTTTCCTGCTTGTCCCACGTCCCTGGGAATTTCCGAGACACAATGCTCATGCGGAAATTATCTGGTCGTAGGCACGCCAGGCCCTGCTCGATGAGCTGAGGATTGAACTTCCGTAATCGGCTGTGTCCGCTAAGCAACCATTCGCGTGGTAGCGGCTTCTGCATCACAGAGCTGATCTTGCTGGTAAATCGGCTCGCGGGAGTCTTTTGTTTGAACTTGAAGTCCACATCTGCCATGCCTTTCTGCTCTTCGAAAATCCACTCCTGGGGCGGAGTTTCCTTGAGTAGCGAGATATACTGGAAGAAGACCTTTACGATCTCTCTGTAATGCTTCAGGCCCTGGGGACGAGTCGATTAGCGCTTTACCAAAGAGAATAGAAGTATCAAATCTCAACTTACCTCCTCAGTTAAGCGGATTTGGCAATCAAATATTCCAGGAGTTCCTGGGCAAACAGGGTAGGCACCCGCGCTCAAGCCGTTTGCCCAGCCCTTGGATTTTATGTACGACATAATACTGCCGGGGCCTTCGTGGCCAATAAGGTGGCTAACGTAGCGGCTAGGCTGAGACTCGAATAGCTCGTCCTCGTCGAGGAATGGGAAATAAAGGTTCAGCTCTCTGGAATCCATGACGGGCTTCGCAAAACACTGCATACCGAGCTCACTGGCTCGAAAAGGGACCTCGTCGTTCCATCGGTTAGATACCAGGTTCTTGTCGCGGATGCCTGTAAAGAATTCTGCCACCCATGTCTCCAACACGTCTAAGGGCTCTCTCCCGAGAACTACAAGCTTCATCCGGTTTGCGGAGTAATGCTTCTCGTGAAACTCCATGAACTTGTCACGGACATTGATGCCTCTGGCCTCTGGCTGCGTCTTCAAGATCTCAGCATTGCCGGTTGAAAAGTGGCAGAACGGGTGTTTCGGATTGGACAAGGACTTCTCCAATTGATGCAGTCTCCATTGGTCATTCTGCAGATTCTTCTTGTTCTCGGAGTCCACGGCTTGGATTTCGCGATCCAAAGTGGAAGCAAGAAACAAGGGCTCAATGAAGAACTGGGCAAAGCGATCTAGCGCACTATACAAAGGTGATGGGTTTGACGCCGATGGTTCCTGGTCATTTGCTGGTTTTGCGGAGATCTCGAAGAAGTAATTGGTAGATGTTGCCCCGGTGTATGCGTTTGAGCTGCCGGAATTCGAGGACAGGTACTGGGAGTACTCGTTCTCGCCAGGGTATTTCTTAGTGCCCATGAAAAGAAGCTGCAAGAAAAGGTGTCAGTGGGAGGAAACAAATCGGCATCGCACTAGCCTCCTTACATGTTCCACGGCATGAGCCATACCAGGCATATCCTCCTCGTCACTGAAGTTGCCCACATTGACATCGAGCGCCGCGCTGGCCTTGTCTGTGTCGGGATCGTGCACCAACAAAGCTTCTAGTTGGTTGGAAAGTCGGATAACGCGATAGTCTCGGTCATCTAGGGAGGGGGTCTCTAGCGTGTCCGTAACCCGTTCCACGGACCGGAGCCGAGGCTCGCGGAGAGGGCCATCCCTCGATGTAGGATTCTCGGGCTGCCTGTGAGGAGGCATGATGAATGATCGTCTCTGTCCTGCGTAGGGGGAAACGTTGGCAACACGGGGCTGCAGCGAGGCTGTTTGGGATACCGCTGGCGACTTCAGTCTATGATGGAACCACGCAGTTGCCGATGAGATCAGTAGTGGGGGAACGCCACTTTTGAAGGATACTCCGAGCTTGGATGGGCAAGAAGCTAGCGTCTGTGCGAAATGTGGAGACGCTACGGCGGTACGACGCAAGGTTACCGGCGAGTTGGAATCCAGGAAGGATGTAGTGATAGTGTGACCCTGAGTCGTACTAGCACTTGAAATGAATCGCTGTAACCGATGTCTTCCTCGGGGAACGTGACAGGATTGCCGAAGTTGCAGGCCAAGTGGGCGAGTTTGCGATCGCAGGCGTTGAATTGTGCTAGCTAAGAGGGCGGCGGTCCTCTTGATAAATACGTCGACGACTGGAGAGTTGGTGAGCGTAAGCTCTGCGGCGGCTTTGCTGACCAGTGACAAGCAGTAGCCAGACGGCAACATTCAGCTCGCGAGGGTTTCGGAGCTCAAGACTCGGGGGCGTTTTCTACTTTGCCCAGCCTCGTTCTCCGGGCGGCCTATATATGTGGCCTGGGAGGGGCCTGGGGAGCCCAATTGGGTCTGTAGTCGTCGCTGGTATGCTCCGTGGAGGAAGCAGGAGTTGTTCCCGGGAGTGACAGGTTGCCACGAGCTGCAAACCACCAGTCGGAAAAGGATGACGATGCCGGCACAGATCCCTTGGCTATATCATCAACGTTAACGTCAGAGAAAGGTGGAGGGTTCGGGGAGGCACCCCAATAGCACGGCAACTATATTAATGTAGGGTAGATGTACATAAGAGGATCGCGGCAGACTGGGCTGTAAAGGGATGGGAAGTGGACCAAGGGCGTGGGCGGCGGGAGAGTGATGCGATGGAAAAGGTGTTAGGTTAGATGGATGAAATTTTGCCTAGTGGGAATTGCTTGATGAAGGAAGTGAGGAATGCCGGGAACGTGCTCCCTTCGCAGCTCCATCCCTCTCAGCCGACGACTGTATCTCTTTTGCACACACACACACTCTCTACCTCTCTCTTTCTCTTTCTCTTTCTTTCTCTCGCGGCCCGCCCGCTTCTGTCATCTTCCTTTCCCGGCTCATCAGGGTGGCATGGAGGTCTCTCGGGGAAGCAGCGCGCATTCCGACGAGGACGGGGCACAGCAAACGAGAGCCGCCGTAGAGAGAGCAGACGTGCCAATTGATAGGAGGGAAGTCCATTTGCAGTGGGATGAAGGATGACATGCGGGAACTAACATGAGCGGGAAAATTGTGACGTACCGACCTTAACTTTGCATGAGACTCGGCGAGCGGCCTCTAACTGGCGGTTGACGAGATGCTGTTGGGTCGAAAGTGAGCCATGGAATGTGGGAGAGTTCTTGAAATGGAAATAAAAAGAGGGCTTGGGATTATGGAGCTTGACAGGCCACTTGAACGAGTGCTTTCTACCCGAGAGTATGGTTGGCTACGTACCCAAGAGGTGCCTAACTAGCAAGGTAAGTAGGTAGTACCTAACTGCGTAGTAGCAAAACGACTATAACTAGGTACTAATGTTCGTGCTACCGCTTGTAGTACGTTAGTTAGTGTGTGTGTATGTGTGTGTGTGCGCGTGTGTGGGCAAGCCAACCAGCGCTCTCACGTAATTAATGGAGAATGGTGGTTGTCCTCTTTTTGATAGTCGACGGGTTGCAAAACAACCTGTGTATTCATTCGTCTGGTGAGCTGCCGTGAACCTGCCGGCCGAAGAGAGAACTGCCCCATGGATCGCAATAAGTACTACTCTGGGTATGGCACCGACCAACAATCTACATAATAAGACGGGGGACCCTTCCACCCCCCTAGCAGCCACTACGCATATCATGCAGAGAAGTACATACGGCTGCCATGAGCAAACACCAACCACAAGTTCCCCAACAGCCGCCCAAGATGGCGTGCGTATGCCTCATTAACACGCTCCATTGGGATCGAAGTCGAATGAGCCCTCGTTCCTCCAGCCTCTCTGCCCTTCTCTCCTCACACGTGGATGCAATCACAGTTGAGTCTGGCCTCCCACGCCACCCCCGTCCCCTCTCTTCCTCCTGTTCCACCTCTCTCTCCTCCTCCTCCCTCTCCCCCAGCTGGGCTATTTCATCAGCTGAAGCGCCCCAATCCCCCGGTAGCGGGTCCGTGGGGGAATCATCAGTAATGTGGTTAGACACCGCATACTGAGGTAGTGGCCCTTGTGCTACCCTTGTTGTTCTGTGCCCAGTCCTTCAATACCCCATGCAACCCAGCGAAGCAATGGACAGGGGTCCTAGATGCCAGGCTAGTCTAGTTCGCCTTTCGTTCGACCCTTCAACTTGTTGGGGCCACGAGAGCGGCCACTTCTATTAATGACCCGGGCGCTTATGTCGGTTGGACCCAGCAGCTTGCAGACTTGCGTTGCTTTCGGTTGATGGCTTTTACTACGTAGTATGTTGGTACGCGTTTTGGGCTTGCGTTAGGCTGTGATACATTGCACTATGTAGTATACAATGTGCATCTGAGGCACAACGTCACGGTTCTGCTTGGAAATGTTGGTCGAGGTTGCTGCTGTTTAAAGAAGCGGCTTGCTGTCGCCCATCACGGCCTCCTCGCTCCTCATCTGATACGTTTTCCCCAGCTGCCTTCCAACATCTCCTCGTGTCCAGGCGGGCCATGTCCAGCCATGTGGTATCCTTGTCATGTTTTACCTTTAGTCATGCCGCATTCATCCAACGGCCGAATTGGCCCCAACTCGAATAGGAATGGCCACTCCCTATTCAAGCCCTTGTCAAAATAATCCTCTATCTGCGAATTGCGATCCCAGTCTCCGCCGCATGCCCGCACTTCCAATAGGCACTAATAGACGCACGCTCAATTCTGAGCCCAAAGACGGGGACACGCTTACATAGACTACCCTCGTTGTGGTAAAGAGCCCTTCCTAGTTTTCTCGGTTGTCAATAGTTACGCCCAGTTTGAGAACCAGAATCTCCAGAAGCTGGGGACTATCAATGTCCCCCTTCAGCTCGGTTGGCCCACCGGATGGGTATGCACGGCTTCCAGTTTCGACTGTCGGAGTCTTCCGGCCACGTTGATGGGATGGGGGATATTGCTCCAACTCGTCAACGGCTGGCGCCAGTCAGCAGTCAGTGACAGCGTATCGTTCGCTTGCGATTGGGACTCAATTTCCAGACGGTCTAGAGTGGACGGCCCGTACCATTCTGCCAAACGGGACTTTTGCCTCAAGTAGAGTCGCGCCAGAGCTGGGCAAGGGCAATTGGATCTTCATTGGAGTCTCTGGCGTCAGCGACTACAGGCAATCTCGGGTCAGCAGCATCACTTTCAGAAGCTCGGTTGTCCATCTGGGATACGATGGACGCGGATGCAAACAACGGGGTCGGTGAGCCCAGCAGAGTCTGGCCGAATCATAATATTGCCATGTTGCAATATTGGCTTGGGACCACAACGTCTCAGACCCGTATCCGAACCAGAAAGCTCTTCAGCATGTGCCAGCCAGCAATATCATTTCCCACCCCGTAGCAGACGTCAAAAGAGGCTGTCTCTACCGAGGCAGACCCCAGTCTAGACTTCGACCATGGATGGGCCGTCCCCCAGCATCCGCTTCTCCAAAATGATTAACTTTCGTTACAAGAAATGAAATGCGGCAGGGTCGTATCCGGATGTCACCTCCATGAACTAGGAAAACGGCTACTACCATGTATATCGATATCACCACGGTTGGTGGCAGATAATGAAGGCTTCTCGCGGAGGTCGAGCGACGTTGAAGAAATTCTGGAGATGGCCAGGCTATATTAAATCAGCCGAACTTGGCCGTTTGTCACGGCGCACAGATCTCCCCTACTCTCCTGCACTCTCCTGCAATGCAGGACAGAATAGGTATGCACATGATTGTCTCGTGCTGCGACCGGTTTCCTCGACCTTCCCGACCTCCCAAAGTGGCCACTCCAGCCAAGTGCGTGGACGACATCTGCCCGAATCAAGCCAGCCAGCCAGCCAGCCCAGCCCGCCCGCCCGTCACCATTGTTCAAAGTGGACAGCACGGGGCTCCGGCGTGTTGTCCCCGACATTCCAAAGTTGCAATAATCTGAGGCAAGTTGAGGTTGCTTAATGATCTACAATTCACATGCAAAGAACATGCTTCGATGCCAGTTCCGTGCCGCACTGGGTGAGGGATGGGATCAATGGATGATCTTCAAGGGTCAACGTGTGGACAGGGTCTTGGAGCCGGCCTGGTGCACGTTGGGTGGTGGGCTACGTTTGAGGTTCTGTCGGCACTCACTAGGCGCACAACCATGGAATGCCATCATGACATCCGGTCCTGTTTCAAGCATTCACTGGTTGAAAGATGTTTGGTGCGGTTGCACATGTCCCATTTTTTCCATTCTTCCATTTCTGATACCGTCAACCACCAAACGTGGAAAAATTGCTGACCCCAGACTTCCCAAACTTGGTGACCCCAACACCCCAAATAGCCGTCCTTCCCAGTCCTTGATCCCCCCCTTTTCCGGGGTTAAAAAGGGACGGTACGGCATCCCATCCGCTTGAATGGAATGGGCCGTCCAGACACGGCTTGGAGCTGACTTGGAATCGCGGCTACATGCATGAGCTTCCTTTGCCGTTCTGCCTGTGGGTCACGATATAAAGAGGCAGATCCCCAACGACGTACCAAACTGATTACACTCTCGGGTTGCACCACCTGCTGCGCCAGACAGAACTTCGCTAGACCAACCTACATCAGACACATAAAATCTTTGTTCTATTTTCTTTTCTATTTTTTTTTCTTCCTGTCACAGCCTAGGTGGAAGGACATTGTGTGACGGCTCGACAAGGAATGGGCTCCCTTGACCCGTTGTTCATGCACATCTGGCTATATTTGCCTGATGCTTGCATCCTCTCGGTCAACCTTCCTTGACATTCACTATACCATGTAGTCGCAATAGCAAGCTTCGCACTCCCAGTCGAGCTTTCTCATCCGCCTCCCGTGCCACTATGCAAGCAAATCATGTCACAGGCTCTACAATATGCAGTGTTCAAGAATTCGATCGTTTCATTAATAGGGCCGTTTGTTTCAAACCAACCATGGCACGGCTGTGTTTGACTTGACAAGTCACTATCTGGAAGGGGCGCAGAACACCCTCAACACTTAGCTCCTGTGATGCGGTCATATATTCATACAGCACTTTAGTCTCAAGGGGGCAGAGCAGCCCGCCTTTGCCTTGAACCGTCAGCTCATGCCCGCATCATTCGAAGAGGGACGGAGCAGGGAAAATACCCGACGCGGGCAACTCGGGTATGAAGGACAACTATGTCCGCAGCCAAGGCTGTAATCATGATTGATGGAAAGATTTTCGTTTACGTCCTGAAGTTGGGCAGTCTCTCTCCTTGTGTCCCGGCTGCTGGCAGGCATGGCATATTATGCCTTGGTTCGATGATGACCATCTTCTTGTGCTGTCTCCCCCTGAGATTGAGGAGAGCTTGTTCAGTTTGACCTCCTTCTTAATTCGCTTGTCTCGAAAATCTCGAGCTTTTGAACTTTCGGCAGTCTTCTTGGACGACCGATGAGCTCGGGATCGTTCCTTACCGGCCGAAGAGCGTCTGGTTGCACTAGCTCCCGCCTTAGACGATGGGCTGGTCGATTCGGCAGACGAATCGCCGCTAGAGTCGCTGTTGTCGTCTGATATGCTGTTCTCGTCAGGTTTCTGGGGATGCTGGTCAGCTTGTGACACCATGCGAGTCAGTACCCGGCCCAAGTCAAACGTGCCTGACCATCCTCGCTCTTCTGATTGCCAACCTTCCTCCTCCCAGCCTGTGCTTGGTCTTTCCAGCCGTCTTCCGCTGCATCGATGTCCGCATATCCAATATAAACGATGCTCGGCGGTGAGTCTGTATTCGCGTTGTTTGCGCTCGCCCAAGGGTCATCGAGAACCCAATGAGTATCTGCCAATGTATTCGTATGCTTTTCCAACGCTGCCCGACGGACTGCTTCCTGTGCCTTTAATGCTGCTTGGATTGATGTTTGGTCAACAGAATGGAATTCTCCGGTAAGAGGAGAGTTTTGAATCTTTCGACGCTTGGAGGACGGCTCTTCTGAAGGTGGTGTGCCTGCAGGTGATTCCGATGCAGCAGCTCTCTGCATAAACTTCATCGTCAGGAGCCGAGAGGACACTCCTCGATTGGGGGGCGTTTCTGGCGCCATCTTCGAATAGGCCAAGAAAGGGGTGTTTGACTACAGAGCATGTGCTCCTGTACAGCTCTATGTCTGAACAAGAGTAATAAATTGCCTCCCCCGCACGTGCAAATTGCTGCTGCTTGATGCTCCCAAGTCTTAGCGGAATTGCTTCAGAGTTGAAGGAATGTTGATGAAATGTGAAAAGCCCAAGGTGAATCTGCCCACATGGCTTTGACCGCCCTGCGACGCCCAATCGGACAGGGGTGTTCCTGTGCTCGGAATAATATATATCCTAGCCAATGAGAACATGCCTAATCCGGGAACTCGTCGAACCTCAGAGCTTCGCCGAGGATCCATCCTGAATACCAATCTTTTGCGCCCTAGAGTTGTGTCAAGTGCAGCAAATACGTTCAAGATGTTGTCAGCTTCTAGATTGAGAACGGCAAGCAGAGTATCGCGCCAATTGCGAAGCTTTTCAAGGCCATTGACAACATCGCCATCCCCCAGATCAGCAGAAACACCAGCAGTGACCGAGAAGTCCCAATCGGAAACACCTCAGAATGCCAACAATGCCACACCAACGGTTGTGCCACAAGCTCCCAATCGGGCTGAAATCTGGTCGAGAAGTCAGCAGCCAAGATCAAAAGCAATGACTGGCCCAAGATTCGAGCAAACGGACTTCAGTCTCCAAGTAAGAACACTGTGCAGCGAAGCACCGGGGGGACGATGGCTGACAGTTCCAGCCACAAACATACTCTGCGATGGAACTTATTCATGAACAGCCGGTGCGATGGACACATGATCGCGTGGTTGCCTGTGATGGTGGTGGCGGACCAACTGGCCATCCCCGAATCTTCATCAACACCGACAAGCCGGAGATATCATCCTGCAACTATTGCGGCCTACCGTTCGTATGTGAAGCCTTATTTCCATTCCTCGAACCTCGATACAAATATCACGTATAGTGGACTAGACTGCTAACTAGCGCTTAGGCAAACGAGCACCACCGGAAGCACCTCGAATCCCTGCCTGCAACATCATACCCCCTTGCATGAGTAGAGGCAGGATGGAGGAGCAATTGAAAGCAGGAAACAGGTTCCTAACGCAACGTGACCTCATTCTTATAAACTAGACAAGCACTCCTATGTGCATATGTTAAATCAACCATATATGGCGAAGACCTTGGTTCTACCAACCTGTCAATTTTATCATCATGAGGGTTTGCTCCATGTCGGCCTCTTGACCGACGAGTCACCACTATTTCCTCAAAGAACTCCCGTAGTGGATTGGTGTGCAGCATTTGGGCATAAAATGTGAGAAGATGTTTGGGCTCCAGACTATCAATGCCTGAATGTGTAGCACGTTATCTTCCAACTTCACCGGATTTCACTGCACACGGATCGGTTCCAAGTTGAATTTAGCGCGACTTATGCAGCATTTAAAGTCTGACATAGCGTGCCCAACTGCAGACATCACTTTGCTTATATGGTGTTCTTGGTGCGTGCCAGTCATAACAGGGAGTAGAGCAGGACCACCCAGACATGGGACAATTTGGCGATGATTCGTAGGCTAGAAACAGTATCACGGATTTGATAAACGTCTTTGATTTCTTGGATTGGCAGTTGGTCATGCAGTCATGCTGAATCTGATTGTTTGGAGTTTGGAAGATTCCGGCATATATGGTCCTGCCGCCCCCACCAATGAGCTACAGCAATTCTACCTACGCACTTGGTTCCATACAACATGCCTTCAACCACCCAAACGCATCATTTTTCAACAAAGACCACTGTCCTACTACTCGCACTCTTGATCATCTCCCTATTCCCAAACTTATTTCATCTACTTTGGACTTTTCCTCTCAGTTTGCTTGGCTTGACTTCAACCACACCACAGAAACACCCAGGCCCACGTCATTCAACCCCACCAACGGGTACAATGACGACCGCTTGGTTCCAGAAGCAAATCACGCTGCCCGCAAAGGCTCGCGGCTCCTACTTGATCACCGACCAAATCGTCAGTGCTCTCCCTGAGATTAAGAGTTACAAGGTCGGCATCCTCCATTTGTTTGTCCAGCATACGAGCTGTGCATTGAGCATGAACGAGAACTGGGATGAGGACGTACGGGCAGATATGAGTGATGCACTGGATCGGATTGCACCCGACTCTGGTTCTAAGGGCCAAGAACTGTATAGACACAACGCAGAGGGCCCGGATGATATGCCGGTTCGTGCAGGAAGTTTCACACCGAGAGGCGCGGCTGCTGACAGGATCCAGGCGCATATTAAGAGCGCTCTTATCGGCGCAAGTGTAACAATTCCAATCAAGGACGGAAAGCTGGTGAGTGCTCATTTTCGGGACTTTTCAGTTCGGTGACAATCTCAAGCTTACGAGAGCAGGCTACCGGAACGTGGCAGGGCATCTGGTATCTTGAATTCCGGACGAGCAAGCACCAGCGCAGGATCATGGCTACCATCCAGGGCGAGAAGGCATGACCAACAGTCTCGAGGGCAAGTAGCTAAGGGGCCGTAGTATTACATTCGATGATTTTGAGGTGAATGACGCAAGTATAGAGGCATTAGTAGCCTTACTCTTCCCGTATTCTACAAAGCGCCCATGTGGAACTTTTCGATCCGCGCCAAACGCCGTGTCCAAGTCTTTCCCTTTAGATAGCAACAGCAAACTCAGTGCGTTCCGTTCTCCTCTTTTGCCTCGTCATTCATATCCGTGTCGTCGCCAGTAAGGATCTTGGTCTTCGGCACATAGCCCTCTGGTGCCCCCGCCCCTGGTGTGACAGCAACAACGTTTCCGCCCTCGTCAACAAACTCGAAGTTGTACCGGCTTAGCAGATGAGGGATGGCTGAAAGTTGGGGTCCATATCGGGCTGTATTATCGTAGAGCTCGAATAGAGGGACTGCCAGCAGCTTCATGTTCTTCGGTACGCTGAGTACTTCTGTTCGAGGAATCAGTCACTGTCACTAGAGCAAGTGGTCATGGATTAGGAGTGGCGTACTACTGTGCGGTAGTTGAATAAAGTAGAGCTTTTTGCACTCCTTCGGTCTTGTGACATGAGCTGGCACAAAGGGGTACATAAAAGTCTCGAAGTTCGGCCGCCACCACTGTGCCAGACAATCGCCCACCTGCCAGTCCGCCGGCTCTTCGCCTTCGCCAATTCGCCCCACGGGAGCTAGCCTCTCATCCAAGCGCGCCTTGAAGCCTTCGACCTCATCGTCCTCGGGGCGCAGGTAGTCGCCCGGGAGCTTGAAGAACGCATTGGCTATCTGAAGCATCAGGATGTGGGGATGGTTGTGCTCGTGGCACACGAGGATTCCCTCGCAGGTTCGACGCATGCCATGCTGGACATAGTGCTCTTCGAGACGCTTCAATCGCGCGATCACTGACGGGTCTTCCTCCGGTTGCGTTTCCTTGACGCCGAAGGTATAGTTCGAGAGCGGGTACAGGCGGATGGTTTCTGGCTGGTTCGAGTTAAAGGAGAGCGGAATAATTGGAGGATTTGAGGATTGAAGTGCGGTTGCAGTTATGGTAGACATTTCTGCAGCTTGTGAGTCACTTCAGTAATATAGTTGATAATTCGCAAGTTGACAGCTGCGATTGTGTTTGGTGAGGTCGGACATGGGATGAGCTCTAATTAACTATTTGGCAGCCTTGCCAGGGGAAATGCTTGATAGGTTGTCCGAACACGGAAGGCGGTGAGAGGTGAGCGACCCTTGAACTCGAGTGAGTTTGAACCCGTCTTCAAGTACCACCTGACTCTTGCAAACACTCGATCTCAATCATGCTTTGCGTATTCGAAGACGTGGCAGACTACCTTATCATGACTTCAATTGTTATAATTCGTCGAATTATAACTTAAATATAGGGCCTTCGACTTTCACAGCGCTAACAATGCACTGTTTCCTGTTCACTTCAGAACAGCAGCTTTTGGATACTCCACTCGCGCAATCCCCTACCGTTTTTATGCTGAGATCGCGTTGGTTTGATGAGCGGCTGGGCCATTGGGCCACTTGCTTGTTCTTGAATTGAGGTTGTCTTGGAAGCACAGGTGACCGCCGCAAGAACTGAAATTACATGTGCACACTCATTCAGCATAGTCACAGGCAATGGCAGCATTTGCAAAAGCAGCTACTAGATAGATACTTGAGTGAGTATTCTGCTAGAATCGTAAATAGGCTACTACTAGTGAACTGCTCAATAGGATAGTCTTCGACGCAACTGACGAGCCTGTCGCTCGTGTGAGTTTTGCTAAGAAAAGAAAAGAAAAGAAAAGAAAAGGGAAGGGAAGGATCGCATAGCTGACTTTCGAGTTGGAGTCCAAGAGCAGGAGGGGCTGCCTCGAAGCTGGAAGGGCGGAGTGGAAGCGAGCAGCAGTCACAGTAAAAGAAACTGTGAAAATGAGATTACTAGAAGGTACTACATACAACACGACTCCGGAGGATGTCTAGAAAACAGATATCTGATGGAAACCTGGAAATGGCCTCCATAGCTTGGTGAGTAAATAAGAGTTGACGGGGAATTTGTTTCGGCTTCTCAACAACTCCCATGCCATGTCATTCCGAAAGACTCAGTCCATATCCGTCTCGTCTCTGGTGGAATCTACGCAAAGAGGCAGTTTCCTTTTTCGATTCGTTGTCGGTCAAGCCATCATCGACTTGGCTACCTTTCCTAAGGTATCTCCTTCCTTCTAAGTTCGTAAACACTTGCCTTCCTTCCTCCAATTCAATCACCACATCTTCGAATCCAGTCTCTCAGCCTCTCCTAACAAAGAGAACTTCAAATCTAAACTGCCACCGACTCTGGCGACTTCCTATGACGCCTTCTCCCACCTACCTTAGCCGTCAAGGTAACCCATCCCCCTTTCACTCACTCAGCCTTTCATCTTATCACCCAACCAGAAGGAGAACATTGATTTAAAGCCATCTCAATCTTACCTTCTACCTTACACCTACTTCTTAGGCAAGAACGCCTCCAACCTCTGTGTCGACCTACATAAAGGTACGGTACGCTTTCTTGTTTCCCAGAACCTTCTGCCACAACTCTTACCTTTGAGTCTTCTTTTCTTCACTTCTTTGAAACATCTCCTTCCCATCGATTCCCCTCATTCTTCTGCATATTGGATCACACATCGAGAAGCGCCAGTCTGCGTTATCCTCTTTTGCAAAACCATTATCCTTCTACTTCCGTTCTTGTCTTTCTCATCTCCACCTTTTCCATTTCTTGAAATCCTTATCACTTTGCTTGTTCTTTCGCCTTGCTGCCTCTTAAACACCTTACATATGTTAATAGGTTTTAAGCCTTATATTCCCCCTTCTCCCAACTTCTTCAAGTTTGAATGCTTGATCTCACCCATTGCAGTTGCCATACTAACCTCTGCAGTCTGATATCACTGAGTATGGCAGACAATCAGCCCCATAATTCAACTGAGCGCAGTCGCCGTGACAGCTCTGAGACGCCTCTAGCTCAAGTGAAGAAGGAACACCCCGCAAACTTGCCGGCTCTGTCCCTTGAGGAGACTCTGGATAATGCTGAAGCAGCACTGCGTGATAGTCAGTTCAGCATAAAGACAGAGTCTACCTCCGAGAACCTGGGTTCTACTGCCGTTCTGGAGTTGCCATTTTTGGAACAGCTCATACACCATAAATCTTCGGATGTACTGGAGAACGGAGTCAAAGCAGCGGATGCCTTCCTGGAAAACATCAAACTGCCACTTTACGATATTAAAGTTGACAAAAAAGCGAACAAATGGATGGAGTGTGTCAAAGCTTTGCAAGCAAAGGCTAGGCCCGAGCCTGTTGTCATTGGTGTTGTTGGCAACACCGGTGCTGGCAAAAGCTCCCTCATTAACGCATTGTTAGACGAGGAGAGACTTGTCCCCACAAGCTGCATGAAAGCCTGCACTGCTGCTGTCACTGAGATTTCCTACAATTATTCTAACAACCCATGCGAGCTTTATCTGGCTGAGGTCGAGTTCACCAGTGCAGAAGATTGGGAGCGGGATGTTGGCGTTCTCTTCGGAGACCTCATTGACGCCGATGGAAACCTTTCCGCCGAGTACTTGAACGACGAAACAGAGGCTGGCATTGCGTATGCCAAGATCAAAGCCGTTTATCCTCAACAGACAAAAACTAAGGAGATGATAATTCGGTGTGATCCTAAGACTTTACTTCAGGATACGGAGGTTAGGAGCATGCTAGGAACAACTATTCAAATTCGAAACTCCTCAGCCGTTGAGTTCTTTGAGGAGCTCCAATGGTATCTTGGCAGTACTGAAAGGCACTCAAAAGTGCAAGGTAAAAAGGGGATGGCGAAATGGCCACTCATTAAGGTAGTACGAGTTTACGTGAAATCACCAGCCCTTTCGACTGGAGCGGTGCTTGTTGATCTGGTGAGTCTCTCAGCCGCAGTCATATAGAGCATGCTGGATTAAACCCTTTCAAATCTAACTTGCTGAAGCCTGGCGTGCAAGATTCGAATGCGGCAAGATCTTCAGTTGCAAATAAGTATATGGTGCGCTGCTCGGCGCTCTGGGTGGTCGCTCCCATTGCCAGAGCCGTTGACGATAAGACTGCGAAGATACTTCTCGGAAAGTCTTTCAAACTCCAACTCAAGATGGATGGAGGTTACCACAACGTCACGTTCATTTGCTCGAAGTCAGATGACGTCGACGTCGGCGAGGCTACCCAGACGCTTGGACTCTCAGGAAAGGTGGCCACGATTAAAGAGAAGATTTGCGCTATCGAGGGCAGCATACAAGAAAGAGATAAAGATTTGGCCGCGCTTGAAGTTGAAAGGCAGACTCTCTTGAGGGAACTCAAGGCCCTGAAACATGAGTTTGAGAAGTGGGAGGATCTCTTGGAGAAGATCAAGGAGGGCGAGACGGTTTTTGCTCCTGCACCCAAAAGCAGGAAGCGCAAGCGTCCGACAAGACAAACTCAGAGCCACAAGCAGGGTCAGATATCAGACATAGATGATTCGTCCGAGTCAGATTCTGAGGCGAGCAAGCCGGATGTTGTCGATTTGTCTAAACTCGATTTGGACCTCTCCAAACCTTTGACAAAAGAGGCTGTTGAGGTCATATTGAAAGTCTTAGATTCTCGAATAGAAGCATTGCGGATCAAGGGAAAGAGTGCGAAGAGGAGCATTGCTACCGTGGGGACCGAGAAGAATTCCCTTCGCTTGGACAAAGCTAGACTTGAATCGCAACCGACGAAAATGTGCATTCAAAGCCGCAACAGCTTTTCTCGGGACCAAATCAAGAGCCAATTCGCTGCTGGCATGAAGGAGTAAGTGCCTGGAAATATGATGGCTTGGAACTTACCAGCTGACATTGACTAGGCTTGACGATGAAACGGCAACGGAGGAAAACGAGGCGAACCATGATCCTGATGAGCAGCAGCGAGACTACAACCAGGTGAGAACGTCGTTGCCCGTGTTCTGTCTCAGCAGCAAGGCGTACCAGATGTTGAGAAGGAGAATGGAGCAAGAAAGCCCTATCTCTGGCTTCGAATGCGTCGAAGATACTGAGATCCCCCAGCTTCAAGAACATCTGAAACAAGCAAACGTAGTCGGACGATTGGAGGCTTGTAAAACAGTTCTCATGGGAGTCAGCCAGTTCTGCAAGTCTCTGAAGCTCTGGACAGGTGGCAATGGTATGCCAGCCCTGGGTCTCAACGAAGCTGAAAAGGAATACGAGTTGGTTCAACTCAAATCTAATCTCGCTCAACTCAAAAAGGTACCGGTTGTATTCGGAATTCTGTCTGTGCACAAAGTGCTGATTTGACGGTATTGCAGGATCTTTACACTGCGGCTTACAAAGCCGTTGACAGCTTTAGAGATATCCTCGCTAGCAGCGTGTATGAAAAGGTTCAGAGCGGAGTTGCAAAGGCATCTAGAAAGGCTCCACTTACTGTTGAGAGATGGGGTGCGCCTAAGAACAGTGGTGGCCTTCCCTGTCTCACTTACCGAAGCACATGTCGCAGAGGGTAGGTCAAGTCTCAAAACCATGATGTTATGACTGACACTCCCTCAGTGGCGTATTCAAGGGTTCTTGCGGTCCCAGAGACTTCAATGGGGGTAAGCATCTCGATTAGACCCTCAATCCAACAGAGCCGACAATGCCTGATTAGCATAATCTAACAATCTTAACTTGCAAAGTATTTCTAACCCTCGTGTTGCAGAATTGGTCGAACCCATGAGGAAGGCCTTTGCGCCAGGATGGGAACGGGCTTTCATTAGACGCATCCCAGCATCCCTAGCCGAGCTCACGAAGGACACTCAACGCCTCGTGGAGGACTTTTACGAGAAAAAAAAGTTGCAACCTGGATTCCAGAACTGGAACATCGCAGGCCGAAATCTTCTTGAGCAGCAAATGAAGACGCACTCTCAAGGCTTTACGAACGTGGAATCCAAGTTTCGGCACAACCTCAGGGTTCTTCAGCGAGATGCCAGTCGTCGTTATATTGATATCATAAAATCCGCAATGGACGATGTTTACAATCAATGCGCGGCTGAGAAAGGTTCGGGCAACAATTCCTCCGTTGCTAGTAGGGAGCTAATCTTAGTTCTTTGATAGGACGAGGCTGCTTCGTACGTATGAAGGGGCACATGGAAGATCATGTGGAAATTCACCGCCACGTGATGTTTCAAGAATCCGCAGACAATGTCAAAGCCCATCTGGAAAAGGAGATCAGTCAACTTGGAGAGGAGTTCAACTCAGTCCTCGATAAAGTTCTCACTGAAGTGGAGCAAGACTACACCAGTGTCATCAAGGGATCCCCAATGATAGAGGCTTCACAAGCAGCTCTAGACGCCATCGACGCCGCGCTTCAGTCTGTGGACAAGGTCTTCGCTGGAGTCTTGCCCGTCAGTTCGACCGAAACGCTCGATACTGAGATGGAAGGTCTCAAGGATGTCGAGACTCCTAAGGCTGATTAGCCCAGCCAGAGCATCAATCTACAATTTGACAAAGAGCAGAAGTTCAAGCTAGTACCCGGAATGCACGTTGCTGATATTGGACCTGGAAGCCAGACAAGAGTTGTCGATGTTGAGACGAAGGAGGTTGGCGATTTTGAAACGCACAGCGCTCAATGGAGGAAGCGCTCAAATTTAAGCTTGGAGCAAAGTTACACGTTGGCGGCCTTGAACAGGAGTCATTGAGTTAGTGCAGCAGAGGTCTGGCATATAGGCGCTCTTGAAAAGCTCCTGCTAGCATCAGAATGGGACGTAGTCAGTTGGTTCAGGAAGGCACCATCACCACCTTGCTTCTTACTTGGGGATACATTGAAAACTTGGAGCCAGATAGTCATCTAGTTTGGTAACCATAAACGATTACTGGGATTTAGAAATTTGTCCTGCAATGTTTTGGTGCGGTATCTAATTGTCTAATATCAAGAGGCAGCCTCAGCGGACATGCTTCTGAGGTTGTGTGCTCTGAACGCCAAGCTGGTTAAGACTTGGACCAGTTGTGTGGATAGATATGATATTTCCTTAAATATCCTTGCGGTTGGGGGCCGTCCAAACTTGCCAAATACAGAACCATAGGACTGCAGTAAGTTAACGTGTTCCAGACAGGCTCGAGGCTCAAGTGCATCAGGATCTACTCTTCGCACCACTGAAATGAGCGGTAAACGGAGAAGTCCGAGACTGGTGAAACAACTCCCATCATAAGTTTGACTGAGTAAGCAGTCAAGCGCTCGGTCACTAACCGTACAAGGGGCAAGCTACATTTGCATAGGACCAAAGCTATCTCTGGTAGTCCGTAAGTTTCCTATATTATCATAAATATAACCATGTGCTGAGTAACAACATTACCGGAAAGCTCCCCGATAGGTATGGAATAGGGATATCGTGTAGATATATCTATATATACGGACGTATCTATATCTATGCGGACTAACTAGTTTGTGTCGAGGGTGTAAAAAGCCCGCGGCAAAGGCCGCTTTCAAATATGAGTGAGCACTTGGGAAGTGCATGGATTCCAAAGGTTCCATTGGATAAGGTGGTCTCATGAGCCATTCCGAAAACTCGCATCTCTGTTCTGATCCAAGACAGACACATGCATCCATCACATCATCGGGGGATAAGGCAACGACTTTGCAAAAGCCCCCCCAGATCCGACATCCAGTCTCTTGCCATTCGATCTTGTGCATTTGCGCCTATCAGCAGCCATGTGTCGCCGATCGGCTACTTATCTCCCAGAGCCGCCCTGGTGCATGCTTCTCTGGGCAAAGGTGCAGGAAAATATGGTCAAATCATAGCCGCAGATGTGCTCCCTAATCTATTTGACCTGCCTGAATGCGGAGAGGGCGCTGGCAAATTGAATGGGCCGCGGTTACCCGAAAGAGTCACATACAGTGGGTTATTGCGTGTGCTTGGCAGCCCAGACAGTGGGGATTCGGAAGGCGTTCTAGACTCTGGCGAGGCTCCGTCCCATTGGAACAGCCACAACCCATTAAATTACCGACCTAGGTTCCCCTAGTAGTACTGTAATTAGGTACTCTACCTACAACTGTAATTAAGTGAGTGTAACTATGTATGTAGTTAGTTTGTGTGCCTCTGTTCCTTTTTTAATCGGGTAATTAAGTGCACGAATGATTCTCCTTCGAGTTGATGCTTACGTACGATGGGATCAGTAGCTGTTTTTATATACTATTGTCATCATTTTTATCATTCAAATAGATGCTTACTTCATCATCACGAGATTCCAGGATCCATCCCACCGGATGGTGGATGGATGGGTAGCTTACGTCAAGCCCTCCAGTGTGGTGCAAACGTGCGTAGTAGAACTACGTATTTATCAAAGGTCCGGTTACGGGGGGGTACCTGCGTTTGACTCACCCGCTTCCAGGCGATAACTAGGTAACTAATTACATACATCCATGCCTACCTACCGTACCAAAGGGCCAAAAACCCACACATCATCTCCCCCCCGACTCAGAGCCGGGCCGCGGCCACAGGCACCATCCATCCATCCATCCTCCATCCTCGATTCGATCTGACAGCAAAACGTAGCCTGCCTGCCTGCCTGCCTGGCTTCCGCAACCGTCCATTTGGCCCCAAAGCTTCTGCATTCTCTCTGATTCAGCCGCACACCAGTTGCGTCATGCGCAGACCGGAGCCATTGGTTCTTCCCTTCCTCTTTCCCATCTCGAGCGCAGCCATCTCTACCCGTTGAACGAGATGGATGATGCGACGAGGCTCATCACCCACCTCCAGCAAAAGCTAGCTGAGCTGGACCACAAGGTCGCAGCTTACCGCCAGGATATGGCCGCCGAGTTCAAGAGGTATTCGACCGAGCTGCTGGAAAACATACCTGAAGAAGTTTCAGCTGAGGTTGGCCGAGCTATTGCCCAGTCAATCACCAGCTATCCTGCCATCAGCCCGGCTCTCGACCAGTCTTCCGACTCACCGCCACCAGCCAGCGACAGGGACAGGCAGTCGTGGCGCGGTCGAAGGTCTCCTCCTCCCTTTTCCATACGTGCCGATCTTGTTGCTCAAGAGCCACCCGCCAGCCCAGCGCACAATCGAGACCGGGAATTCTACGGCCTCTTCACACCGAGTTACTTGCCGCTGTTGGATAGTAGCCACGCACCGCCCCGGTCGCCCACCTCGCCGACTCCCAGGCAAGCGACGGAGGAGAAGCAAGGAGACGGTGAGCATGAGAACGAGACCGAATATTCTCTAGTTGCGCAAGAGCTCCAGCTGCCGCTGCGGCCAAACCACGCACGAAGGGCAACCGACGAAACCACGTCCTCCGTACTCTCTGACCGCAGTGACTCCAAATTGCGCCGGAGTGCCTTACGACGTTCGTCAAGTGGATCAAAGCCGCCACCCAGCCCCCGTCGAGTGCGATTCGAATTTGACGGCGGGGAAGTGCTGCCTACAGCTTCGCCCCATTCAGCTGATTTACTGCAACAAAACACGATAGCGTCCGTGTCTGCCGTGCTGGAGGATGACTCGATCAGCGCCGAGTCCATCCTGGGTCCCGACGAGATAAACGAGCCCCCACCGAAAAAAGTGTCATCTTCGCAAGCCCTGCGCGCCCTCTCTCGGACTCCACTGGATTCAAGCACTGTTTGGACAGTCGTGAATTCTGAGTCACAACAGGTTGCAGCCGGCAAAGAAAAAGAGAACATGACCAACTCTAACTCCTCCGGTTCTATTCACAGCACTGATACCATAATACCAACATCGGCAATGGCGCAAGCTTCACAGGCAGCCAAGCACGAGGATATTCGTACAGAGAAGCCCTTGGGGAAATCCAGGTTAGACCGGGAAGACAGCCAAGATAATGATGACGCCGAGTCTTCAGACGAGGAGTTCCTATCCATGGCGAAACCCAAGTCCTTTGCCTCCAAGAAAGCAGTAGTGTCACCGTTGTCGAGGTCGCCGCCGCCCAGCTCCAAGACCACGCCTTCTATGCCTTCGACTTCCGCATCCGAATCGACTGGGCAGCCCGGAACTCATAAGGCACCGGAGAAGAAGCCCGTTGCTTCAGGGGAGGACGACAAAAAGGATGAAGAGGATGAGGAAGATGAGGAAGATGAGCTTTTCTATTTTGAGGGTTTAAGTGCTCCACCAAAGCCTCGTTCGAAGCAGCCTGCCACGGTGGAAGAGGAGGACGAGGAAGAAGTCGAGATCCCCGAGGATTCCGCTTCTGCCCTTAGTCAATACTCAAGCTCGCCAGCTGTCTCGATGCCCCAGCCGCCGACGACTCATATGGCGCACTTCACCTCTGGTTCTGTAGGGTCCTATCGGGGCCGGCCCGTCACCATGCCAATCGTAACCAACCAGGAAGTCTACGCGCAGGCTGCGTCGCTTGGAGGGATCAACAGCTTTATTGGAGGTCTGGATGGCCGAAGCGGCGTGGATGATGGCGATATGAATAGCTATCGTGCCAGTGTTGGTCAGAATCACTTCTCAGGTACGCCTCGAAGCTTGACGGAGCGGATGATGATGGAAGAGGCTCAAGCTCGGCGAAGGGCTGCAGCCCAACCACATTGAATGGGGCGGTAATCTTGGGGACAACACATGTCTAGAGTCTTGAATGTACAAAATAATAAGCATGAGCGGCAGCGTCCTCGTGCATGTATATAATCAGTGGTCGACGGCGTTTACAGAGCCGTCTCATGACCTCCCGGAGTGCCATTAAGCTTTACCTTATATACAAAAAGCTCACAGCATATCCAGAGCTAGACATACTACATGCTAGAGATTACCCAAATTGCCAGTAATCCGCTGGTGTGGGTGTGGATGGTTACCTCAGAATCATATCATGGTGCGAGCTCAGTGGGCCAATCGCGTGGAGGGGATCAACTCATGACCCGGAAATCCACATTTGAAGCGATTTGGGAGCTCCAAACTTCCATCCTCGTTTTTGCAACACTCAAAGCACCGTGGTCCTAATTCAATCATCTTCGCCATTCCCCGCACAGGACCGACAATGGGCGGCCTTAATCTCGAAGTATTCAAGGTAACCAAGCACACTTCCGTAGACTCTTCGTCACTTCTCTAACCTCAACCCGAACAGTTCGGCATGTACCTCATGTTCCCCATCGGGATCATGTACTACTTTGGAACCAACCTCGACAACCGGTTTGCCGTGCCCGACTTCTGGCCGAGAGCTGAGCACTCGAATAAGATCCCGCACGACCGAGACGAGCTCAAGGCCGAATATGCGTTCATGGTGAAGCGTCAGCGGTACCTAGATGAATTGAAGAGAGCGAAGTCGGCGAGGGAGGCGGCGGCCGAGAATCGACAAAACGAAGACCAGTCTTGATGCACGCTCCGCGAGACACGAATGGTGCGAAACGAAAAAGACATTGTATGTTATGGGTGTTGGCCAGCGGGAGCATGTCATGGGACAGAGGCGGCGTTTGCGGTTAGGACTTTGGCTTTCGGCACTGAACCTCACTCCTCAGAGCTATTGTGATATACAGGACACTTGTGATACAAAAATGGAGTGTACAACTATGTTCAAATGTCTAGGTTTTCCTCTATCGTTGACCACTCTTCGTCCGATATCTGTCCTTTCGCAACATTGGCATACGCATTTTGGACCTCGGGATATTCTTGTAGTGCAACCAGAAAGTCACCCAATCCTACTGCATCCGTGCCCGACTCGATCCTGATCTTCGTGTCTTCATTCGGCGTCCATATGATCTCCGAATCTAGCAGCCTCAGCTGGAACTTGGCCCCGATAGCCTGCGCCACCGCGGTCGTCAGGTTGGGCTGCGTCCAAATGATAATGTTTCCTTCTTCGTCCGTCTCCAAGTCCTCGGCTCCGGCCTCGATCGCATCGTCCATGATGTCATCGACTCCTAGGCCGTCATTCTGCCCCTCGAATGTAACGCGACCGAGCCGGGTGAAGAAGAAGGTCGTTGAGCTGAGGGAGGCGCCATGCCTTTTGAGGAGCAGCTTCAAGTCCTGTAGACTGCGCGACTTGCTCTCTGTTTCGACTTCGAGAATCATCGCAACGCCGGGCGGTATCACAGCTTCCAGAGTCATGTTCTCGAGGCTCGTGCCATCTGCTAAGCGCCCTTGGCCGCGTGCGATTGCGGACTCTATCACGCTCTTCGGTATGCCCGCTGTCGACCCATTAGCCTTAACTTCCGAAATTTGGTGTGCTTTCGGCGGGATCTTATACCCTCAAGTACCTTTCTTCGCAGTCGTTACGGCCGCGTCCAATTGGGGATTAAACTTGGCATCCGGTCCGTACACTGCATGTCAAGTCAGTTCTGCCACATGTGCGTGGTCGGGTCAAGGCCCCAACGCACTCTTTGACCACAGAGCTATCATTTTGGAATGTTGACTGCGCATGTTGGTTTTCGCCGCATCGGCCGCGCCCTTCTTATGCCGGATCTTGGACCATTTGTTGTGTCCGCTGTAGGAAGCAGAAGTTGTCGAGATGGGACGGAGGCACCGTCCGCAAATCGATGATTGAGGAGCTGCCGTCGCCCTCGCGACGAGGCGGCCCAGAAGCTGGGCTCTTGTTGGATTGCGCATCAAAAGGCTGAAATCATTTGAAAGGCAGAATAAATAAAAATAAGATGTATCACAGCGATTGTTTCAACTGAAAGAATCAGCTATCGACTTGGCATTCGAGCTTCAATTGGAGCTATGGACTAAATTTCCAGGTAGCTTAAGTACTGATCGCGGGCGGTGGATCGCCGGGACGGAAGTTCACGTTGATCCCTGAACAGTGATTGGGCCAAAGCCGCTGCCAGGCGCCATTGTGACACCACTCCCGGGATGTCATGGACCAGGGCCAAATTCTCAAGTGGGATTGCTTGCTTCCCCTATGTCCCTCGACTCCCTCGACTCCCTCGACTAGCAACTGTTACACGAGAGGGGTGCTTTAATAGAAATACCACGATAATCGACGATTTAACAACACATACATATTCCCCACATGTCGTCGACGCAGCTCTCTGGAGCTCCCAATGGGTCCAATGGGGACCACTCGCAAGCGGCCGCCGAGGCATCCTCGAATCCAGAGCTCGACCTGTCCAAGCTCCAGTCGCTACCTGCCGAACAACAGGAGCTTTTCCTCCTGACATTCGTCTCAACCCTTAGCAAGCATGTCCTCGGTCTGTCTGCAGATGACTGTACCGCCCAGCAGTTCTACCTGAAGAAAGAGATCTTCCAAATTATCAACCTCCCGTCCCCGCAGCCGACTCGAGTTATCAGGAACAATCTTGGGAAATGTCTGGCGCACATCTTCGGCAAGGGAGACCGGAAGCTCCTATTCGAGACTATCAACGACCTTGTGTCCATCATATCGGGAGGAAAGTCGAAGACGGATGGCGAGGTTCGCACGAGACATGCCGCAGTCTGCTGCCTGGGCGATGTATACTCCACGGCCGGCGATAGTGCTATTGGTCTGCACCAGATGGCGTGCGCATCACTGGTGAAGCTTCTCAAGGCGTCGCAGAACAACGCCGGGCTGCGAGCTGCCGTGTTCACCTCGTTGGCCAAGATTGCGAAAATGGTCGAAGGGAGCCTGGACGAGAATATCGCCAGGGATATATGGAAACAGTCGAGGAGCTATGCCTCAAGTGACAAGGGGTCGTTGGTTATTGTCTCGGCCTGCCGTTCTCTGAAGATTTTGGCACGGCATACGGCATTATTCGAGAACTCCAGTGACTTCGAAAGCCTGAGGTCTACTATTCTGAAGGTTATGGACTCCGCTTCTGCGCAAGTCAGGCATGCGGCAGCGGAATGCTTAGCAGAGGCCATGGTTCGAGGGTATTCCGACTCGGGGCCCGGAGACGCGCCTGTAGCGAAGATTAAGAAGTCGAAATCCAAGGGCCTCAAGCGGGCAGGAACACAAGCTAGCATGGTTGGGGACGACGACGACATGCCCACTTCCAGACCTGGGAGTCCGGCTCCAGGAGGGAAGAGGACTCAGGACCTTGCGCTCTCTCTCACTGACATTCTCAGGACGCTCTCTGCACACTATATTCGATCGTCGACATCGAACAGGACCAGAGTGGCCATAGGCATATGCTACGGCAAAGTCCTGAAAAAGCTCGGCGAGAAGACGGTGGAGTCCAACTACCTCAAGATCGTGGAGAATCTTACAGTTGACCTATTGGGGTCACCAAGCGTCGCAAACAACAGGTATCGGCTCCTGATCTCGCGGCGCATTGTGGACACGGTCATCCAGGATGTCATAGGCAAGAATATCTTGGGAGAGTCCGGCCAAACATCAGCCGCAAAGTCCATCATCAACGATATTCTGAAGAATTATCCGCAAGCCCTATCTGAGCGGCCTGAGCCATCCAAACACACCTTGATTGCCTCCCTAGGGGCTGTGGCGTCCTTGATCGACTGCCTGGGATCAGCCGCAAATAATTTCGCGGAAAACTGCAGAGACGGACTGTTGCAGGTGCTTCAACACCCAAGTTACTCTGTCCAGGTCTATGCATCTTCGTGTATGAAGACATTTGTCCTTGCCTGCCCACAACAACTTCTGCCCTGCTTGTCCGTTTGCATGAACAGCCTCAGCAGAGAACTCTCACTGCTGGGCACCGGCCGCCACTCACCGAGAAGGTGTATTGGGTTTGCACATGGCCTAGCTGCCACCCTCAGCGCGAGCCCGTCTCGACCTCTACATGGATCGGTCGATATCAACAGTCGAGTTCTCACTATGGCAACAAACCTGCTCAAATCAAGTGGACAGTCAGAGCTGAGGGTATCGACAACGCAGATTCAGGTTGCATGGATCTTGATCGGCGGTCTCATGTCTCTGGGTCCTAACTTCGTAAAGATACATCTCTCCCAGCTACTTTTGCTATGGAAGAATGCTTTGCCCAAACCGTTATCAAAGGACAACACAGCCCATCGCAGTTTCTTGGAAGCCTCGTTCTTGACACATGTCCGAGAATGCGCTCTTGGTTCCATATTGTCATTTCTACAATTCAACAGTCGATTGCTGACCGTCGACGTGTCGAAACGGATAGCTGCTATGCTGCAGAACACAACCGCCTTTCTAAGATCCCTACCTCCAAGGAAGGTGACCGAAGACGTTGCTCAGAGATTAACTCCAGCATTGCAGCTTCAGGACTTGGACATGATGGTGCAGCGCCGGGTCCTCCAATGCTACACCAAGCTAGTCAATCTTAGTCCAGCCGGTGGGAGTGAGGCTCTGTTGCAGTCCAATCTCCTCACACTAGCTATCTCGCTGTTTGCGGATCCTGAAAACTACTCGCCCAGTTCATTGAGCGCGTCTATCGCTAATGCTGCCGCAACTTTCGAAACAGTATGGGAGGTGGGCGATAACTCCGGGTTCGGCGTCACGGGTCTTGTCTCGGGATTCAACGTTCGTAGCCTTCCAGGCCAACACGATTATTCCATAGAGGCGACACCAATAGATGGCAACGGCCCGGATGATACCATCGACAGGCTGCTGCTGTCTCCAGTTTGTGGAACACTGGAGCATGATGCGTCGCTCCTTTACATCGGCTACGTGGACTCGGGCTCGGGTCTCCCAGATCCTGCCGCAACCGAGGTTATCAATATGGCCATTCAACTGTTTGCATTTGTGTTCCCGCTCACCCCGGCAAAAATTCAGGAGAGCATTCTGGAACAAGTCAAGACATTCATGTCTGCTGGCTCGCTGCAGCGAGATCCGGGGAGGAAAGCAGCTATCAATGTCAATGTCTCCATTGCAGTACTTTCAGCACTTCGAGTCGCCGTGAAGGAAACCCAGTCTCCGTCAGGGAACATTACCAACTTAGCGGTCGAACGTCTGCTGCAGGATATGCTGCGCGATTTCATCATTGATGGGGATCAGTACGTCCGAAGCATTGGGTATGCAGCAGTTGCTAGACTGTGCAATGCCTGTGGTAACGCATTTACGAATCACGAAATCAAATACCTGGTCGATACAATTGTCATTAACCGGGAACCTAGTGCGAGAGCTGGCTGTGCGATGGCTCTTGGGTCTATTCAGACCAAAGTTGGTGGCATGGCTGCAGGCTACCATCTCAAAACTATTCTCGGCATCCTCATGTCTTTGGCAAATGATCCTCATCCTACAGTCCACTTCTGGGCATTGGAAGCATTGGCTCTCGCGTCGGACGCAGCAGGGCTGAGTTTTGGCACTTATGTCTCGAGTACTCTGGGCATGCTGGCTCAGCTGTACGTCTCGGACACGCACAATCCCGAGATATCATCGGCAATCACTATGAACCTAGAAGTTGAGACGTCCACGACTGCCGCCATTACGCGTTGCGTCGACTCTCTGATCAATGTCCTCGGGCCCGATCTGCAGGATGCGACCAAATCTAGAGAGCTCATATTTACATTGGTAGGTCAATTTCAAGAAGAGGATGACTTGCTGGTGCAACAAGCAAGTCTAAGCTGTCTCGAGCACCTCTCGCTGTATGCCCCTGGATACATGGACTTTGCGGAATATGTCCGAACCCTCCAAAAGTATCTCAACTCGGAGTATCATACACTGCGGGACTTCGCGGTGGATGGATTGTATAACATGATGAAGAGAAATCCCTCCGATGTAATTGAAGCAGCCGAAAAGGGATTCGAGGACCAGCTGTGGCTAGTTCTGGATACGGCCCCCACACATGATGGCATCCGGAACATTATTCGGAATTGGATGCGTCAGACTTGCTTGACTGACACCAGTCTGTGGCTTGTACGATTCCAGGGAGTCCTGAAGATGACGAGAGCCAAAATCACGGAAGAATCAGAGGCTGCAACAAAGAAGATCACTGCCGTACTGGACCTTCAGGACGAGGAGGTTGCTGGATTCGCTGCCGCTGGTGGGGTTGAAAAGGACTCCAAAGAGAATGCAGCGGGTCCTGATATAGAACCACTACGATGGCAGGTCACGACCTTTGCCGTCAACTGTGTGAATGACATGTTCATTCTAATTGCCAAGGATGTCGCCACGAACGCGGAGTCCTCAGCCCAGACTGCGCTGCAGAACAAGATTGCAGATGTTGTTCGCATGGCCTTCTCCGCTTCAACCTCGAGCGTTCTAGAGCTTCGTATCTGGGGTTTGAAGATTATTGGAGCTCTTCTCAAGATGTTTGGACGAACGCCTGATCCGGATTTTGACGAAGCCATGATCCTGGAGCAGTACCAGGCTCAAATCAGTTCCGCCCTGACGCCAGCCTTCGCGGCTGACTCTTCCCCAGAGCTGGCTTCCGAGGCTGTCAATGTCTGTGCTAGCTTCATATCAACAGGGATTGTCACGGATATCGACCGGATGGGTCGAATCCTAAAGACTCTGGTAACCGCTCTGGAAAATTTCTCCAAAGACGGCGACAATATTGGTATTGGAGAGCTGAAAGGGCTCAGCTCGAACGCCCAAGTCATGGTAAAGATGTCGGTCTTCGCAGCATGGGCCGAGCTGCAAGTTGCCAGCTCGGAGCAGAAGTATCTGCTCGAGGTCTTGAAACCGCACATCGGAACATTGACTCCCCTTTGGCTGGAGTCGCTCAGAGAGTTTGCACGCCTACGCTTCGAGCCTGATATTTCCATGACTCTTGGCCCTCCGTCACTGTCAGGCAGTTTGGACACAATCTACGCAGCATTGAATCGGGAGACCCTGCTACGTTTCTACCAAGACTCATGGCTAAAGCTTGTGGATGCCATTGCCAGCCTCATTGAACAAGATAGCGAGTTCGTCTTTGATGCCCTCGATGGCAAGGAGATCGAGGGACCATCTACGAACGGGCAGACCAAAGGTTCGGACATAAACTATCGTGACGAGCCAGTTGCCTTCTTCTTTGTTCTCTTTGGTATCGCGTTTGAGGCTTTGGCAACCA
The DNA here is from genome assembly GCA_001557505.1 of Reticulascus tulasneorum. NCBI lineage: Eukaryota > Fungi > Ascomycota > Sordariomycetes > Glomerellales > Reticulascaceae > Reticulascus > Reticulascus tulasneorum. The sequence goes on along the minus strand of LSAX01000010.1, from coordinate 2,065,648 downwards.
GGCCTGGGCAGAGCGATTCGCTAGCCACTCAAGAACAAACGCTAGCAATACTCCAGGCTCTGAAGAAGATCCTTCACCCCAGTGTGTCTGGACATGCCATCTACCGCGAGGCAATCTTCTCGGAGACCATGGATCTGCTTGACCGACTGGCCCTGACTGAAGGTTTAGATGTTCAGGGAGTAATTGTGGATATTGCCAGAGATCTCTGTGTTTCTCACCCGTCGGCGAGGAAAAGATCGGAGACTGACGATGGTGACCTGTCTGATGATATTGACCAGCTCTTTGAACTGACTCGAATCATCGTCCTCGTGCTATCAGGTCTTTTGCCAAACCTCAACGAAGGAAACCAACCTGTGCGGCATCAAATGACGGAGGAGGCAGTGTTGCTGACTCGGTCAGCCCTGAACGCTTTGGTGGATGCTGCAGAAGTGTTCCCTTCCATCATCAAGACGGATCTTCATGCTTGTATTATTCACATATTCGCCACCATCCTCGCAACTTCATCTTGCCAGGAAGTCGTCGTTCCTCAGTCGCTGCCCACTATGAAACGTTTCATCACTAGCATGTCAACCTCACGCAAGAAGACCGGGAACGGACCCTCGCCTACTGATGTTCAGCTGCAAGGTTGCTTACGGCGCTTCCTTTCCATCTACCTCAATGCGCAGAAGCGAGAGGCAGCGACATCTCTCGCATGTGTCAAGAACTCCCTGCTGGCAATCACCATTCTCTTTACAGGTGGCAAGAATCAGTTGGCTGCGAATGACCCTCTGGTGGCAAGGTACCTCGATGAGGTCGTTGATTGCCTCACAGACCGCATGGTATGTTGATTCTAGGTCCCCTGCATCTCCTCTCCTATGGAATCATTACGCACTCCTGAAAACTGAAATTTGACTAACAAGCGACATCATAGACTGCTAAGATCGCGGCAAACTGCATCAGGTCCTTGCTCCTCCAACCAAACCCAACACCAGCCGTACAGAGCATTGCTCGTTATCTTCTGCCACGTCTCGTATCGTTTGTGACCAACACAGAACCGGAAGATCCCGAGAAGGCACGGGCTTTGGTTGCGCATACCCTCGGCCAATACGTAGGCATTGTTGGAAAAGAGCGCATCCCCATCGCCATGGCGTTGATTCTCCCCACCCTCCTGGCTCGGGCTTCCACAGAGGGTAATGCTGTGTACAAAGAGACGAGCGCCCGGCTGCTTGAGTTGGCGGCCGTCGACCAGGCCGCCTTCAAGGCTGTTGTGGGAAGCATGAGCGATGGTCAGAAGTCGTTTTTGGAGGAGGTCATCCGATGGGGACGGCAGACGGGAGAAGCGGAAAAGGTTGCGACTGGTGCGATCGGGCAGCCAACTATTGCGCTGAAGATGGACTTTGGTGGCTGAGAGTGAGGTGCTGGATATTGCAGATTCACGCGGGGATTCGTGGCTTGTCGTCCAGTTAGATACCCTGCGGTTGATCAATGCTTTTCAGTAAGGCCAATTAAATATGGTCAAGGCTTCGAAGTTGCAAACAAGGAAAGCGACTTTAAATATGCTATCTTTCGAACTGTGTCACCATCGCCATGACGAAAATACGCTTTCGGTGAAGTCCTGCAGCTGTCAGGCAAGCTGGCGGAGCAACTACCCGAACGACAGCCACAGGTGGGGTCAGATCATGCAAACAACTGCGGCACAGACTTCGCGACGTATGCAGGCTGTAATTAGACGAAGAGATGGAGGTGGGTGGGATGTGCACGATCGACATGCGCTGAGGAGCATGCTACGGCCAGCTTGGCTTGCTATTCCCCAAGTGTGTACCGGGTGATGGTGGGCATAGCTAGGAGGCAAGTAGATAACATGGGCAGGGATCAGGGCAGAGAGCAAACAATCTACCCATTGTGGTTTCTTAAATTGACTACATGCATCTGCAACTGATGGGTTTAGTGTCATAAACCGGGGCTGGCAGTTGCTCGATTTCTGTCATATATCATCTGCCAACCGCGATACCTTCTCCCCACCGAATCCTGATCTGGCCCAAGAACCGGGTTGTGAAAGTTTGCTCCCATGCGGGTTAGTTGTGAGCCGGTTCCAGACCTGGCCGCAGCTCGAATCCGGAACTCGCCTCGTCAAGCAGGCCAGGAGGGGGTCGCGCAACATGCCGCATCATGTCCACTGCAAGGATGCTCTTTTCGTGCTGATCGCCCTTTATGTCGAAGCTGCAGCTGCTGCAGCAGCACCGCTTGCCAAAAATTTGGCTTAGTTGGCAGTTTCGTGCCGATTGCATGCATCGCCGTCAACCCCATCCGGCCGCTGTCAAGCTGCGTCATGCATGATCAGCCAGGATAGATGCATAACCTGTATTTGTTTGCTCATGACAGCGCTTCTCTTGCCCGGTTTCAGAAGGAGGAAACTGCGCTTTGTCTGAAAAGAGACGGGCTTGCATCGGCTTGATGTATGCCTAGTGGTTGAGCGAAATACGCGTTCTGGAGAGATGGGTTGACGTTGTTGGGGTTGTTGGCTCATGGATCTCGGGAGTCGAGTGCTCGCTTGACATGTTAGTTGTCCTGTCACCTCGGCACCCCCACTCAAAAGGTGCTCGGAGGCTATTGCATGGCGTGACGCCTTCATGCTGTCAAGTCTGTCTGCTTCCCCGGTTTTCCGTCTCACACCCCCAACTTTGTGGCGCTGGTGGTGGTTGCGCTTATGCATATCGAGGATGGGTTCACCTCATGTGGCTTGGGGATAAGGCCGTATCAAGCCTCAGCTGTGACTTCCGAATCGAATCACACCTGATGGCGAGGGATACAAAGAGGCGCGAAGAGGAACAAGTTGGTGTTGCCATGTACAATGCTGACTCGGCCTGTGTCAGTGCTCGGAGTCATTAGATTATTTGCAGCTCAGGAATGCCGAGCAAATGTACCCGGGACATTGAGACGTCCCGGAGAAGTGTAGGTACTACTGTACATCTGTAAAGACAGCAACGCGTCTGCTATCCGGTCGCCAGACTTGCAAAGGGACCTCCGCGGATCCCCGAACTTTTGAAAAACAGAAAACTTTTGGGCAATACAGGCGTCCCTCTCCTCTCCTTGCAAAAGTAGAAATCCGAACAGGCAATGACAGGACACCTCCGGCCATCCCGTAGGATCAAATCAATAGCTCCGTTCTCTGTACAATGAAAACAAACTCGTCCCTTCAAGATCCATGTCGACGAGTTAGCGCCAGTAAATGCAGTCGTCAGCTCTAATAAGCGAATATGCTGCAAAACTCCTGGTATATTTCCATTTCGATATCAAAGATGCGTTTCGTGCCTCCAGGGAGCCGTGCCCACAAGTACGACCTCCACTTGGAGTGTTCTTATTATTTTGGCAACTTCGGCTTGCGGTAAGACCCATCAACAATAACCGGTCCGGATCCCTGTCTGTCCTGTTTGTCGAGGAGAGCCAGACCGGCCATAGAACGACTCATCGGGGAAGACGGGGAGGAAGAACGGGCCGCGTTCTTGGCCTTCTCTTTCTTCTGCTTTTTTTCCTTCTTCTCTTCTCGGTTTGCTCTGTGACTTTCTGCGTGGTCATGATCGGGAACGACCACACCCTCACTGGTGAATCCAGCATCCAAGGTTCTTCCGTTCCAAGATTTCCCATCTAGCTGATCAATGACTACTTTGGCGGCGTTCCAACTCTTAAACTGGGCAAATACATGTCCTCGAGGACGATTCTCCGAGCCTCGAGGGATCTCAACCTTCTTAAGGAGATCCCGTTTTACGCCCCCTTGCTTCATAGCCTTGCTGAGAAGACCTTGAATCTGGTCTTCTGTGGTTCTGTGACCCACATGCTTAATAATGATCTTCCGGTGCTCAGTTACGACAGTGCCACTGGTCGAACTCGAAGGACTGCCGTAGTCTGCGGACTCGTCCTCGAACCCTTCTTGCCTTCCGTAGTACTGGCTGTATTGTTGCTGCTGTGGTGTGTTGTAGGAGTAGTGGGACATTGAATTTTGGTTTATCAAGTCTAACCCTCCATTTTGATACGAGTAGTAATAGTGCGGCTCCGAGGAAGAATATGCTACTGGCGGGGGAACAGGTTGACTGATCGGGGGCGCAGATGTGCGGTATGCAGACACGCCCTGAGATAGGGGATATGCCATCGGCGGGTTCATCAAGGGGCTACCGCCTGCAAAATGGCTGGACTGAGTGCTGGATAGAGGGTTCCACTGAACAAACTTCTTTTAGCCTTTGCTCCGAGGCCAGATTAAAGAGGTACGGATATCTTGCGGGCATTGCTTACCTGACTGTGGCTCATTTCAGATTGGGACATCGTAGAAGATGCATAATGTGGGGTCCGGGGCGATGCGGCCAATCCGTACCCAGCGGTCTGACGGGGTTGGCCTCTATCAACAAGCTCCTTGATCATGACTGATCTGTCTCTATTTCTAGAGTCGGGCATGAGTGCCCTCCCATTGAAGCAGTCATTGGTGAGACGGTCTGTGGTGCCGTTAGTGAAAGTCTTGAACAAATTTGGAGGCACCCAATCTTACTCATTGCGCGATTGAAATTGGCCTCCCCTTTGACCCGGACCCAGCCTGATGTGCTGCCTTCGAAGACCTGGACATGTTCGACGGCAGACGCACAGCGCAGCCAATCTTTGAGTTCCTGCCATGATGTGCCAAACGGCAGCTGTTGGTTCTGCAGTCAGACACTGAAGTATTATCCGGGTCAGTTTGGGTAGGCGACATGACGAACATTACCAAATGGGATGTAGTAGATCCCCGTCTTACATCCTGGCTCGTAAACAACCTGAATGGTTTCAACGGTCTTTGCCGTGGATACTGTGTCGGAGGACATGGTCGCATGTGAGGCGGCAAGCTGCACTGAAGAGAACCCTAAATTGACAGGGACAGGGTCTTGACGAAGTCACTCGTGCAACACTGCAAGGCCAGAAATGGGTGTGGTATGTGACACGAGTAGTTGGGTTGGAATCGCACGTTGTCTTATACTTGCAGTGAGTGAGGTCAAGATCTACCTACAAGAAACAATGAAAGCAGATCAGATCAATGGAACCATGACCAAGGAAGGAAAGATTATGCATATGGGCTTATATAGCTGCGTCTGGATCCGTCTACTAGTCAGTCTTGAAAACAATACGTATGTTTTGGCTTGATACGGCTGTCTTACTCGCCCAACAGAGAGCTAACTATGCTACTTCCAGGCTGGACCGAGCGGTTGATTGCGGTAGGCATTGGTTTCTCGTCATCCCTGGACCACGCATCTGGGCGCTTTCGAGCGCGTGCATGAGAGAAAGCTATCCATAACAGGCAGCCCGGTGTGGATGGAGATAATGGACGGATGCGAGACATCGGTGGCGACCTTCATCCACGGTCCCCTCTTGCACTTCCCGGGCCGACACATGGATCGGAACAGATCGTGGGACTCGTGAAGTCGGCCATAATCGGGCAGACAGTCACCCACCCTAGTAGTACCAGATGAGACTGAGATCCACGGTGTGGATTTGATGCGCCGATCCACATGTCTTGTTCTTCTACATCGGTAGAAATAAAGGCATCCTCTGCGTGTTGGATGCATGTCTCGAAGCAGCATTGTCCGTGCAGCGTGTCGTCTGAATGTATGTACCATTGTTGTGTTATTGTGGAGCCGTGGACCAGGTACATGGCTTCTTCTGCGGCTCGTCGTGTGGGAGCAAAGCGTCGCTATTCGCCAATAAGACTCTTTTGATCGCGATTGGAAGATGAGGTCTGGTGGTTACACGAGCGATGTTTCTGACCAGGGTGTGCGCTCTCGGTACTAGCCCGATGGAGACTTGAGTTCACAGCAGGCCGTCGAGGCTTGAAGCTATGCCGAAACTATGCCTCAATTGGCGCTGGCTCCCGCTACCTTAAAGATCGAAAAGGGCGAATTGGAGTAGGAGCTGACTTGACTGTGTGCTCTCTTGGAACCTGATAGGGGCTTTCTGTGGGGAAATATCGAGACACTAGAAAACGCAACGCAGACCACCCGTCGTGTAGTCGCGGACCCGTACAACAATATGACGAGTCAAGTACGTCCGTAGAGTTGTCGTGTTGGCGAGGCCTCTGTCGATGATAACTGCCGAAGAATTGGCCATTTAGAAAATCGGGCTACAGCCACTTTTGGTCCGTCATAAAATGACCAATTCATAGCCCGGCCCGCGACTGGCTGCTCAGCGAATAGTTCCATCGCTGATTCATGGCTGAGTGAGAGACTATTCGCACTTCGGCGACGGACGCTCTGCAAATAAAATCGTGTCTCCTTGCTTCCACAATTCCTCTTTGAAGCAAGGGTAGGAAATACGAGCACACTGAGAAGCCGGCATTTCCTAAAGAGATGGCCTGCAGAGCGCCACAATGCAAATGGGGGAATCAACACTTGCCCGCTTCCCCGCCGTTGTATCAACCGACTCAACAGAACACCGGCTGCTCGTCCATCATCCGCGAGGAGCTAAGGCGCGGTTTAACCATTGACTCGGGTTTCACTAAGCAATTGTGGCAATGCATCTGAGAAGTGCTGGCTAGACAATGACAACTGCCCGATGTTGGAGCATGCGCATCGACACGCATATCGAGGTGCATTGCATGTTGCTCACGGCTTCCTGAACGAAAATGTATCATCCATTTCCGACATGTCACCATCGATTGATGAAGAAGGATCCGCGTCCTCGTCCGCAGACAGGGCTCTCTCCAATGGAGCTTCCTCACTGCCAACGCCCGTCGCCCAGTCATTGTCCACTGCTTCTTGCCAAGGAACTTGCTCCGACTCCGTAATTGATGCTAGCAGATAATGCTTGGCGTCTCCTAACAGCAAAGCTGCGGAATCCTCCGCCCAGTTGACCCATGTAGCTTGGGACCTTCCTGTCACTACTGTGCCGGGCAGGCGGGTGAGGACATCCACGGATCTGGGACCGTTTGACAAAGGATCCCAGACGAAACGTAAGCCACCGTAGCCGTCGCCTTCGCAGGCAATCATGAGAATCTCGCGCATCACAGGGTGCCAAGATAGTTTTGATACGCTTCCGTGAAATATAAGAACCGCTCGGAGCTCCGCAGCTGGAAGATCCCAGATCCAGATGGTGCTGGGGGAATCATCCAAAGTCGTCGCCAGCAGACTCGAGGAGGCATCAAAGGCAATCAATGCAGGACCCGTCTTTGCCTCGGCGCTGGTGCTATTTGCTTGTCGCGCCGGAGGTGACACCGTTTGTGTGGCTCTTATGAACGTGTGAGTGGAACCACCCGCCTGGGATGCGCTGATTTGTTCTTGCCAGATCTAGATGGCCTGTCAACTTTCCGAGTCCTCTTTGGAGCAAACACTTCACATACCTGAACTGTTTCCTCTGGAGTGATGGTAGTGGGGTGTTGGAGCCTCATGGCCTCGGCCACGGTTGCCATGTCAAGGATGCGTGTGCATCGAGTGTGGTCGCACACGGCAGCTCGTCGAGAATCCGGGCTTAGCTGGCACAGCTTGACACCCGCACCTAGCTCGTAGTCCTTATCATCGCCTGTGGAACGCACCGGGCCAGACCACGCCTTGAACAGGTGGCCATCGGGTGTGTACACTAGGACTTTATGGCGCTGCGATGCAGACTCCCAAATCACAAGCCACCGGCCATCTGGGGTCCACGTCATGCCCTGGGCGTCTACGGTATCCGGCTGCCAAGATCGCTGGACTTCCCGCGTGACGGGATGGTGGATGCTTATGACGTCCTTGCCGGCGGTTCGTGTCATCAGCGCCAGATGGGATGTGTCAGGCCGAATAGAGAAGCCGCGTGAGGCTGAGGTCGCCTGGTAGAATTTGGGGTTGTTGATCTCTACCGCTTTCGAGGACTCGAGATTGTAGAGTGAAAACTTGAGTCCGAAAGCAGAAAAGACGCATATCTCAGTATCCTTGGCTCCGAATTGAACGAATGTCGGCTTGGAGGAGGGGCCAGCAGGGTTGCGGATGACGGCGTGGAAATTGGGGCCTTGGGTTGAAAAGACATGGATTTGGTCACCGACGGCGACAAGAACTTTTATTGAAGATGTGGACCATGCGAATGCAGATACGGGCCCGGTAAGCTCAGACGGCAAGCTAATGACATTGACGGTCTCAAGAGTCCGGACGGACCTGAGGCTGATGGTGGAGGGAAATAAAGTTGCAATCAATGTTCCATCAGGGCTTGGAAGGCAATGTGGTGACGCTACATAGCATTTATCAGTCTTGGTGCCATGCGAGGGAGCCTTGCTGGAACATCTAACACTGAAAAGTTCTTGAGAACTGCATCGTATCTGCTTTGATGCGAGCCTGGCCAGCAGCACTTATTAGACGAAATAGTGAGACTAGGTTGGAAGGCGATGAGTGTCAAACGTGCTGGCAAAGCGGGCTGGACTTTTAAACTAAGAAATAGGATTCGGTCCTAGAACGAATATCATGGCGGTGTATGCGGGCTCGAGGGCTTCTGGCTGTTTGGGTTTGAGAGGTGAGGCTGTCTAGACAGCAGTTTGCTTACCGTGACGATCGATGCATTTGTTTGAGGAATGCATTTGTTTACGTTGTTACCACATACGGTTAGCGGCAATCAAGGGCGCGCTGGAAGTCACCGACAGCGGCCCCGCAGTTCGCCCAACTCCGGGTGGAGATCTTCCGCCCCGACGTCACCAGTAGGCGCCCCGCCTTTACTAAGCTACCTCTTACTGTTCCACTCCTCGGCCGAAATGTCCAAACGATGTAAAGGGCTGACTCAACATTGACCAAAAGTCTCTTATATCTCTCTCTACCCGATCAAGGATGGCGAAGCCCGCAACTTCCTGCTTTCACTGTTGAGGACCAAGTGCTACATCCATACCATCGACGACAATTTCCTTTATCGCTGTGCACTTTTCTTGCCTTGCCGACCTGGTGATTGAGGATTCACCATGGTAACTTGACCCCTTGCATCCGAGTTCCAAGATTCGTGACACCTGCGCTGCATGCACGGCGGATAGGCGAGCGACCTCACAATGTCACCTAATTTCTGCCCCCGGGCTCTTGTTACCGGTAGCCGGCAGCTCCAGACTTCCGTGCCCCGATCAGCTCGATCCGGATTCCGTTTAGTCCAGCAGAGAGGAATTGCTGCGGCAGCCACTGCTGGTCTGAACGTAACTCCAGCCTCGCAACCCCAAGTCTCACGCCGCGATCTCGTCAAGGAAGCGAAGCCCTTCTCTGATTTCCTCACGGATACATACCGTCGTCAGCATGACTATCTCCGGATATCGGTCACGGAGAGATGCAACCTCCGGTGCCTGTACTGTATGCCCGAAGACGGTGTACCTCTATCGCCGACCCGGGAGCTATTGACCACCCCCGAGATTGTCTTACTCTCGTCAATCTTTGTTTCGCAAGGTGTCACCAAGATTCGTTTGACAGGCGGGGAGCCTACGGTTCGGCGCGACATCATCCCACTGATGCAGCAGATCGGCGCACTGAGACCGCACGGCTTGCGGGAACTGTGCCTCACGACGAACGGACTGTCTCTTCACCGAAAACTGGATAGTATGGTTGAAGCCGGATTGACTGGCATCAACCTTAGCCTTGACACCTTGGACCCGTGGCAGTTTCAGATCACGACCCGACGCAAGGGTTTCGACGCTGTCATGAAGAGCATCGATCGTATCTTTGAGCTCAACAAGCACGGAGCTGGAATCAAATTCAAGATCAACTCCGTCGTGATGCGAGGCATGAACGACCGCGAAATCAACTCGTTTGTCGAGATGACCCGTGAAAAAGATGTCGAGGTGCGGTTCATCGAGTACATGCCGTTCGGCGGCAACAAATGGAGTCAAGGGAAGATGTTCAGCTACTCGGAGATGCTTGATTTGATCCGGGAGAAATACCCCACGCTAGAAAAGGTCAAGGACCATAAGAACAACACGAGCAAAACCTGGCATGTGCCCGGCTTTGCGGGCAAAATTGGATTCATAACCAGCATGACTCACAACTTCTGCGGGTCCTGCAATCGACTACGCATAACGAGCGATGGGAACCTCAAAGTATGCCTCTTTGGGAATACCGAGGTGTCTCTGCGAGACATACTACGCAAGTCCAACGGAGGCGAGCCCATAGATGAAGAGGCTTTCGAAGCGGTAAAGCAGATTGAGATGGATCGAAGACAGGGGCTGGCAACCTCGGATCGGCCTCTAGGAATGGCCCCCAACGAGGAGGAGCTACTGAATGTCATTGGCATGGCCGTCAAGCGCAAGAAGGAAAAGCACGCGGGCATTGGGCAGTTGGAACACATGGAGAACCGGCCGATGATCTTGATAGGTGGGTAACCGTTATTCCTCCCTGTCATGGATTGGTGAGGTTTTGCATAATGATGGCGTTGTATACGAAATGCATTTGGACGAACCGGGCTTTGCATTTGATGAGCATGTATGACAGTAACTAAATTAGCATCCTATAGATTCAATGTGGTCCAACTTGCGTGTCCCCAGCATCGCTTCTCTGAGACCTGGCCATTTCCCGATTCAGGGGAGCACGCAGATTCCCTTGAACCTCCTCAGCGTCCATAGACAACCTCAACTACAGCATCTTCGGCCGTTCTCAACTACCCGCCGTCGAATGGCCGGGGGAGGCGACCAAGCAGCCAAGAACTTAACCCATGTCTCCGAGTCTGGCTCTGCACGGATGGTCTCGATCTCGGACAAGGCCGTGACCTCTCGAATAGCCACAGCAGCCTGCACAATCAGATTCTCAGACAACACGGCCATCAAGCTCATCCAGGAGAACCAAATGAAGAAAGGAGACGTCTTGGGGGTGGCCAGAGTGGCGGGCATAATGGGCTCCAAACGGACGCCGGACCTGATACCGCTGTGCCATCCCATCCCCATATCTCACGTGGGCGTCGACCTCGACATCAACGGCGTCGAGAACAGGATTGACATCAGAGCGACGGTCACCTGCGACGGGAAGACGGGCGTGGAGATGGAAGCGCTTACGGCGGCGAGCACGGCTGCCTTGACTGTGTATGATATGTGCAAGGCGGTTGATAAGGGGATGGTTATTGAGGGGCTGAGAGTTGTGCTTAAGGATGGGGGGAAGAGCGGACGGTGGGAGATGAAGTGAGAGAGGTATCGACGGGCTTGCTTCCGCCGTGTACACAAGATCGTCATGGACTATTCTGCTAGGTAAGAATGGTCTGGGGGTTTGGGGAAGAGTCACTCTCATCATAGACGACGTGATCGAGACAATGTCCCTATCCCCAACATAAAGTTTTTGATACTAATGCTACACTTCATGTCACATTGTCCCCCCTAGATAGCGTGATAGTCTTCTTACAGCTAAATAACATGTCGCTCAGACAAAGCTACATGATGGTAGTCAGGCAATTTCACAGTAAATCTTCAACTGGCCATTGGCTCGTAGATTGTTCGACCAGAAACCTACGTGTTGGCCCAAGTGATTCACTAGGTCATTCGGGTGAAATGACTCTGCGGTTGTTAGTTCGTGACTTGTCTTAATCTAACAAAATCAAGTGAATCAATCTTGACTATCTCGATCCTTATCTGCAAAGGATTCCGCGTGACATCAGTGACACAACATGCTACACAGCTGCCGTTTGCGTCCACTGTGCCACTTTCATAAATGGGTATGGTGATCGTTATATGACATTCTTTACGGGTTGGAAGGATCACCGTTTTCAATTTCCAGCACATCTGCAGATCCGCATGAGATCCCTACCACCGATAATGAGCGACAGTATATCGCGGGAGGGAAACACGTCGGTCAGAGACCATTGGCTACACAGGGTCAACTAGGGAGGACGGACGGCGTACTATTGCAAGGCGTCGCAAAAGTTGAGTCTTGCAGAACAGACATAAAGATGAAGCTCTGCTAACATTCAGTGTGCTTCTTCTCGACTGTCGTTCTCAAAGATGCGGCAACATCCAGGGGTCCAATCCAGGTCTCCACCACAACCGCGCGATGCAACTCTACGGCTTAACCCCGGCGGTTGCGCAGGCGGTGAAGCCTCACCGGGAGCGACGTCACATGTCTAGGACCGACAATCGGCCGCCATCGGATATTCTTCCTGGCCTCAGGCATTTCTACTTTTAAATCCTGTCCAATCACAGCCTCATGATAAGGCATTTGCACCAAGCCATTCAGAACCCTGCATGCAAATTGGCTAGCAGGGATGGCACTGGTTGCGCTAGGCAGGGATCACAGCAGGGATGCCGTATCTGGAAAAGCCTATCTCTGTAAATATCGATGGCATGCATCGCGATTTTGTGACCGATTTGCACCGGCCGGATCTTTTGTGGTTGGAAGCCTCAACTTGGCATGATTGGGATTCGCGGCCTGAGGGGCAGCACACAGGGGAATCCCATCTGGCTTATCGCAAACTTTGGCTGAGGCTCTGTTTACCCCTCATCAAGAATTCTTCCGTGACGTCTGAAAGTCTTGGATCCTGGAGATGAATGGCCGACACGTGAGTGATGGACGCTGTAGGATCACCGGCACCTGGATTCCGGATGGGGGGTCTCTCGAGATGGTGATAGGCCGGATTGGATATCTATCTCCCTTCACGCGAGGGGGGAACTTCATTTTTGAGTTTGCTGTTGCTGCTCGACGCATGTCTTTGATCCCAGGCTGACGCACTTCACGCTTCTCAGATTACTTCTCGCTGTACACGACAGACACGACAGGTATTCCGGCTCTTGCGGACTCTCCCCAATCACCTTTGGGCCATAGATAACGGCGGCGGCGTCAGCAGCGGAGGAGTCGTGATAGGCCATGCCAGTTTTATGTTGGCCGCCCAATCGAGATGCGCATTTGGCTGGCGAGGCCCAGGTCTCCCAGGAGCCGGCCGGCATTGCAGATGCGGAGAGTCATGTCATGGCAGCAAGTCGGTGACTGAGCAGCGGGCTGGAGACGACTTGCAGCAGCACCCCCGTCGTCCACTGTAATGACGAGGCTCTGTGGCAACTTTTCCACGATGTGATCCCCGCCACAGCTGCCAACCCGGGCGATGCGGCGTTCTGTCGTCCGTCCTCGTAGCACATTTTCGGTGTCAATTATGTCGCGCATCAGAATTCGTCGGAGATGGTCTCTTTGCCAAGCAAAAGCTTTTCTGCGTCTGTCCCTCTATTCCATCCGAGTTCCGTGAGAAGCGTCTGCCGGATCATTCTTTTTCAGGGGGATCTGCCACCTGGGTGGTGGGGTTGAGGGAAGACGATCTCTCTTCGCTTAGCACTAGGAATACACGGTACCTTCCAGCTCTCTTCGTGGATGTCGGTGAGAGACTAGACTAGTTTCCCACGTCCAACACTTTTTGCGCCACGGTCAGAAACCTAGTTAACGACTGACTCGGATAGTCTCCACGTTGGTTTTCACTAGGAGAGAACCCTGGAAACTTGGCCAGAACAAGCTGGGCACGGCCGGCCCATGAAAGTTCTTTTTGGGGAGTTCCACGATCCTCGCGAAAGAAAATGAAAATGGATGTATGTATGTACTGCTCAGCGCATACTACGTAGTATGTTTCCGGGTGATGGGTCGACACTGGAGAAGATGGAGAGTACCAGATTACGGTTTCATCCCGGCATATTGACACTTAACGCCCATGCTGATCGCAGCAACTTTCCCGCGCGAAGTGTGTTGCGCCCCAGACATTGCCATGTGCTGGGGTGGCAGAAAATAGTACGCGAGCCCTGCCGTGTCACCTTCACCACTGCGCGTCTTACAGTCATGATTCCCATCATCATTTGGATCATTGGCCCGACCGCAACTGGCCAGTGCTCGCTGTCGGTTGATCCGACCATCAAATTAAATACGGGGCATGGGTTTTGGAAATGAGCGGTGTTCATCTGGGACATACGGTCTGACCACTATTTTGCGTAGTGGTTGTTGAGTGGATGGAGAGAAACGCGGACTTGTTCCCACAGTGGAGTTTCTGGATGCAAGTGTGTTGGAAACGCCCCGGCATGGTTGCCAAATGCAGCAACTGAGCAGATGGACAGCTGGAAAAGCAAGAAGGGGGGGCCATTTTTATTAGGGGTCTAATCTGCTTGGTCTGGAACTGACTGGAGACACTATGACCAACCGTTCCGACGTCGCAAATCGCATTTGGCATTTTGCATTTGCCAGCCCGCGCAGGGCCTGGGAAACGCGGAATGCGATAGCAGAGACGGGGTTAATGATGGAAGGGGAGGAGAAGAAGAAGGGGGGGGGTTTGTTTCCGAGTCAGACCAGGAACAAGAAACTCTGGGATCCGTGAGCATCTGCCTTTTCAATGCTACGTACATACAGATTAGTAGGTAGCGTCAGGTCTTTTTAGGAATATCAGCCAGATACAGCTCCTAATAAAGGTAACCGTAATAAATGGGAAAAATTGGGGTACCGCAACCGCGATAAGTACAGTATGTATGTAGCTGCGGAACCGCAATCTATCATGCCGGACCGCCCAGGGCCTAGGTTTCTCCCCCGGAATTGGCCAGCCACGATCCCCTAGCTTCACCCAAGTCGCTGAACCATGGGAGGAAGCGGATGAGGGTCCGGATCTGTTTGCAGTGCGTGCGTGCGTGCGTGCGTGCGTGGTCTATTCTGTTCAACGCCGCTCGGAACAAAACATACGAGCCGATCGAGCAAGGGAGAGAGCGCGAGGCGAGACGAGGCGACATGGGCAGGCGGAAGGGTCAGCAGAAAGCCCCGGATCCATCTTCATCTCATGGTGTTGGGGAAGAAATAGACCTCATCAGCAGCAGTGTTGGATGAAAGAAAGAAACCTTGTGCGATGGAAGTCGAAAACTCTCGTCGTTCAAACCTTCGTCTTCGATCTTCTGCATATCCAGACAACAGGTCGCGCTCCCCCCCCTCTTCCCCCCACCTCTCCCGAGGACAAGTCCAGATCGGAGAAAGGATCTCTCCAAGTTCGAGCAAGCAAAATAAATAGGTACAGAGTTAGCCTCAACACACACCTTTTTCTTTCTTCTTGCTCGTTGGGAAGCTTCGGACACCACATACATGCGTCGGTGGCTTTTCCACTAGAGCATATGCTGTTCTTAGGAATCTGACATGACATATCTACCTTACATGGGGGAGAGAGACACCACTGCACCCACACACCACCACTCTCGCACACACACACGGACACGACGCATACTGGCGCGCGCGCACGTACAGCACGCATAATCTACCTACATACAGTACCCTACGCTACAGTACATCGGCCCCAGGCTCACATCCGATTTCTACTTTCTCGGTCTGGGCTGGGGGGGGGGGACGGTTGTTCATCGAGCTTTTGGTTATCTCGTACAGATCTGGCTGGACCGTACCCTCCACTACGACGGCGTGGCATTCATACCATACTCCATACGCATACCATACTACGCCGTAATAAACTCCACTACACCTCGCCTCACTTCTTCCCACACACCCAAAAGGCGATAGATACCCACACCTACACTACAGATAGTCCCGCCGCCCATTTCCTCCGCCAATTGCCGCAGTCCACATTAAAAGTAGTAGAACACCCTCCTCCCACGCCCGCCCGCCTGGATTCCATCCCACACCCGCTGCTGCTGCTGCTACTGCTTCGCCTGCCTACCCTCTGCTTGCTCTTGACTGCTTGCTTGCTTGCGCTGCGTACTACGAATCCAGACTGACGGGAACTGGCGAATTTCAAGAAGTGACAAAACCTTCATTTGATTCTGTGCAAGCCTTTCCCGACCTCAATCTCCATCACTTCGTCCGTGAGAGATTCCCCAAAGTCGCCCACGCTCCTTATCGGTACGGTTCGCGACTTTCCATCCCACGTCGATATCACAACGGCCGACTCCCGCAAGTCGCATTTCCACCCTCCTCCTCCCCCCACCTACTTCGCCCGCAAAATCTCCAACAACCAAACCCACGAATCCTCCCGGCGAACGAGACATAGGCGTTCCCGTTTCTCCAAAATCAATTCACCTCCCCCCCGAAGCGACTTTCGGTCGCCCAAAGGGCCGTTGCGGAAATGGCGACCGATCTCATAATGCCAACCCTCCCCGACCAGCAACAGATATCCTCACACTACTACGCCGCCGATCGACCTCACATATCCCACACGCGATCGCAATCCTACCAGCCCGCGCCGTCCTATTCCCAGATCTCACCGCTCAGCACCTCCAACAACGTCTCGCCGACATCGCCCAAGTCCTACCACACGCGCCATGTGCGACCGCTCTACATGCCCGCGGTGCTACGGCCGACCGAGTTCCCCTCCAAGGCGGGTCCCAAGTCTGCGAAGCCCGAGGGTTGCGGCGGCATCGTTGGCGAGGATGCCCTGTTCTGTCGGCCGAACAGCAGCTTCTTGAGCTTGCCGGGCCTCAGCGTTATAGGCCAGCGGTTAAGTCGACGCTCCACGGGCGACAGTGGAAAGTACGTCGACAGCGACTGGGATCTCGACTTGTTTCCGAAGGTGAACGGACTGCCGACGCGGAAACACTGGAAGGTATGTCTCTCCCCGATGCTCCTGGCCGACGGCACGCCACATGTGTCTTGCCCGCGCCTCTCCGCATCTCCACCTTGTCTTGCTCGGGGGGAAATAAAGCTAACTTGCTCCTTCTCCTAGCCCGATCCCGAATCGTCCATCTGCGACGACCCGACCTGCAAGCGCAACTTCAGCTATTTCACCCGCCGCCACCACTGCCGCCGCTGCGGCAACATCTTCTGCGACGCGCACTCGGCCTTCGCCGTGCCCCTCGACCAGGACTGCAATTACAACCCGCGTGGCCTGCCCTCGCGCTCCTGCAGCCACTGCTTCACCGAGTTCAAGCTCTGGAAGAGCCGCAACAACAGCCAAGCCAGCAGCGCCTCCAGCTCCGACGCCGCTGCGAACACCACCCCCACGAGCCCCGTCGTCGCGAGCCCGACCGCCACGAACGGGAGCGCCACCCTGGGGGGCAGCAACGTGCGCAGTCCGGATGCCGCCGCGAGCGTGCCGAGGGATTGGAACTGGAGTACGTTTTGAGAACAAGATGCAGGCATACTAGGGAAGGAAAGACGCGCGTAGACAAAGGGAGGATGCTGGGACGAATTTCACGATTGACGGCTAGAATTGACGACGAACGAGGACGACTTAGACTGATAGACAGCTTACACGGCGGATTCCTCTTGGATTCAATACCCCCCCTTACCACACTCTTCAACACGCACCGACATAATCGATCGGTCCCCTCTTCACGGGGGCCACACTACCCAGACAAAGCAACCAACTCGCACACGACCTTCTACAAACCCACAAGGCAACCCTCCCCTTCGCATACATAGAAAGCGATCTGTTTAGTCCAGGGCCAGGCTTGGCCTTTTGCTTCCTGCTCTAATTTGCATGTTCCTCCCCTTTTCTCGAATTCAGCGCGGAGTTGGGCCAGGTACAGGGAGTGGGGATTTCCAGTTTTCTTTTCTCATCTTGCTTAATAACTCTCCTCGCATACGGCGTTGGTCGGCATGTCGTCTATACCCAGATCCGCCAAAGGGCCAGGGCAGGAAAGCCCGCCGGCCAGGACCATGGATTGGCGTTTTTTCTGTTGGATTTTGTCTAGTTCTCCATCTTGTTTTACACTGTTCTGGTTTTTTTTTTTTTTTGGAATTATTCTGCTCAAGGGGGGCTTCCCTTCCCATCTGGACTGGGATGATGGATAGTAAGCCGATAGAGGACAGGGAGAGGCCTGGTTGGAAACCCATGGCCTGGAGATTGCGGCGGGCGGTGGTTCGGGGGAGATGGCCCCGGCGGGGGATAGTCGAATTGAGTTAGCCTTTCCCATCAAAGCTTACATCTGATGAGCTCTCGCGCCCACCTCGTACATGTGATCAATTTCAACTCTGGGTACTCGCGGCACAAGGTTGGGAGTGAGGTAAGATGGCGGATTTGATGCTGACACGATACTGATGCTGAGTGAATCGCGTCTAATCGTATAACTCTCTCCTGACCTAAGGTCTATTCGTATTTACAATGGAAGTTTTTTGAAATATTGGTCTAAACGGACGGTCTGTTCGAAAGAAAAAGCCCCGTGAAAATGCATATGACGCCGCCCATTTTTGGTCCCAACTGAACGCCTTAGTGGCGCCGCAGCTCTAGATTAGAGACGATAACAACGACCCTGAAGCCCGGTCCCAGATGCATTCTAGTCTCTCGCTAGTCTCGCATAAGCTCAGTGCTTGAGCGCCCCGTTGGCATGTCCGTTGACATGTCCGTTCGCCTTGCCGTTTGCACGGCCATTGGATCTTGTCTGCCTCCTCTGTGCAGCCCCCACGACATCGTCGCCGACAGCACTCTCATCGACGTCACCGTAAACCTCGCGGGTGGTATCCCTCGCCGCATCCCAGCCCGCCTTCTCTGCCAGGGTGACATTGCTCTCGCGCCTGGCAGTCTTGCCCTTGATCTTGCCCGCCTCCGCGTTGCTGCGTCTCGCGTAGCTGCGGATGAAGAACATGACGAAGAGGTATGTCAGAGGGGCGAGGTAGAGCACATTCAGCCAGATGGCGAATGTCTCGCCGCTGGTGGTGATGCAGGGCTGAGTAACATATATCGTCTCGGTGGTCACTACCGACTTCGGAGCTGCTGGTGCAGAAACAGCTGCCGCTGCCGCCGCCGAAGCCTTGGATGCGGCTCCAAAGACAAGCTGCTTTACATTGTCCAATAAGCCCGTTGCGTCCGGTGTGGCGGCCGTGCTAGTGATTGCCGCAGCAGCGGCATCGGCAGCTTTCTCAACAGTGACTGTCACCGGCACTGTATATGAAATGAACGAGTGCACCATTGCGTACGAGGCTCCAACCAGGAATTGTGTGATTTGGAGTGAGGTCAAGCTACGCTTCATGAGTTGCGGAATGCGGATGTTGAAAGCTGTAAGGGTATAGTATGTGTACTGTACAGAGGCCGAGTCAGCCCATATTTCACAAAAGCTTGACATTCGGGATTTCGGATTGCACTTACCATCATGGCGTGGATGAACGAGTTGACCAGGACAAACATCCAAATCGGCGCGGACATGTAGCGCATGCCAGCCCACATGCACATCATTGCGCCGGCATGGTGGTAAGTTTGGAGGGTCGAACTGGGCTTGCCCTTGGCGAGAATGATGAACGTGTCGAGCACCTCATAAAACTTGCTGAGGTAGAAGATCCAGCCATAGAAGGCCAGTCCCTCGTTCCAGATTCGGCCTCCAGGAAGCCTGCTGGGCGAGCCGTCAATTCCTAACGCGGATGCGCCTGAGATGCTGGTCCATTTCCCAAGGGACTCGTCGAAAATGGTTGCACCTCCCAGGCCGGGGTGGCCATTGAGTTGGCACATGCTGTCGGCAAGGCCCGCCAAGCCATCGGGACCCATGGGGTTCACGACACTTCTCCGCATGCCTCCCAGCATGCCCCAGAATGTCCAGGCCGAGTACACGGCGAGAAAGACATTGTGGACAACAACAAAAACGAAGAAAGGCTTCGTCTTGCTGATGGCCCACGGCTTGCGATTCCTCGACTGGTTGTAGATGTTCAATGCTTTCACAGAGACGGCATAAAGACAAGCAATGGTGAGCGGGACTTTTGGGTCCAACGCAGCTGTGAAGATATGGTCTGGGATTTCGAACGGTGGAGCCCAGCTGCTCGAGCCTGGTGGGGGAGGTGGAATTGGGAGTGGATCGCTCGCTGGCGGAAAGGTGAAGAGCGAGGCAGATGGCAATTCGGCAAACGCCATGATATTTGAAGCCATTGCAGGTCTGAGCAGAGCCGGTTAGGCAGAACTTTGGGCGGAAGTGTGCAGATTTTCGGTGTAAGTCGATCGCTCGATATTGGTGGTTCCTCGCTCGCGAGATCGGAAAGCTAATTTTGGGTGCAATTCGGAAATGGGTATTTGAGCACGCGACAAGTGCAGTGCTAGCTTCCAACCCTGTATCGCCTCGACAATCTCAACAACGAGATGGTCTGGAGCTGTTTGAGGAAAGAGAAACAGGACCCGAGGGGCAACTCAAAAGTGTTCAGGTACGGGGAGGCTGCCGTTGACTATGAAAGAGGATTAGGAACGAATTGTCGATGGACAAGAATGAGCAAGGACCCAGGGACAGTAGGCTGGGGGAGCAGGGCAGAGGGGGTAGTAGTATAAGAGGAAGAGGACGAGGAGGATGAGGAGGATGCGGAAGAGGGGAAGTTCTAGAAAGATGCGGTTGAGGGGATCATCAAGGTCTTAAGATTTTGGCAAGGAAAGTGCCCGACGGAAGTGGGCATCTGCAGCAGTAACATTGTTTCGTACCTTTACCCTGATTCATTCAAAGGCCGTACCAAGCTAGATGGGTTTGCCACGGCTTGGTCCCCTGGGCATGGGCCACTTTTCCTGCTACGTAACCACCTGGCTGGGCACGTAGGAGGGAGGATACGAGGGGGAAGCGATCAATAGTAGCAATTCCCCAGTCAAAGAGGCTTGTGATTGGAGTCTTATCATTTACCTCGGCAGCTCTCTCTGGTTGAGAGATGTTGAAGAATTCTGGAGGCGGACGGGGATTGTTCAATATTGTTCCCAAGCCGGCCGGCCCATTTGAGTTACGAGAAGAACACCTTTGGGAGCTTTAACTTTATGTAGCTCGCGACCTTCAATGGCAATGCCGAATAAAATACTCGAATTCCTCTCCTCATGTCCATCCCACCCGACCCGCCTGGCCCCATACAATCGTCACATCCGCTGAGAGAGGAGCTTCTGGGGTTTGGGCGGCCGGGCTGGGGTTGAGGTTCTCTGGCCCGTCCCGTTCAGCACCTGAGAGGGGGAAATAGTTCGAGGAAAAAAAAGAACCTTGGTAGACTGGGCATTGTCCAACAAAGGGTACCCGGAGTCTGTTAAGGAAATCTGCGTTGAGTTGGTTGACGTTCCACATCAGACGTTCAGTACAGCGGGGTTGAGTGGTCAACAGCACAAAAAAGTTTGGACCCCTGACGAGGCGGCACGTCGTGAATTTGTTGGGAGGCACTAGGCTCGATTCGACCGGGGGCCCTGAGAGCCGTAATTTTTTATCCAATGGTGGGGTTGATTGGGATTGTGAGGTCATTTGCAAGATCGGGGTTTCGATATGTCACTACGCAGGTACTAAAGTCACTGCTCAAGCACGGGATTACGAAGAGTAAACCACCTAGGTGCATGGTGTTGTAAGGGAGGTCCAGATTGGTGAAGGGGATCGTAAGAGACGGCTGCATACAATCGGAATGTCTTTCACGCAAATCTGGAGTGCGTATTGAGACGATGGACGAGGGACTGCAGACAGGGCTGAAGCGCAGCGGGAGGATAAGGTAGGACAATTCCTAGTAATACGTACTAAGGCAGATAATCTGCACCTCACTGACACACACCCCCCGATCTGTGTGTTGACGCAGCGCAGCACATTCTTCTCATGCTCTTCACCTCCAATATTCGTCGACCAAGCCACTCAGCCATTCAAAAACACGAACTTGGTAGGAGATCTCTTGCAGGCAACGGTTGGTCAGGAGCGCGTTCATCCTGTTTTCCCGCATAGAGCCGCCTGCCAGCGAGCCTGCATACCAACTCGCCTGAGGCAGACAGCTATTCGTCACGAGGTGAGGTGCATACATACATACATACATACCTACATATACATACATACATACGTATGTGCGTACATACTCTGGGTGGGATTCTCAACAAAACACGATCCATCCGGGGCCGACTTCCTCATTCAATCCTGGGGCCGGACAAGACCAAGACCAAGACCAACATCTTGCATCCTTACGGAGGCAGGGAAGGAGTTTGGGGGATTTGCCATGTGACCGAGCCGACGTTTGGCTTACCTGGTGTGTGTGCGCAGCCCCAGTTTATCATGGATCAGTGTGTGGGATGGGTACAGTAGTCCGGCACGTGTCAGGAATGGCCTCGTCGTCGTGGGATTACGAGCTGAGTGCCAAACGTAGACAGTGACTAGTTACATAAGAATCATTTCAGAAACTTGGAAAGATCTTATGTGCATGTCAGACGCTTATTTGACTGATGATTTGTGGGGTAATTAGGCCATAACTTACACGTCCTGCACGCTGTACGTATGCCATTGTTCCCCAAAGAGATGCCGAGGTCTGGCGCCAAAAAGTCACACCATTCAGCGCCCCGCAATTGTCCATGAGCTACCTCGCTTACGTAGCTGCGGGACCTGTCTCTGGACTCTCTCTCTCAAATCTATCTCTCTCTTTCTTTCAACGGGTGCCGCCACAATACAACTTGTTACATGTGTCAACCAAGGCAGTCAGTCATTATGAAAGATATGTAGGCATTATACTCACTACTTTAGGTACCTACCTCTAGTACTCCGTAATTACATCCGTGCCATACGTCAATCGTCCAAATTTGTTTCATTTTATCTAAGATTCGGCAAGTTGACATGCCTTGTAGTAGTTGACGTTCAAATCTACCCTGCTATTCCTGCGGCTAGCTGACAGCTTGGGAAACATCGAAAATAAAAGAGGTCAGAATCAGCATCTGGCTAGTCCGTAGACGAGGCCACCTACTCTGCCAAACATCGTCCCAGCGGGCAAGTATCTACCCATGCAGGCACGGGTAAAAGATTATGCCAGTCAGCAAATTATAAAGGAGCTTTAGCCATGCAAAAACCGACACCATCAAGGTCTGGAAATTTATCAGTCTTCCTGCCTCGTGGGTACCGTATGTATCGAGGTAGTACTGTTCTGCAGTCGTAGTAGATCTCAGTCCGGAGAACCAGATCCATCGATGGCACCACCGTGTGAAGCTTAACATTTACTGCACATCATATGCACGACCCTAAATCTTACCTGGTTCCGTCGACAGCCATAGCACCGCATCAACCAATGGCTTATCGCAGCCATGAGCCATGCCCATCAGCCTTCCCGCACCCGCATCTGACCATCCACTAATTCCATCGTCCCACGATTCCATGTTGGAGCCGGCATCGAAGGTTGGCAGACACACAGACAGACGGACACTTTTGATGAAGCTACAGCATCGTTTACTGCTGCCAAGGTTGGACTAGCTGCCTGGATGGGGGTACTCCTGAGCAATCAATCCTACATACCAAATCAGCAATGTCCAGCAGTTTGCTCGCCTGCGGCCGCGCACAGACCTCTCGCCTCCAAAAGTTGACAGGTCTAGGGTCCCTTGCGCAAACTCCAACCGGGGAAGAAAAATAACATGTACGCGGGATCAGTCACGGAGCTGATCCTTGCACATGTTAGGCTCATCATAGCTTGCTTCCCGGTTGCGTCTGCTCCAATGCCCCTCCTTTCCTCGTGATACCTCCAGGATCATCACCTCGACGTCCACTCTGCAGTAGGTAGTTGACAGCTGCTCGACGACGATATTCGAATCCAGATGGCCTGCTTTTCGCTAGCGATTTTGTAGAGACAGCTAGGCTCAAATCACGCTCTTCGTCCCCTCCCTCCTCACATCCATCATGGCCTTGCCACAGCAGCCCAAAGCTGCGTTGACGACGCATCGACTTCCTCCGCTCTCATCCCTCAGCTTCTGGAATGACGCCCAATGGGCCGTTATGTTTTCTCTCTTGGAAGCTGCCGTGCCGTCCATCGCAACGGCGGCAGACGTATCAGACAAGAGGAGCCAAGTCCGCATATCCGACCAACGATATGCCGAGGCATTGCAGCTCGCGCGCAATACACTTGCCAACCCTCCCAGCGAGGAGTCTTTCAAAAAATACCTCGAATACAGCCCTCTCAGTGATCCCCTTGTAGTTGAGAATGCTACAAGAACATTGTGTCTCCTCGCGGATGCCAACAAGAAGAATCTCGGTGGTGCACTATCGCTTCTGGGGTATGTATAATTTGCCCACAGCCCCTACCCCCGCAGACCATGCCATGGTGCTAGAATTTGTAGTCGTATTATGGCTCGGCCAACTCCGGCTAGAGTAACATGTTAACACTGGCTCTCAGGACCCGCGTTGGCGCTTTCTTGCTCACTGGCTACTGTACACCAGTTCACGAGCAGCCTGTTCACATCCGCGAATCTATTCTCAAAGGCTGGGTCGCCTCGCGACTTACTTTCCTGCGAGTGCTGGCCAAGTCCATGTTCACTCTGTCTCAGAAAGCCTTTGTTCAAGCGAGTCCCTTGTTCCGTGAACTAACATTTTACACCGATGTTCCCCAAGACCACAAGTCCGGCGATGACTTCGACTTCAACTTCATCCAGTTCCAATCCGACAGCGAGCCCGCCGTCATCGAGACTGATGTCATCGTTGTGGGCTCTGGCTGTGGCGGCGCTGTATGCGCGAAGTTGCTGGCCGAAGCCGGCCACAAGGTTCTCGTAGTGGACAAATCCTATTATTTCTCGCCTTCACACTTGCCCATGGCTCAGGATTTGGGGTGTCAGTATCTCTTCGAGAACTCGGGCTTCCTGACGACTGACGATGCCTGTGTCAATATCGTCGCTGGCAGTTGTTGGGGAGGGGGCGGAACTGTCAACTGGAGCGTTAGTCTGCAGACACAGGACTTTGTTCGCAAGGAGTGGGCCGCAGAGGGAAAGTTGCCGTTCTTCACTTCTGCCCAGTTCCAAGACAGCCTTGACCGTGTATCCGACTTCATGGGTGTCAGCACCGAGAACATCCGCCACAACCACCAGAATAAAGTCATGTTGGAAGGATCCAAGAAACTAGGTTGGCATGCGGAAGTGGCTCCACAGAACGCCGGAGGCAAGGAACACTATTGTGGACGATGCCACCTGGGTTGCGGCTCGGCTGGGAAACAAGGCCCTGCGGTAAGCTGGCTGCCGGCAGCCGCGAAGGCTGGAGCTCGATTTATCGAAGGGTTTGAAGTAGAAAAGGTTACCTTCGTTGACGAAGCCGGAGGCTCTAAGCATGCGAATGGTGTCATCGGACGATGGATCTCACGTGATGCCGCGGGAAGTCTAAGCGGACCTCTCGACCAACGGGTTACCAGAGACGTGGTCGTGAAAGCAAAGAAGGTCATCATCTCTTGCGGCTCTTTGCGGAGCCCCTTGGTGCTCATGAAGAGCGGGTTGACTGTAAGGACCTGCGAGATGCCTGAGTTCATAACTCGAAGTTTACCATGCTGATGGTTTCCGCAGAACCCACACATCGGGAAGAATCTCCACGTCCATCCTTCCAATTTCGTTGCGGGCTACTGGAAAGACGATATAAAGCCATGGGAAGGTAGGCTCACCGCAGCTAGCCTCGATGTGCCTCTTTACATTACTGACAAACTACCAAGGCGGGATCATCACGAGCTACTGCTCAAGCTTCGAGAATCTCGATAGTGCCGGCCATGGGGTCAAACTGGAAACAACATGCATGTTGGTATGTATTCGTGCTTTACTGTCAGGTGGTATCTTCCAGTTGAGCTTGAACTAATTGCGCGCAAAACGCAGCCCTACGCCATACTAGCGACCCTCCCCTGGCGCGGAGGCCTGGATTTCAAGCTCTCAGCTTTGCGCTACAGCCATCTCGGAGGTTTCATATCCCTAACCAGAGACCGCGATACTGGCCGCGTCTATCCCGATCCCATCAGCGGCCGGCCCCGTGTCGCCTACACGATGTCAGACTTTGATCGTGCACACACCCTGGAGGGAGTCATCGCTCTCGCAAAGCTCTGCTACGTCACCGGCGCCATGGAGATCCACGCCTACTTCCCTGGCCTCGAGCCATTTGTCCGGGAACCCGTCCCCCTCTCCTCTTCTTCCGGGTCCCTAGACGAGAAGGAGGAGCCGGAAGACACAGACCTCGGTGTCGATGACCCGAGGTTCACTGCGTGGCTTGCGCGCGTCAGACAAGTGGGCAACAAGCCGCCCGTGGCCATCTTCAACTCCGCGCACCAGATGGGTACATGCCGGATGGCTGCGACTGAGGCTGAGGGCGTGGTGGACCCGGACGGCCGGGTTTGGGGTTCGGAGAACCTGTTCGTGGCTGATGCGAGCGTGTTCCCCAGTGCCAGCGGGGTGAATCCTATGCTAACGAATATGGCCATCGCGGATTGGATTGCCGCAGGTGTGGCAAAGGAGCTGAAGAGTGGGAAGTGAGGGTTGTCGTGAAGCGTCTGTTTGGTGTATGATACCCTCTGAAAGGACGTGGCTTCTCGCTGTCAAGATAGCCGCAAGTGCGTTGATCTATAACGAAACTGCTTGGTCAAGAGGAATATTGGCCTGGCCAGCACTGTATGTTCTTGTGTTGCTTTGTATGTACAGCAGCATGATGTCGGATAGCAGTATGAAGCTCTTGAGACTTGAGTAACATCTCTCACGCCAATTTTTTAATGCCATGTCTTATGATTGGAGGTAACACGTTAACCATAGATATCGGTACTGTGATAGTTTATGCCCTGACCGATTTCGTAAGGCATACGTGGAGGCTGAGAACTACACTTCTTTTCACATAAGACTATATAAATATGGCGAGAGCTAGCGAAGAATTACCAAGACTGGCAGTATGTATACACCCAGACGGGCGATCCACCGACAGCGACGCAACGCGCCTGCTGAATGGAGTCCTCAGCGATATTACAGAGCATATCCCATAGCTTTAGGCCAACCCGTCACGCCAAAGATGAACAAACACTCTCCCTGCAAGTCAACACCCCCGTTCAGTGTCCGCCCTACCTGATGACGGTCTTGCTGCCCAAGCGTCTGCGAGCACCCGTCCAAGACCGGAAACGGAGCATGCAGGCCACCTTACACGACATCACGGAATACAAGGTGGGGACGAGATGACAGATGCATAGGAGACAGAAGCAAGTCGGGGCGACGCCTTAGAGCGGGATCCGTCAACTCTTGTCCCCGGGAGGCAGGAGCTAGTGGGTTCTGGAAGTGATTGCGTTGTAAGTCTTGATGCGGCGGGGGTGACAGTTGAAGATGCGGCGGTCCATGTAGATGGAGTGATGTGTGAGACCAGGTATTTGTATCTGGCAGGAGATAACTACCGAGACAAGCGGGCGATTTACTCGGCCCCTTGCATCCCGCGGGCTTCACCGGTGTCTTATGCCGGACTTCACTACCCAGAGTAGAAAGCCACCAAGCCCACTAGGCTTCTGACGGCCAAGACAGAGCGTCTGCCACTTGCACAAGTCTCAGTACTTCCATGTCCCGCAGTTCGCAACATGGATCCAGCGGCGCACAGCATCTCCCATCCTGGTCTGACAGCGAAAGTACTCTATACTTTCCACTTCTCGGTCGACACGCCCATGCAGCCAACAGTCGTGATGCGCGCATGCTGGTAGGGAGGGCAGGCCCGATTCGAAGAGGAACGATGGGGGGGCGCGCAACGCCAGGCGTTCCAACTTCGCATGCCCTGCGCGCCGCATGCTGGTCTCGTGGAACCGGAACCGCTGCTGGGAGGTGTGTACCGCTGGAAGTTCTAGAAGGGCATGGGGATGGCGTGGAGAACCGGCAGGGCGAAGGCACTGGCCGCACCCTGGGGTGAAATGACTTCATTCACGCAAGCCCCAACAGATGCCTAGACACCAACGACATCTAGCAAATCCGCCCCGGTGAGACATCTCTGGGAATCTCCGTTCGTAAAACCGTAAAAGCATCCCGCGTACGCCGTAAGGCTCGGCCGCCCAATGGCAGGACTGGCTTGTTGAACGAGGAGCCCCGTGGTAGCCGGTATGTCGTTGGCAGCATACATCAGGCAGGCTCCGGGCAGGGGGGCTTTTATCGATACAGCGCTCAGAATAACCAGACGACTGACAGTTGCATTTGCCAGCCTCACCCGTAGTTCCGTAACTCTGTATCCGCATGCACGGAAAAGGGAGCCCAGTCGGCTGCCTAGCATCGCCTGTTGTTGGGGACGATGCAAGGCAGGCATACACTTACATTCGCACATACGTACACACGTCAAGACTCGTCGTCTGAACGCAGATGGGGCGTGCCTCAGCCCATCCAATACGCATGCCGGCGGAGATGAGGGCAACCAACCAGGGCTGAATGAATGCCTGGCCAGGTCCCCTAAACCGCATCTAGGTTTGGGGAAACTCTAGGTACCCCAAAGTCCCCATCATATAGAAAAAAAGGAGTTTTACGGCATGTGGCATGTGAAAGCGTGGGCAGAGAGAGTCCCAGCGAGATGGTAAAAGCCCACGATGATGAAATAGAACGCCGCCTTTTGTTTCAAACAACTCGTCCAATCACGCTGTCTATCTGACGTATGCCACTCCTCAACCAAGGTCAACCCCGGACTCTCTACCCACTTCAAGGTGCTGACTTTCTCGGTCGCATCCGCCATTAGCCTGTGCCCATTCCATCCATGCTTCGTACAGCGTACGCAGATACAGAGCGAGATGCCCGTTTGGCGTTTCGTATCCCAGCCAATTGCACCACCCGTACGCTTCGTTTTCCCAAAAGATCCCTCCCCCCTCCGTCTCTGAGGTGAGCGACTCAGCCTCAGCAGGGCCGCATCCCTGCCTATTGTATGCTACATAACTTACCTTACCTTACCTTACCAAACTTACCTCGCCTTTGCCTCCTCACTGCACGTACTGATCAATGCCGCAAGCCACACACACCCCCCCTTCGCCCATCCTCCTTACCCCTCCTCTTCTTCCACCCCTGCTGTTTCGAAAGACCCCTCCACACTTGGACAGAGAGGAACAAAAGCAACGCTAGCTAAAGCATCCTCGAACTGGCTTTGTTGCCGCCAAACCCATCCGCTATGGTTGATTGGAGCGGGCAAGTAAAACCTAACTTTGGTGATCTTCATTTGATCAGCTACTTTTTTCATGCGGAGGATTGCGATTTACCTGGAATCGAGTGGGGGAGGAAAGGGGCAGCATGCGTATGGAATGATGAACCACAAAAAGAGGTATAGTTTTTCAATTTACTGCAAGTCTCTCTGTCATCTCCGAGATAGGTACGCATCTCACCCTTACTGAAGCCTGTTGGTTCCTTACCTTGGGGCACATCATCATCATCGATACAGTCAGTGCACACACACCCCCCCCCCCCCCAAGCACGCCCCCCAGAAGACACAGGATCCGTCCGACTGGCTACATTCCGAGATTCCAACCTTCGCCCCCTGGCCGCACTCTCAGACTCTCGACAAGGGGATGGTCCTTCAGCCTGGAATAGCCCTTCCCGCTCCCCAGAGATCTTCAATTTCCCTTGTCCTTCTAGAAGGCCCAGCGCACGGCTGGCAAGACGCCCCAACTCCCTGGTCGTCCCTCAACAAACATTTGCCGCGAGATCATGTTTAATACGCCGACCGCGTTATCCGGCAAATCCTCCCTGGTCGCAATTTATGCGTTCGGGATGCAAGTCGGTGTCTTACAAAGCCGATACCTCCATCTGACATGTGCTGCCTGTGCTTAGAGAAATGGTTCCGTAATTAAGTCCACAGATTGCTCCGTATGATTGAGGACAGATGGTAAGACGGGGGTTATGCTGCAGTAAGAAATCCTGCGTCTTCATTGCCGCCGTATCAGCCCAAGTAAGGCATTTTGGCCAGATGCGCGTACGGATTATAGTCATGGATCACCAATCACACGGGCAAATGGGAGGCCAAAGGTTTCATATGAACAAATCTTGTTCAGATTAACTAATAATGTAACGACAAGACAATGAGCAGGATACACTTTGTAGCAGTGGGCTTGTCCTTGTGTGAGCTTGCCACCAGGGCTCTCTGCACTCCTCTGAATACCAGCGCCATGATACCGCAGAAATAAGTTTCGCGGGACTTCGGTTTGCCTGCGCAGCAGACGCCCCTTGTACTCCCTTGCGGCTTCCCTCCCGCCCCAGAGTGCAAAAAGCAGTCTATGCCATGCAGCGATTCTGGGACGGGAAGCATGTAGCAGACGGACTACATGTCGCCTTGTTCTGTTCCTCTTACCACATCTCGGCTCGGCGCCGTCGCGGCTCTGCGCCTCTCTTCCCAGCGCACATACAATGACCCCCATCTGGTAGCACGGTCGTATGCAGTCGATCCTGTCTAGCAGGAAATCGTACCACGTAGAACTCGTCTCCAAATGAGGTAATCAGTACGGCCTGTGACGAGCGCGCATGACCACGCGGGTCGGCCGGATGTGGTGACGAGGCAGATGTCCAAGACTTGGTGAAAAGGGCTTTGCATCATCTCCTGTCCAGCAGACATTCTTTTCCTCTGATGCCCAGCTTCTTGTTCGATGACTCCCCATCCCTTCCATCATCTTTCCTGCATCAGCCAGCCAATGGACTGAGGTCCAAGGGGGGCAGTAGCAATGATCCTGTCGACAACCAGTGTCCGCTCCGACAGCAGTATTCCAGATATGCCAAGTCTCGGCTACGAGATGATTGTGACAAGCCGACTTTTCCCGAAAATGCCATTATTGGAATCCAGTCCAGGTGCAGTTTTCGTCGTCAAAACCGAATCGAATAGTCTCTTTTGATAGGGCCGTTTGGAAGAAGGGTCAAGTGTGTTCGGCATCAAGCCCAAAACAGGTTCGCCTTTTCTTTTCGTATGGTCGTCTATCATGCCAAAAAAAGATTGGCACAAGCTCGTGATTATTCGTAGTTGGTCGTGAAAAAGCCGTCTAAATCATCCGTAAGACAGAACAAACAGAGCCAAGGAAAGAGATTGAAGCGAATGCGCTGCAGTTGGTATCCTTCGATCCAGTTGTAATGCGGATGGGGGTATCTCTAAGAAAGCCTCTTTTCGCCATGCTGAAAAACAAATGAAAACCAAAAGACAAAAACTTCCAGAAAACAGGGGAATCGAGAGTCCGAGTGGGTTTCTTCTGTCTCGGTCTTGAGCCGAGCTTGGGGGTGCATTGCTGCGTGTTCCTCTTATTTAAGACGAGAAAACCAAAGGAAAAGTGAACCAAAGAAACAAGCCGCCTGTATTTCAAAGCCCTGCCCAGCTGTAAATGCACTCAAATGCCCGCCCCGGGGACCCAGCCATGATATGTGTTTCGCGAGTTTCGAAAGAGATATAGCTTGTGCCCGAGCTAGCGGTTGTGTTGATATGAGAGCTGTTGTTTCCCGGAACAAAAAAAAAAAAGACCAGATAAAACGAAAATCAGACGCTTCGCTGGCTTGACAAAGGAAAAAGGTCGACAAAAAGGATTATCTTTGGGGGTTGATTTGCGAGTTCTCGAAACACCGTTCGCTCCTTGTTGATGCAAAACGCCAAGATGCCTTTGATTGTTTTGATGATATTCTATGCCGCTTGCAAATCGTGGAAGACTTCAACTTTTCTCCGGGAAACGTGGAAGGACGCTGGGGCAACATTACAGTCTCGTGACCACAGGGTAGCTGTCCGCAGTGACGCGCGGTGATTGTCACATTGTCGTCGCGTACTCCTGATAGCGATCCCAGCCGAAGCCACCATAGCCGACGCTGATACCGCATTGCGGCGCGAACATGCTAGGTAGTGGCAACGCGGGGATTGGCGCTGTGACTTGTGGTGCGCTGTAAAACATGCCGGCCGAGGAGAACGGCTGGCTGAATGACGGCGTTGGTGACGGTAGTTGGACCTCGTTCATCCCCATGTTTGCCCAGATGGAAGTTGAGGAATCTTGCGAGGAAGTCGTTACGCTTGGGCTCGAGGGGAGAACTCTCCACGCATCAACCTGAGGAAGGCTGGTTGGAGGCGTGGGGTGTCCCCACATGCTCGCGTTTGCCGGGGAGCTGGGCAGCAGAGGAGGCTGTCTAATGACGTCGACGACCCTGGGTGGTGGTGGTAGCAGCGGCTTCATGAGGTTGAAGATGTTGTTCTTGACTTCTTCACTCTTGCCACAGAGCAGCTCTCCAGCTCCATCCTCCTCGAGTCCCTCCAAAGCGGAGACGTGGGTTCGGAAGACGAACTTGTTGATCGCCTGGATGAAGTCCTCGTGTAGTTTCTTGCATTGCTGCTCCTTCTCCGACCATTCATACGTGTTGGCCTTGCTGTTGACGCAGTGGATGTCCTTGTGGTAGTCGACGAGTGCCTCGATGGAATCGGCGGTGAGCTTGTAGGCGACCTCGTTGCGCAAAACCATGTCGACGTGGACGATATATGCCTCGACATGGATGAGCTGGTAGTTGAACAGGGCCTCTATGAGCGGGTTGGAGTCCTTCCGCAACTCGGATTCCGGGGCCTTTGGCAGCATCAGCGATGTCAGGGTCCATATGGCGTTTGTCGACGAGAGAGTCTCGGTCAGACATCTCTGATGTTGCGGGACACTGTTGAGAGGGCGCTTGACCCGGTTTATGCGCTTGAGGGTCTGGGTCAACCACGGCTCAACCTTTGATCCCAGGACAACGTTGACGGATGAGGCTCTTGGGGCAAAGGCAGCCGCGGAGGCTGGTAGCAGTTGTGGAGGCATGATTATGTCAAGCTGGAGGTAGTATACTGGTGAAGTACAAAGAGAAAATGGGGTCAGATATTGGGAGAGAGTTTGGCGGCAAAGAATATGGGAAAGGCGGTGGGGAGCGCTTGCGAGAATGGACTCGTGATGGGGAAAACGAATAATAATAAAAAATACGGTGACGGAGCCGGGCGGTCCCAAGACAAGGGATTAGCTTACACGCCTGCTGCCGCAAATAAGAAGAAGAGAACGGTGGACGAAGTACTCGTTGAAGGAAGAGGGAGGGAGGGTAAGAAAATCGTAAGAAAGCTGAGTGCGAGGGGTGGGGGGGTGTTATAATAATCATCGATCACACACAAAGTCGGTCGTCCAGCAAGTAGACCAGCAGACAGAACCGACCATCGCTTCGACCCAGGGTACGGTACTACTGGGAAGGCCGATGGTGGAGGAGGACGAGGAGGAGGCACCAGCTGCAAGCTGCAAGCGGGAGGAGGAGGCGGCGCCGGACAGCAGGATGAATGGGGACGAAGCATGCGGGCCATGCACGTCCATCCATGGCTTGCTGGCCCTTCTCGGCTGGCTGGCTGGCTAGGCGAATGTCGCCGCCATCAGTCTACGGCATAGGCCAACTTGTGACCTATTTTTTGTTCCCTTCTCCACGCAGAGCCAGGGTACTTCTCTGCAACCCTGCGCATCTCGGAAGATTCTTCTTGCTGCTAGTGAGTGTTTCTGTTTCCCCTCGCACACCCATCCTCTGGCACTACCAGTGGACGGTTCCATGCGTGGCCCTGCGAGTTGGATCAGCACGAGGAGGGAGGCGGACAGGTTCTGGCTGGGCAGCCGGCAGGCAGGCAGGCAAGCAGGTAGAGAGATAGGCTTGGAATGGCGAAATGAACATCTAAACCCATCGACGTGCAGCAAGTCAGTCAGTCAGTCCCACGAGGAGGGAGGCATGTAGGTACCTTGATCCCTGATGTTGGGGCTGGGCTGGGGACAGGCAGATCAGTCTATACTCTAACCCCCCCTCTACCACTCCCCTCCCTAGTCATGCGATTCGCGGCATGTTGAGCGATGAGGGAGGAGGGGGAGGCGTGTGAGTGGAGTGGGGAACGTGGATGGGTAGCGGAGAGAGGAAAAAAATGGACTGGACTGGCGGATGTACGTACCGAGTACGAGAGAGAGAGAGAGAGGGAGAGAATGACGACTAGGGTGTTACATCAGTCAGTCAGTCAGTCAATCAGGCAATCAGTTAATGGGGCGAGTTTGATGGTTGAGGTGAGGCCAGCCCGGAGTGGGAAGCGGGCTGTGCTGCGACCTGCATATGCTGAATGACAAAAGCCCGAGAGGCCAGGCAAATGGGAGGGCTCGAAGCCCACAAGCGCAGCTGAAAAGCCTGGAAGACGACCTGCAGCAGGGAGTGGACCACCTCCAAATGCCCTGTGAGTACTTTTTTGTTTCGTTTTCGCAGAGCCAGCGCCACCAGGAAGAGAAACACGGATGTACCGCTACCTCTGCGTCTGCTCGGTCGTATCCGTTTCCCTCTCCAGCCTCTGGCAAACCAACTTGCCTATTAAGGTGCCTAGTACGCTAATAAGGGTACATGTCGACAATTATAGCAGTGATAGCCATGTGCTCACTTAGGACTGCGTCCGCAGCACATGCACGCATAGATAGTATATGTCTCACTTGCCATCAGGTTTAATCCCGGGAGAAGACGAAGAAGAAGAAGAATAAGAAGAAGGATGGAAAGAGAGAAAAAAGAAATCTACATCTGAGAAAGCAGATAACGGAGAAGTCTAACCCACCACGGATGATGATGAGACTGATGATGTGATGTGATGTGCGGCGAGAACATCAGTCAGTGTGTGCCCATGGAACTTTTTTTTAAGATGGACACACAAGCAACATGCCCCCGATTCCCTGCGCTCATCACTCGGTTCCCTTCACTAACTCCAGATGTAGTTGGACTAGTTATCCCGGGGGGCCCAACTGGGTTGCCAGGTCGGTATTCGTAGGGATGATGTAGGAAGTGAATTATCACCAACTCGACTCTCGAGAGGGCACGGACAAGAAAGCGAGTATTCGTACCAGGTACTTTGAACAAGCACCCGTATTCTGGGTCTCGGCATAGCGATCCACCTTTGTTCCTCTTTTCCAAGTTCCAAGGTGCAGGCGTAGTAGCCCCATTCCCAACCACACCCCCCCTGCTCCCAGCCACAAGGCCTGTCCGCAATATGTCGTCCCGCCCCGGAGAAACGTCGAGGTCTCAACAGCATGAAGCGACGAAACGTTGACAGAGTAGCGACTGGCGCTTCGTCTGACATGACGATATTACGCGCATGCAACAATTTGATATCGGCGCAGGTCGGAAACCGACAGACACCAATTGCCTCGACACGCAGCAGTATGTAAAAGAAAGCATGCTTTATGAAATATGATATCGCCGATATTAAAACGGCGCCCCATCCATCCATCCATCCATCCCTCCAATCCATCCATTGGAATATCTACGCATCCCACTCGCTGCATCGACGCTATCGGCAACATCAAACCGCGGGTAGCCAGAAGGAGGGCCTTGTCGCAGTCCTTGCAGTAGCTTTCTCTCCTTTGGCAGCGCCCACACGCCAGTTTGCTGATTGGAGCACTCCGCCGAATCGTCCAGCCTGGCCGCACTCGTGCAGCCCCAGGTCGACAGCGACCCATTTTGGAGCGATATCATGCATGTGCATGATCATGGGCGAGGGCTGATGGGGGGGACGCTAGCTTCGCCGGAAGAGCCAGGAAGGCCTTCCAGCAAGCAGACAGAGGTCCAGGTGGGTTGCGCTTATGCAGGCTGCCAGCTCCGTTCAGGTTCAGTGGTCCCATGTTTGCGGGCATCTCTTCTTGCCTCAGACACCAACATATCATCCAATTCGCCCCGAGGAAATTGTCTCCAAAGCCTTCATTATCTCGTGAAATTGCGCCCTCATGCCGTCTGCCAGTGGGTGTCGACCAAGAAGAAGCTGAAACTTGGAGGAGATGACCGAATCATGATAACGGCAATCATCATTTCGCTCTCATTCCAAGATATCTTAGCCTGCAGATGTCATGCCCGCTGCTGCCGGACACTGGGGAAGCAGAGGAGAATGACATGCATGTGCCTACATGATACGTACATACAATGGAGATGTCTGCCCTGTCTGGTACGTACAAGATTAGACTTGAAACAATGCACCCGCGCCGCCCAAGGCGGGTAAGCCCTCTAGTACGGATCTTGACTGGACGTTCGCATATGCAGCTTGGATCGCTTTGAGTGCAGTGTAGCAGCTTGAGCGAGGCCCAACTGCTCGACGGTAGAGTATTGGACCCGGTTTAGAGATGCCATTAGGGACGGCCAGCTCCCTGCTCCCTTGATTCGACTCGATGATGGAATCACGGCAGCGGGGGCTTGTCCGGGGTAAGACATCAGACCAGGAGGTTGAAGCTATGGGACCACCACCCAGGCAAATTTCTGAGGATTAGCGCAGCAAGAGTTCCCGAAAGCGTGGGTTTCCTGGCCTTTCTGGATAGGGATCGCATGGACGCCGAGTCCAGGATGCGGCCATGGAGAGGACAGACTTTGATGGAGGGATGATGTGCGAAAATTGAACCATCGAGCAACGAGAGCCTATGGACGACGTCTTGTAAATCGACTAATAGACAAGGATCCGGCGAGTGTGAGATGCGAGAGTGCTGTTACGGTCTCTGATTGGCTGGGCGGCCGGAAGCCACTTGTGGGCGAAGAACGGCCGAAACCAACTTTGATTCGCCAGATAATGAAAATTCCATTTGAAAATGGACAAATGACAGAGCAGAACCGCCCGAAACCACTCGGTCGATCAAGGGTGGAGGGGCTCTAACTCGTTGATAATGTGAGGTTGTCCAGGGCTTCTTGACTCATTGGCGTCGTAAGGGGTAATGGAACAAGGTCAGGGAACCGATGATGATAGTAAACACAGGTTTTCCGGATTGAGGAGATGTCGAGCGGGACTATCCCGTTAGAGGTTAACCGGCAGCTTTGATTGCCGTTCTCGAATCTTTTCAGAAGCGTCCCGTAATCTGGCGCAATCAATCGACCGACCAATAGAGGCTGAAAGGTGTGCAGTCAATCTAGGTCTACTAAAACAAGGGGAAAAGCATGGCAGGAACATACCGAAAAGAAGAAAGGAGAGTTCGAACCATGCGCCGTTGTGAACGAGACGAACGCGTCAGGCTTGGAGGCGCGGCGCGCATGTCGTCCATTGCACACCCCCCTCCTCACGATGGACTCGTTCTATCTGGAGGCAGTTGGGGGGGGGGGGGGGCTTGAAGTTCTTTGGGGACGTTCCAGGGTCCCACCCCATCGGTGCAATGCTTCTTTGGCCACCCTGACCGATCTCGGTGTCGCTTAGAGGACGGATTTACGACAAGGATTGGGCGGCAGAGACAGACGAAGCGGAGGGATATCCTGACTTGAGAGTAGCGTCTGGCGTGTACCTAAGGTAAGTAGTTAGTTACTGAGCCCGGAGAGGGAGGCAAAAGAACCTGTGCCAGTTTAACCAGCCCCGAGGTGACTGACAAAGGTGAGTGTCGCTGTGGAGCAGGGTTAGGATGTCGGCAGGAATCGGCCTTAGTGGCGGCTGCATATGCGTGCCCCTCACCTATTTTTGGGCCTCTTTGGAGGAGGGCGCTGGGAGGAGGAGGACGAGGAGTCCCTCTAGCAGAACCGGTCATTCCGCGATTTACCGCACTGACTTCAAGCATATGCAGCTACTCGTGCTAGTAGTAGGCACGGAGGTAGAAGTACTGTCTCTAGATACGCAGTGGTTTTCCGCTGCGGAGTACAGATTACATACCTCCCTCTGTCTCTCCTCTCCGCTGTGGCCGCTGCCACCCAAAGGAGATCAGGCCGGGGTCCCAGGCAGCATGGCTGGCTTTGACAACGGCCGAAAAGCCAGTGTGCTCGTGACTACTCATTCCGTCACTTGATTCAGATCCGCAGTCACATGAGATGAATGTGCTTCCCTACTGGCTTGTGGTCGTCGGCTTGCATACTGCATTCCTTGATTCCGTTCAATGATTCTTCAACTCCTGCTGAAGACGATGATGACTTTTCAACGGAGCTTATTGGAAAGCTGCGCTGCGGGCAAGGGGTCTGTCTCCTCGGTCTCTTTGCC
The DNA here is from genome assembly GCA_001557505.1 of Reticulascus tulasneorum. Taxonomy (NCBI): domain Eukaryota; kingdom Fungi; phylum Ascomycota; class Sordariomycetes; order Glomerellales; family Reticulascaceae; genus Reticulascus; species Reticulascus tulasneorum. The sequence goes on along the minus strand of LSAX01000010.1, from coordinate 2,028,249 downwards.
TGTCGTTTGTGTTCCGTATCCGTTGAGCACTAGGCAGCACCATAGCAGAGAAAAATGGAAATTGTTGGCATCTGGCCATACGGCTGGCGCGGGAAGTCGCTAGACTGGACGCGCAAGTTTGATGCCAAGGGAACATCGTCAAAGCATACGATGGAGCCTCTACAGGAGCTTCGAAACCGCGTTTCGATCCGAATATCCAGTCACGGCCGTTTGATTCGCCGGCCGTGGTAGAGAACCGTCATAATAGGGGCCGCTATTGCTCCCTTCGCTTCTGGACTGGTTCAGGAGCCATGCATGCTTGGTGTGGCCGAGCAATGTTTAGATTGACCATGCTTCGTTGGTAGACGTCTTCTTCCAAGGTTATTCCCAATCAATCTAGTTACGCTACATACGCAAGTGCCCGTAGTGTAGTCGTGGAGTGGAAGTCATCGCGTTCATCGAGTTTCGCTTGGTGCCGCTTGTACCTGTACTCGCCACTTGATGTCGTGTTCACCAAGGTTAGGAGACGATGTATTGAAGCGTCGCCAGCTTCATATGCGGCTAGTTTAGTCAAGGCATCCTGTGAAGGACCAAAGCCGGCAAGCGCCGCATGGTTCCGATTGACAGCAAGCACAGAATCGTCACTAGGCATTCTCGAATGGCGAAACCCGAGCCTCAATCCAAGGGTTTCCCCAGGACTGCAGAGTCAAAGCTCGCATCGGGTGCCAAAAAAAGAACCACAGGGACTGCCGGTCTGGGGCAGCCGAAGCGTCCAAGACCTGATCGGCATGTGGCGCAGGCAACAGTGTGGGGCATGTGGCTGGTAATCTAGAAGGGAGGGGCACGGTCGTGGCTGTCGATGAAAAAGGTCAAAACCGCGTAAACCCGAGCCATTGTGCCTCTCCCACATCTGTTAAGCCTCTCGGCGTCAGGGAAGACCACGACTCGGCCCCGCTGGGTTCAATTCAAAGGCGAAAGAACTCCCAAGAGGCATCCATGGGCAGCTGAAAGGTCTGCCAGACTTATGCATGAGGCCCGCTGATCTCCAGGAGCCGACTGCTCGTCAGTGGTCTGGTGGCCGATTTCTCCTGCATGAGAGCGACCATTTTGGGAGGCTGTGTTTTGCTAATGATGAAAGATTGTTGGCCGACAGGCCACGCGCAAATGTCCCCACGAGTCCTCCCCATAAAAGCCACACGAGTTCTGCTTTCGGCTCGGAGAAGGCTAATATAGAATAGGGGCCAGGAGTTTAGTCGTTCTCGAATCGTAGCCGATCATCAATTATCACGACGATGATTCTGCGTATCACCTTGCCCGCGTCATAGCCCAAGGTTTCACATTAGCACTCCGGGTGGCTGTGGCGACGTGAAGTCCGCGTACCTACCTTAGAGACAGGTTTGGATTCTGCATGTGAAAATAGCCAGTTCTTGATTTGCTATGAATCTTTGCCTCACAATGCGCATACTCAATTGAGGCTCTTGGGGGGGGGCTGTCTAGATGCAGCTACGTAGTACCCATTGTCTCATCATCACACCTCAGCTCCGGTTGTTTCTCAACTGATCCTTAAGTCCCAGCAAGATACGTACGTCACCGAGGCCGATGCTATTGTTAACTCTCAATCACTCTGTATTGTGTCCTAGGCTTCGAACGCCGACGTGTAAAGGATATTGATTCGTACTTCTTTGACAAGCATAAACAGGAGGAGGTTCTTGAGCCCGTTCAACTTAGTAAAGGTAGCATGTTTAGGTCTCCCCGAGCAATTGATATCAGAACCTTCTCTGCGATCCTCACCAAAACGTCTGGGAGGAACATAGGGATGATGGCTACAAAGGCAGCATCTTGAACTCTATTTGATCAACGTTTGTTGGTAATAAAGAGGGCATCTTGTGCTAGAAGCTATCGTGGAAGCTAAGGAGCTTGGACCATCAACGTTTTAGTGCCTGCTACGCTGTAAATTTATAGCCTCCGTCCTTAAATTAGGGGACGTTTGGCCCGGATTATGGGGAACAAAGAGGCTGGGACCACGCCGCGACGGAAGCGGACGAGGCTGATCTGATTAACCTAAATTATCTGAGGCTTGACGAGCTTCCCGGTCGGGACAAGCCGACGTCATCAACATCGAATCCGAACAGCAACACAACTCCAGGCGTCCATTAGATCGTGTATAGACAGCCCAAATGCATCTCATATAGACAAGAATAGTCGCCGCAATTGCGATATGGCTGAATATGCCACGACGGCGCTGACGGCTCCATCGCAGGCCAGCCCTGCGATCCCGGTCGCCTTGAAGGAAGCCGCTCTAGATTCTCCAACTTTTCGCGCAACAGCCATCCATTTCGCAGACCAGATCGATGCTATTGAGCGATGGCTGGAGGATTATGCCAAATCTACCGCCAAAGTGACCCGAGACATACTCGCGCTCGAAGAGACCATCAATTCGTACCTATCGAAGATCATACCTCCTCCCGCCGCCGCCGACGCAGTCATCGACAATGATTATACGCTACTCGCCCTGAAAAGAGTTGGAGACGGGTCGCGGGAATGGTGGACGCAGATGCTAGCAACAGTGAAGAAGTTGGAGATGATATCGGTCGACCCGATTCGATCATTCATGACTGGGGATCTGAGAATTTTCAAAGAAACTCGCAGGACGTTGGACAGCGCGCAGAAGACGTTCGACTCGACCCTGGCTAGATATGTAAGCCAGTCCAAGACGAAGGAGGCATCATCTCTCCGAGAAGATGCTTTTGCAGTATACGAGACACGAAAAGCCTACTTGAAGGCTTCTATGGATTACTGTCTCCTGGCCCCTCAATTACGCTTCACCCTCGACAAAGTTCTGGTTCGTGTGAGCTCGGACATCTGGAAAGAGATGAAGCGCTCCCGTGATGCCGCAACAATGTCTACGAAATGGGGCTCGGAAATGGATCGTATTCGTGGCTGGTCGAAGGAGATGGATAGTTCAGAAGCAACCTTCAAGCGCGAACTACAGATTGCGAGGCGGGATATTGGCGAGAGCACCCTCCAATCATTCAAGCCATCGCGGGAGCTGGACGGCTACAGCACCTCCACGGTGCCTTTCCTAGGCTCACGTGGACCCATGGCACTTCAACCGCATGACGATTCTGCAGTTATTTCCGAGAAGCAAGGCTGGTTATTCCTGCGGACAATCTCGGGCAAGCCGGCCAGGACGAACTGGACACGGCGGTGGTATTATTGTCGAGACGGCATATTCGGCTGGCTGGTTCAGGGTCCTCAGGGGGTGTTGCAAGGTGATGAGATCGGCGTTCTCTTGTGTAATGCGAAGCCCGCAGTTGCGGAGGAACGTCGCTTCTGTTTCGAGGTCAAGACAAAGGCCCAGACAATGCTCCTACAAGCCGAGACTCAAAGCGAACTCACGGAGTGGCTCGAGGTCTTTGAGGTTGCCAAGAAGCAAGCGTTTGAAGCGAGTATGGGTAGAGATAATGCCTCTCTCCCTGGCGGAGCCGACCCAGCATTCTCTATAACTCCGCCAACTGTTCCAGAATTCTCTGCCAAGTCCTTGGACTCACCCTTCGGTGGTGAAGAGCCTTCGGTAGGATTCGACAGGACCACAACCCTCCCAGTGCCAGGACCAGATGGTAATCTCTCGTCACGGGCTAGTTTCGATATCAACGCTGCCGGGCCTCGCCGTTCGATCACGGCCCTGGGACGTGATTTGAGTCGGGATCTGGTTCGTGAGGAGGGCGAGAGCGGCCGTGAACATGCTGCACGGATCATCCAGAAATTCGATCTTCACCGCAAAGCGACGTTCGGAAATGGTGCAGAAGGTGCAATTGCTGCAGCCACGGCACCAGGCGGTGGTGGCATCGCCAGCCTTATCTCTGCCAACCACAGCCTCTTTCCTGGATACTCGGGCTTATCGTTGCCCCAAGGCAGTTCGAATCCCTCTCGAAGTACCGGGTTCCTTCCGCCTTTGGTAGTGCACGGCAGTCTTGCTCCAAAGACATTTGCAAGGCCACCAGTCCCAACGAACTTGAGCCGGACAGCGCTCGCTGTAACCAGTGAACTAGGAATGACGGCTGGCACCTCCAGTCATATGCCAACAGCAGTCATGGCAAACTACTGGGGAAGCAGCGCCTGGAGCGCCGTGTATGGGCCAAGGCAAGCAGCCACGAGGAGCCCTGGTCAGCTTCTGGAAGATCCTTTCCATATGGCCATGCCAGACGCTGGAGAGGACAGGTCCGGGGCTGCAACCGGGCATAGGAAGACACTCAGCGTGGATGCTTCGATTGGTCACCCCCAAAGCCAGCCCAAGCAACAGGTCGAGGCATTCACACGGAACTACCCACCGGAGCTAAGATCACAGCATCCCCAGTTCAGGCTCCTCTTCCCAACCGTGCCACTCGATGAGAAGCTTGTCCTTGTATTCAGTGCGGCTTGGGTAAGCTCGTCGGACAGCGAGTCCGCTTCGACTGGTCCAGGTCTAACCGGGAACGGGCGTATCTACGTTACACCGGATAACATGTACTTCTATGGACACCAAATGGGACTAGTGGTGGCATATACCATCAGTCTAGACATTATTACTGAAGTCACTGGCGCGCCAGGAAAGGATTGCGACTACATATTCCTGCATCTTGGTCAGGACATGAACTCTACTGGCTATAAGAGGATCACGATCAAAGTCTTCTTGGATAATCTACGCCTCTTGCATGCAAGGCTTAACCTTCTCGTCGACGACCTCCAGGCAGAGGAGCCGATGGAAGTTGACGAAATAGTGACCGCACTGCTCAATTTAGAGAACGAAAGCTATGATTTGCGAAGCCCAAGTGTCGGGAGTTGGGAAGAAGTCTCTTCCAGCACGCCGATGGATGATGGTACAGCCTCAGGACGACCAGCCCCTCGGCGCTACGATGATTTCGGGGGAGGGTCGCGCATGGATCGTTTAGCCAACAGGCTGCCACCGAAGTTCCAACTACCGGCACATCCTGTGGTCTACGAACCTGACGATATGCAGAGAAAGGTTGCTGAGCGGAATTTCGAGATCAGTGCTAAAGCATGCTTCCATGTTCTCTTCGGTGATAAGAGCTTCGTGTTTCCCAAATTATACTTCGAGAGGAAGGCTCAGCAGATAGCCCAGGGACCTTGGTTACTAACGGACCATGGACGGATGAAACGAGAGTTTCAATTCAAAGTCGACTATAGTGACATTCTTGGCCGGGCAAAGACAACTGACATTGTCGACTTCCAAACGATTGATGTCTTCAGCGACCACGTATCATATGTGGTCACTCATATCAGGACGGCATGGCACCTACCCCATTCCCAAGATTTCAAGCTCGTGACAAAGGTAGTCATAACGCACGTCGCGAAGTCGAAGTGCAAGCTTGCTATCTACACAAAGGTAGACTGGTCGAAAGCTCCAGCCTTTTCAAAGAACCTTGTTGAACGCCAAGCGCTTGACGATGCCGGTGGGGATGCTGAGGATCTTGCGGACGTCGCCACGGATCAGGTACGAAAACTAGGTCCTCATAGCCGCACCAAAAGAGCCATTCAAGTATACGGGCATATTGGACAACAGACCCAAGTTGTTGTATTTTCGCCTGCCGAATCGGATAGTACGAGAAAGCAGCTCATCAAGCCTCGCACTCTGACGGCCATGCTGCTGGAGACCCTCCGATCATTTGGCGAAAGTGCCGTGACATCCATTATGATGTGGGCATTTGCCGTATTGAAGACGTTTTTCAAGGTTTTGTCTGCCCACCGACTCATCATTCTACTGTTGGCCCTCAGCGCTGTAACAAACGTTTTTCTCACTTGGAAGGATGGCTCGGCCTGGTGGATTGAGAGGCGGTCGGTGAAGTTCCTGAACCGTCTTGGGGTTGGGCCGAACATGATGACGAGCAAGGCCATATACATGGCCGATTTGATGGAGGCATCTGGGACGGTGGGCTACAACAGTACATGGCCAATTGAAAGTGCTTGGTAAGTTTGCTTCGGAGTGTGCCTTGAAGCCACAGTGCTAACAGCGTGTAGCTTCTATGAGTTTCAGCTGGTTGCCAATACGACTGACCTGGACTCCCCATGGGAAGACGCAGGCTCGACTCTCTCATCTCCCGCCAGCCGCGCAACTGCCAGGCGCATACGCAGGAGGCGCCAAAGACTAGGCTCTCAACGCCATGACTTACTGGTGGCAATGCGCATTGTCAACAGCATGGAGCGTGAGATGGTTCGAGCAGAGTGGGAAAACTGGCTCGAGGACGAAAACACTCGTTGTGACCAGCTGAAGATAGTGTTACATGAAGGCAAAGGCACAGGCAAGCTCAAGACGTGGTCTACACAGCAAGGGAAGGGTTTGGACGCAGAACCGGGAGAGGCTAATAGTGCCTTTGGTGCGACGTTGAAGGAATGGTATGATGTCTACTGTAGGAGTTGTCACCTGGACCAACAGGCTCTGATGTCTGAACGGCAGTTCATATAAGAGCGAAACGCAGAACACTTTGTGTATAGCCGTGTTCGAGCTGGCTAGCATTGGAATGAGGGATGTTTAGGCGCATTGTTGTATGAGAGTGGGCAGGCATCCTTTACAGTTGTGACGATAGCGATGAATGTGTAACTATGTTGGATAGTGCTGACTCCGAGGTTACTCAGCTACGCTTAGAATTGCATACCGTCTGATTATGTCTCAGCATCCGAACTCCCCAATATGCATGCACGCTTATGTGACAATTTGTATTCCTAATCTTGCGGGCAGGCCGTGATAGATGTTGATTACTGCAAGGGACTTTTCGAGACTGGCAATCGCATCCGGCTTGGGGGATGGAGACGCCCCAGTCGCAGTCTTCTCAACAAGCTTGATATTTCGAAGAGGTTTGGTCCGACCTGACGTTGGACATTCCAGAAAGAGGCATGCATCCCGCGAGCTGCAAGGCTAGACTTGGGTTGGGGCACATGGAAGCCTGGTTTGTTAGCGGGCCTGGATGTTTCTAGCAACGCGGGGCACTACAGACCCCGCCAACCACGGCGCCTGGGGGTTCTGTGACGTTATCTCTTACAGGGGGCTCACCACACCCGTTTAGCAGTGACGTCAATGACGTGGCCTGGCCTCTCGAGACTGGGGGGGGGATGGAGCTAATAGTCCGCCGCCACAACCTGCTTTCACTACCTGGGAAACAGACCGCGTCGTCCAGCCACAGAAGACATTTAATCAGCACCCGCTACAGCTTTTTAATATGAGACAAGGCAACCCATAATTATTCAAACATAGCTTCTACGTCGTTGCCAACCGAAACTTATGCCCTGCTGCTCTCTCCCCTCCATTGCCAAGTGCTGAATACTTCGCAATTACAGCAGTCCTACTGCGCCTTGTTATGGTGATAGAAGAACCGATCTAGCCCAAGCCCGCAATGGCGCCTCACCACGAACCTTTCAAAGCCCTTGCTCCGATAGAATGGGAGCGTGTTTCAAAGGAGGACCCCAAAGAATTCCTCACCGAGACATTTGCCAATGTACAAACCATAATCGAATCGATACCCGCCCCCGCCGCCTTAACGTCCGCCGCGACCACCGGCCGAGCCCGCTCCCATACCGATCCGCCGGTGCCAGTCGGACTGCTGAACCGCTCATTATCACAACGCCAGTCTGCACATGCCATTGGCTTGGTGCAAGACTTGCTGAAGGAGTGGAAGGAGGTGAAACTCAACCCGAGGGACAACCCGCTCGCCATCAATGTCTATAAGTTGGCTGCCAAAGACGGGAAGGGGGCCTGGTTTGCGAGGAGGAGCATCCACGATGGACTCACGTTTGAGAAGTTCAAGCTCGGGCTCGAGAGGGAGTTTGCCGAGACTATGAAGGTGCAGACAGGCCCCGGAGGAGGAAGCATCAGAGGCATTGGGGCCGAGAGGCGGGTAGCTTATGAGGTCATAGAGGATACGGGCAAGATGGAAGGTAAGCTTCTCATCGCTTAGTCTCGAGATAAACCCACCACTGACAACTCAATTCGCAGTCTTCCAATTGTCAGCACAGTTTCCCGGACCAACAACTCCAAGAGACTTCATAACGCTCCTCCTAACGTCAGACGCCAGCGACAAACCACTTCCGAAAGACGGGAAGCGACCGCTTCGCCAATTTGTGATAGTATCTAAACCATGCATACACCCAGAATGCCCTCCCCGGCAGGGCTTTATTCGAGGACAATACGAATCCGTCGAGATCATCCGAGAAATCCCATCCGATAAGCATGTGATGAAGCGGGCACGATCCTCCATTGACCTCGGCAATGACGCCGCTATGGAGAGGCAATCCATCGCGGAGAACATGGGCAGAGAGGCTATCTTGCGAGCCGCACGGAAAACGGCCGAAGCTGAAGATGGCCGCAAACGAGAACGAGGCATTTCTGTGGACAGCGCCCCCGCAAGAGGTGACGCTGGACATGGGGCTGACTCAGCGGCGGATGATAACGAGGAGTTCTCGACTTCCATTGAGTGGCTTATGGTCACCCGCAGTGATCCTGGTGGCAGCGTCCCTCGTTTTATGATCGAGAAAGGAACTCCCGGTGGTATTGTAAGCGACGCTGGGAAGTTCATCAAATGGTGTACCGCGAAGGCCGCAGAAGACTTTGCATCGTCCGAGGACAACGACTTCAAGAAAGAGGCTATAAACGCCGAAGATTGCCTGACACCAACCCAGGAGCTCCCTCACCATCCGACAATGAACCTGGTCTCTGAAGAATCCTCGACGTCACAGGACGAGAATGTTCCCAGCAGCAACGGTTTATACGGCATGATCTCGGGAGCCTTCGGGGCAGTGGCGACTCGGCTGCCTAGTGGACTGCCGAATCCATTCGGGAACTCGACCGCGACCAGCACAATTCACGAGGATGACGAGGACTCTACATATGAGAGTGATACTTCTTCTGTCCGTAGTTTCGCGTCGGCACTCGAGGGAGACAGAAACGAAGGTGATGTGATGGCAGAAAGCCTCAAATCCGATGCGATATCAACCCATTCCTCCGAATCCCAGACCAAATCAAACGCGCCAGCGCAAAGCGAGAAGGAGCTCAAGAAGCTTCAAGACCGCCGCCGGAAGGTCCAAGAGAAAATGGCCAAGATGCAGGAACGCATATCGTCCAAGCGCGTCGAAGACACGCAGCGCGATGCCGCCGCCATGGCCAAGCTCCGCGACAAGCACGAGCGCGAGATAGCCAAGCAGGAGGAGAAGTACAAGCGGGAGCTCAAGCGGCTCGACCAGAAGCGCGAGCAGGAGGAGCGCAAGGCGGAGGAGCGCCGCAAGAAGCAGGCCGATCGGGAGGAGAAGACGACGATACAGCTGGAGCTGGAGAAGGTCAAGTCCGAGCGAGATTTAGCGCTGAAGCAGATCGAGATCCTGAAGGATACGATTGGCGAGCTGCAGGGACAGAACACGATGCTTGTCGCGAAGCTGGGGCGGTTGGGCGGCCTGCAACGGCAGGACTCGAGCTGGAGCTCGAAGAGTGCGAAGCAGGTTCATGGGGAGAAACTGTCACATACGCAGAGCTTGGCGGGATGAGGGAATGCAGGATAACTTATGTGCGATGGAAAACCCCACGCAACCCACGAAGCATGTGGTGGCGTTTGGAAATTTGGCTATCTGACCTGACAGGGCTCCGGGGTGTTTATCTATCTGTCAGGGTTGGATTCATGATTACATAGAATCGTCTTGGACAACAACCCTGAAAAATGTCTTTTCCTGTCCCGTCTCAGACGTCCCGTAACTTTTCCAGTGTCTCCTTGATCTCAGGGCAACGCCCCAGCTTGAGCAGCAGGGAGCAACCGAAAGTGACTCTTGACACGATGGCGTACACCTGCGGCTGAGACGCCCACCCCAGTGCCATGTCGTCGTGCTCTTCTGCCAATTTCGTAAGAGCCTTCAACCCCTCCACCGCCCAACTCTCGAGATACTCTACAGCGGGCTCCTCATCCAGCTGAGGGAGTGAAGCGAACAGCGTAGTCCATCTCTCCGCTTCTCGAAACTCGTCAATAAACATGTTCCGCTCCTCGATAACGAAGAGTGCGTCGTCGAATTTCATAGCCGCGACGAGCTGGCTCTCCGCCGGCTCCCAGTCAAAGATGCCAGGCGTGACCACTGCCGGTATGGAGGAGTAGCCAACCAGACGGCAGACAGCAAGGTATCGGAACTCTTCTAGATGCCCGAATGTCGTGCCTAGCCATTTGAGCAGGTGGTTGGCTGCCTCGATGGGCGTCATGAACTGGCCCAGAACACCGCGCGCTGCGGCTGCTCCAAGATCGCGGATCTCGTCGTCGTCGTCGTTCATGGTGTCGTAGAGCGCAAAGAGGCTGGGGAGGTAAGCCGCGTTCTTAGCTCTATCTTTGAGAGCTGTAAAGAATGACTTCAGGGATGCTGCAGCAGCAAGCCGGGTGTCAAATGTCTGTAGGGTCTATATTAGTCTCTAGAAGTTTGGGAGAACCAAGCCGACATACCTTGTCGTCTAATCCTGCGTCCGCCATCATTATACCCCAATGAGGGAGGTCCTCCAGGAGCTTCTTTGGATCACCAGCCCCGTGTCTTGACACAATTGCTGCCATGACGGAGCCACTAAACCGAATAATGGCATTCGACAAGGTAGGATTCATCGACTGATTGGCGAGTTTCGCCCACAGCTCCCTCAACCGCGTCTCAACCGGGATACGCTCCAGGTGATTCGCCTTTAAGAGGTCGTCGATTACCTCTGCGAGATTTTCTAACCCGACGGCTTGTAGGTTTGGCGCTGCCGACTGCATGCAGACGTTGATGTACATAACGCAAAGCTCTTCGCTCTCTACCGGGCCAGGTCTCCAGATTTGCGGTATGGCTTCTAGCATGGCCACGGCAGCGTCCGTACTTGTGTTTACCAAACCAGTTAACCCAAATTCCAGGCCAGCCACGTCGCTGCGCCTGGCAGTGTCATAGACAGTCCACACTGCAAGCTGGAGTCGGAGCAAAGCGCTGCGTGGAGTTTGGGAAGTCGCCTGTTGCAATCCAGACGCTGTCTGGGTTTGCTGTCTGGCGGAGCGCATGACTGTCGCATCTGAAATCTCTGCAGTGCCATTTGGCAAAAGCCAGTAGCTGGACAGAATATTGGTGATCTCCACGAAGACGCCTCTGTTGTCTGCGCAGAAGGTGAAAGCATCCGGCGCATTGCTTTCCAGACTTTGCAACACATCGCTCAAACGAGATATGTCTCCTAGACTGAGATTAGTTGCATGCTACCAACTCCTGCCAGGCAAAACTTACGCTGTAGGTGGTCGGGCTTAAGGTTAAGAAGCTTTTGCAGTACATGTTTGACAGTCAAGAGAGTGCCGTGAAGCAAATTCGCCCGAGACGAAGCCTCCGCGGCATAAAAGCTCAGAAGGCGCTGTTCCACTATCTGGACCCAGTCTTCACGCAAAAGAAAGCAACAGAGAGCACGCGCAGCCATATCCCTCACGTGCCAAACAGGACTACCAGTGTACTCGGTGACCAGACTGTATAGCTCATCGCGCAGCTTCTTTGGCGGCCCATCGCGTCGGATGATATCCAGAGCAGGGAAAACCGATTCTGCCGCAACCGTAGCTGTATTAGAAGCCATAACCTCATGGCCACTCCGAAGAAGATTTAGAAGCACACTCGGCAATATTGGATACTTGTTGTATTGCAGTCGGGTGGCTTTCCCATCCCATCCAGCTTCCATCTCAGCTTTGGTTCCGTTGGTACCAAAGAGGCTGTCAATCAAACTTCTGAGAAAGAGAAGTCCACAATTTCGAATCGCCCAGCTTCGAATAGAGTAAGCCAATAGCCCTTATTGCGGTGGGCCAACTTACATTTCAGATTGTAAGCTTGTAGCAGCAAGCTCTAAGCATTGCGGTAGATACCGCTCGGATTTACCAAGGTTCTTGATGAACGAGCTTTTGAAGACCTCAGTCAAGCAGTTCAGGGCGTGGACCTGCGGGAGCTTTATGTCACCCGTCTCAGGCACTCGCGCTTTTGTTTGAGCAATTTGCATGAGGTTTTTCATGACATGATCAAACGATGGTTGAGATGAATTGGCTGATAGTATGCCTGTCACCATGGCGGGTATCCCGGCAGAACGGCGGGTTGTAGACGCTTGAGCGAAGATGCAATCAATTGTGCCCTATAAGAGTCAATTCATGATTCGACGTTTCATGAGCCTTTTACTTACATCATACCATGATGAGAGAAGCCCATCGCCAACCTCACGATCAGACTTCACATCACTGACATCTTTCGCTGACTGACAGCACGTAGCGAAGGTCGTCGAAACAGTACTGAATGCTCCTCGGTGCCTCAAGTTGGATAACTGATCGAAGGTCAAAGTTCCAATAGCAACAAAGACATTGGCCGGCCGAAATAAAGATCCGTCGCTTGATTTACGATTGATAGATAGAACCATAGTTCTCATCAAATTGCTGCGTGGTATGTCAGTGTCTGTATAGAGGTCGGCCGTTGAGAACATACCTTGACTCGTGGATAGCTCGGAAACTATAACTTAAAAGATCCTTGGTATCAAGCCCCTCGAGCTCTTCCAGCTCCTGCGGTAAGTGCCCTTCGGGGGAATCATCACAAAGTACCTCCTTGACTGCTGCCCATATGCGCTGGCAGCAACGAAGGATGCGATTCTGAAAGACATTTAGATTATCAATCTCGGAAGCCTGGTACGTTGAACCAGACATTGCTTGCCAGACATAACTTTCGCAAGTAAGCATTCGATCTTCAGTGTATGAGCGCATAGCAGCGACGAGGCTCACCGGAGAGAAGCAAAGAAACCATGAATTGGGGCTTCGAGAACCGCTTGACCCAGGTCTTGTTCAGCTAAGAGAATGTTGTTCTCCAATCTGCTAATAAGACCGGAGACGAGTAACAACCGACTCTCCTGGCTGCTTTGAACTCTGTAAAGAAGCTCATGCGTTCGAGCAACACCATCGGCATGGTCAGCACGTGAGGTTCTTCGGGAGATGTCTTCTGCGCGAGATATAAATTCTGTAAGGAACCCAAGGTCTTTCATGACATTCCTGAATCGAGAGTCAGAAACGAGAATTCCGAGCACTACAGAGCTAGTATCTCGAACATCATCGTATGGATCCATAATGAGGTCAAGGAGAACGCGCGCCCAATGTTGGTTGAACGAATCGAAGAATAATTCCTCGTTATTCCCCATCTCCCAAGTTTTTGTGCTGTCTCCTTCCAACTTGAGAATTTCGAGAATAGCCCTCAGCGCCGTAATATGTTGTTGGTAAGATGCGGTAGGCATCAGCTCTTTTCTCAGGCATTTGAGATACCACTTTAAAAAATTCTCATGGTGTTCCAGGGTTTCTCGGAGCTTAGTAGCTGGCCACGAAAGAACGACAGCGGAATCAGCTGCTTGTTTTGCTGGTGCTGATATCCTTGGTTCTTCAACCCCCTTTGCCAATTCCAGGATGCTGCTTGACGCGGTCTCCGCTCGCATCATGGCCTTTTGTAGCACAAAGATTGCCCCCTTGAGTCGCTTGAACATAGTCTTCAGATTGCTCAATGTCTCCATGCGAAATTTACCGTCAGAGTTGGTAAAATAGGCCTGTAGATGGCTCCGAAGCAGCTGCAGACCTGCGGCCGAGAACGGCTGTAATGCTGAAGGACAAGATATGAGAAGGGATAGCGCCAGTGATCTTACTTCCGAAGAATGATGGGCTAGAAGACTTTGAAGAACATCTTCCTCAAGCACTACTGATTTGCCGGGTTCCGCAAGTTCTCCTGCATCAACCGACCATTAGCGAGTATAGTCACGCCAATGAATACGACGTACCTGGCTCGGCCACCATGCGAATCTTTTTGCCCACCTCTAGAGCGGCTATCCTGAGAAGAGCTGGGATATCCAGGTCTTGCTCTGACTGATTGGTTATAGAACCCACCCTCTTCGTTTGTTCCAGGAACTGAAGGGATCCTTTGCAATCATCTTTGAAAATGGAAGGAAATATGTATAATTTGAATTCTTGAAGAAGATCAGGATTAGTCGATAGTGCCTCCTGTAGCCATTGATGCCAAATTTCAACCGTGAACAGATCATCATTCGTTGTCTGGGAGCCACTTGCAGCTTCCTGGCGCAACGCCTTGTATGTGTTCACAATAATCTTCCCCGTAGTTGTATGAACGGAGTGCACTGCTATCCACTCGAACAGATTGCCCAGGAAGTCTTTCCACACGGTGAGTTCATGATTCCATGTAACGGATGGCCAAACCCTCTTGTAACTGCTCGCGATATCTTCTATGGTAAATAAAGATTTGGCTGTGAAATGTTCCCATGCCTTCAGGGATGGCTTTCCAGGTTTGGTAGACTTGTGTCTGATGACAGATAGCAGGGTATCTAGTATGATTACCTTGACCACTTCAGCCGTGTCTGAGTTGGGGTTTCGACCGAGGAGCGAGACAAGCAAGTCCAAAATCAATTTCATCGATCGGTGAAGGTCGTTGTCTCCCGATTCAATAAAGAAATTGAAGACGTTTAAACTTGTGTCCGTCGAAAATGCCCATTCCCGAAGGAGGTCAGAGCTTGACTTTGAGCATTGCTCGACAAAGCCTCGCAACTTGGCGCAAGTGTTTGCAGAGGAGCCATTGGGCAGATAAATTTTATTGAGGAGTTTTCCAAATATCTCTTGGGCAGCGCTGTCACAGTCTTAGTCGGATCAGAGACGAGAATTTTTGGACCGGATCATCGCCGTTCACTTACGAAGTTTGAGAATCTCTGGCCTGATCCTCTAGCCACTTGACTAAGCCAATCGGATTGGCAAAGGGATCGTCAATATTGGGAGGAGGTTCTGACTTCATTTTGCTATATTGCCCAGCGAAAAGGAAGTATCAGAGCCGCTGGGTATCCTACCGACCGCGTTGGGTAGGAAAAACTGTCGAAAAGGGAAAGTCGATGCTCCCAGTAACAAACATTATAGCCAAGTAAAACTATCTTTAGATGTACGAGGAATAACAAGCTATACTTATTTCTCCGAAGATATGGGAAGTTATGGGTTGGTCCAGTCACTTTTACTTCGTTTTCATGGGACCTCTACAATCCACTCTTACATCGACCGCTACACTAGGACAAGGGCACGGACCATATCTAACTAGGCCATGGCGCACGTGTGGCTGCACGTGAAAAACTTTAGCCCTCAACCCCACCAAGAATTTTTGCGAGATCACGACTTTTCTCCATCAACGATCGTGAAATCACCCAAAAATCTTATTTCCAAAGCAGCACGTATTACCATTAGATTATTTAAAGTCTATTGGGAGATCAAGATCTAAAGATGTGTATGGCAACCCTTCTCTCCTCTCTCTGCCTTGTGATCAAGTCCACACGTTACTCCTGCCCCCTGCCACAAATGGAAGTCGCTGACGAAATTCCGAACAGCTAAGATCACGGTCGCCAACGTACGTGCCCAGGTCGGAGAGGTACTCGAATACTCCCTGGGTGAGTGTCTCCCAGTGTTTTCCTTTTAATGCCGTACTGATGAATTCTTCAGAGAAGAAGAAGCGAAACTTTCTCGTTAGTTGCCCAGGAAGCTGCATTGTGGCATCGAACCATGCCTAACATCGCCATAGGAAACCGTCGAGCTTCAGATCGGCCTCAAGAACTATGACCCTCAGCGAGATAAGCGATTCTCGGGAACGGTTCGACTGCCCACTATCCCGCGACCGAACATGAGCGTGTGCATTCTTGGTGACCAGCACGATATCGACCGAGCCAGTAAGGAGTGAACCTCGATCTTTGTGCGGGGAGAAGCTAAATATTATCTAGAGCACGGCGGTGTTGACGCCATGTCTTCCGACGATCTTGTAACTGATCCGTCTCCGGAGGGTTTGAAATCGAATCACTAACTCGGTCGTAGAAAAAACTGAACAAGAACAAGAAGTTGATTAAGAAGCTTGCTCGCAGTATGGACTGCACACCCAACCTGGAGCGAAGAGAAACTAAATTTCAGCAGAATATGATGCTTTCGTTGCCTCCGACTCCCTCATCAAGCAAATTCCTCGTCTCCTCGGTCCTGGTCTTTCCAAGGGTAAGGACATATCTGCCGTATGTATTATGGATGAACGCAGCACTAACAAACTCTTCTAGCCGGCAAGTTCCCAACTCCCGTCTCCCACGCCGACGACTTGACTGGCAGAATCAACGAAGTCAAGTCGACGATCAAGTTCCAGCTCAAGAAGGTGCTTTGCATGGGTGTCGCTGTCGGAAACGTCGGCATGACCCAGGAGCAACTGGTTGCCAACATCATGTTGGCCATCAACTACCTTGTGTCGCTGCTGAAGAAGGCCTGGCAGAATGTTGGCAGCTTGACCATCAAGGCGTCGATGGGCCCTCCCAAGCGAATCTACTAAGTGGCTACTATTGTCCGTGTCCGAGACTTCCAATGAGTTCGTTGCGAAGACTTGACTCTATCAGGCGGACAATATCGAAGGGCTACATAGCAGATATGGGTAGAAAATAGTGGCTGATCAATATTAAGCCTCTATCCGAATTCGTTCTTTCTCGAGAGCCATGTCCATAAAAATCGTTCAGCTGGACCCGTAGACCAATATTTGGCTGGTTGATGGCCAAAGCCTCACGGGGTTCAGGCTGGGCCAGACCAATCCCAGACGCCTGCTAAGCTAGTGGCTTGTCTCGCGAGCAGCCTGGAACTTGGCTTTGGACATGTCTAATGATTGGCATCTTTCGATGCCCAGGCCTGTATGAACATAAAAGGGAAGCCATGTAGAACTCTGGATTGGGGCTCGTCTTGCCACTCTCATTTGCATTCATAGTAACTGTATACCAGATTGATTTAAAGCACAGCCGATTCCCTCACTCATCAACACACATGTCCTCATTACACTTCCCAAAAGCCATCCTTACCCTCGCGCTACTTCCGTGCGTCACAATCGTCGCAGCAAACTTCAATCTTTTGACGCCGGATCCGGCCAACGACTGCTCTCGCGGCCAGCTTTACGCCGGCTTCACGTGCGCCCGACAAAGCGGCTGTTGCTTCGGCGAGTGCTGCGCCGGAGGCTGTTGTCCCACGCTCACCTGGTGTGTAAATATCGGGCAGGCCAACGAAGGCTGCTGTCCACTTGATGACCCAACCAACTGCGGTGCGGCAGTGCCAACATATGTACGTGATCACCCCTTCGAGAGCACTTGGGAATCATACCACGTCAGATGGTTAGCGTCTATTTGTGACTTCGTCCCCTCCTCCTCCCCCGCCATCCTACGGTTTGCCGCTGCGCCCATGTGTCGCAGACGACTCCACCGCTAGGGACGGACAGAACTCCCATTTGGTTGCTCGTAAACTAGTACTAAGGTAGGCTGACCCATCCCGCGGATCGCTTAGACCCAACCCACTTGCGATGACAGTCCTCGACCGTCGGTCTACTGCAACAATAACGATGACGACTGGTACTGTCGGCCAGGTAGTGTATGCGGGACAATCTATCGCTCATGCCACGACTTTGATGGCGATTCATACTGCACAACAGGGGCAGCTTCGACGACCTTAATCAGCACGGAAGCATCATCTTCCTCGTCGTCGGCATTAACGCAGTCCGCCGGATCGGCGACAGCTACGACAGATTCCCTGCCAGCATCCCCATCCTCATCAAGGGTGCCCAACTCCAGCGAAGTCACATATCGAGCATTGGGTATGCCGATCTGGCAATTGTGGCTCGCCAGCATGGCTGGGGCCGTCCTCTTCCTGGCGATAGTAGTGTTCTGAATCGGATATTACCTACATCGGAGGCCAACTCCGTATTCGCCTGTTGCTGGGGCGCTTATTGGTTCCCTCCGAAGGCAGGGTCGCAGTATCAGCGGTGCGGCACGGTGCTTCAAATCTCACCCCCAATACCAACCAAAAGCCCCCAATCGCAAGCGAGGCATGTCTTTTGTCTCTTCAGCATGGCCTGGCCGCTGGTTTGTTCTAGACATCGACCTCAGAAAACGACCGAGACAACGTCTGAGCCAGCTACAGACCACAGAGTGAGGACCTCATTCGGCCCATTTGGCGGCGCGAAGACGAGAGGCGCGCCCAACACACAGCCTACCTTCCGTTGGTCTACGTAAAAATCCTTTTGCTGCTCCCACATTTCAGGAACTAGCCTGGCCAGGCCGTTGGCGCTGGCGTCGCCTTTTCTTATTACCACCTGGCTGTGCGCAAGGTTCTGGCTAAAATGCGGGCGCGCTTGTGGGTACGGGAGGGATGGACCATCCATGTCAAGCCGGGGGAGTTAGATCAGGTCTAGCGTTCTGGCAGAGAAGAGAAAAGAGGGTGAGATTGATGAACTGTTCGCAACCCCCCCCTGGGCAGTGCCATTGATATCCTATTCCACTTGGACAGTCCTTCCCCGTTTGGGGTATCTCTGCTGACATAGTACAGGCAGAAAATAAACTTGGCTGACAACAGTGGAGACCACCCTCAAAAGATGGCTAGCAATCAAAACCCCTAAGCACCACAACCAAGCATTGATCAACGGGCAGCCGGAAGATTGTCACAACGCACATTACTTTACCCCCCCGTTGACCCTCTTTTCTTATCCTAGCTGGTTGTTCTCTCTGGATTTCACTTGTTTCCACTCTTCCTTGCATCTACGTTGACTGGAATCGTTGAATCAAACCTTGGGGTTTTACTTAATAAGCGTTTTGCTTCACATCCTCACGAGTGTGCACCACGAGAAGAAAGCTACGAGAATAGGTGACGGTCGAACATATTGAAAGGGATAAGAATTATAAAAAACGACATAAACCCGACCTGCGACGGTTCTGGTCCGCCCACCAGGAGAAGAAAGGGAATATAAAGAGGACAGGATGAGCAACATGTCTGAGATGGCATATCAACAACCAAAAGATCAATACGTCTCCGGGCTTGAGGTCGCAGGTGCAGAGACATGGCATCACTCAGCTTCACTCCCCGAGGTGGCCCCTCCAGGGACATGGGACAAAGACACATATTCGACGCCGGAAGTCGCTCATCCACCACCGCAGACACCGTACAGCGTATACGGAGGCAGCCAGTTCTCGCCAGACGGCAGTAACTACCCACAAACACCATATCACCAGACACCGCCGTCACTCATGGCGATGCAAGAAGAGAAGGAGATGCCAGTGCGGGAAACGATCTGTGGCATCCGGAAGAAGGTCTTTTACATTGTGCTTGGAATCGGTATCGTAGTCGTCGTGGCCGCCATCGCCATCGGCGTAGGCGCCGGCATAGCACTCGGCAAGGACAAGGGCAAGGGCAAGGACACGAGTACAACTGAACCGTAAGTGCCCACCCCGGGTTTCCAATCTCATGGTGCCAAGAGCATGCATTCATTCACGTTTCCTCGAAACTAACGTTCCTCACAAAGACCCCCGGTCCTAAAACCCGAATCCACCGCCGACGCCATCATCCAGTGCCCCGCCGCTGAAAACAAGACCTTCGTCAATGAGGCCGAGAACCGCGTCTTCCGCGTCCACTGCGGCATCGACTATAACGGCGAAGACGGCGCCGTGGATCTGACCTCCGTCGACACCTTGACCATGGGCGCATGTATCGACGAGTGCGCCAACCGCCCGGACTGCGTCGGTGCCGGCTGGGGCATCTACTTCGGCACCCACGTGTGTTTCATGAAGAGCGCGCTGGGCAACAAGAACCGCACGCCCGCCTGGTACTTTGCTATCGACGAAGCCTCAACCGAAGGCACAACCTAGAGAGCGCAGGCCAGCTGCTCTGGAGAGTTCGCGAACCATACGTATTATGTCTAATAGAGCGGGTGGGTGTTTTCGGGCTACAAGGAGAAAACGGGACGTACGACTT
Source organism: Reticulascus tulasneorum (assembly GCA_001557505.1). NCBI lineage: Eukaryota > Fungi > Ascomycota > Sordariomycetes > Glomerellales > Reticulascaceae > Reticulascus > Reticulascus tulasneorum. Next base: position 2,008,459 of record LSAX01000010.1, on the reverse strand, counting down.
TACGGAAAGATAGTGTTTATACTTTGAGCATTCGCCGCTGGGATATTTTGACGCTGGCTTCATTGGGACTTGGGTGGGCTGGCGTTCATTTCGGCGGCCAGGTTGGATATATGACCAGCCTTGGGGGCTTCCGACTTCTTTATGACCACGTTCTGTATATAGGGCGGTTTTGAGTTTTGTTCTTGGCATATATCACAAGAACGGAGTCGGCGAAATCACTGACTCGCTCCATCTTGCATGGGTGCCGCTGCACGTTCAAACAATTCATTGTTTCTTTCACCTATTTGCAGCTCTTAGTGACTCGCCAAGCAACAAGCCCTCGCCGTCCGATGACTCTGGCTAGTGTGTTCCATACGCCGTCGTCGCCGAAATCCAAATCATCTAGATTAAGATGCCGTCTGTACCTCCACACTTCTCGGAAACGTAAGCCCGCCAAGCCCTTATTTGGGAGGTACGGATCTATCCAAGTTGCCGACGCCGGTGCGATGAGGTATGTCCCATTCTTTTCCTTCAAGTACTCCGTGTTCCTCCTGTCGGCAGGCGTATCGCAAGTGGCCAGTTTCCCTAGCTCCACCAACAGATCCTCGCCCTTCATCCCCATTACGTCTCGGGTTGTGAGAACCTCGTTTTTCCCGTTCAGCAACCAAATTGGTGGGGTGTATGTTTTCCACCAGATCGCTTGCGTCGCGTCCGGTTGGTTGCTCATGAAAACCTGGCCGGGTACGATCCCTCCTTGGTGATATATCCCCATCAACACCCCAAATATCAAGTTAAAGATGACCCATGCCCCTGTCCAAACCCGAAGGGTTGTCCGGTTCTTTGGAAGCTGAACGGACGAGAGGATGAGAGGTACAGTCGGCAATAGAAACCGAGCCTCCTGATGTTGGAATATCGATAGCACGAAAATGCCCGAGATCGCCGAGTAAAGTCGGAGCGACAAGTGTGGTTGTGTGAAAAGTAGGCCTGCTGCAGGTCCTATGAGCATGGGGATGTTCACGAGCAGGTGCTGATACCAAGGGTGTAGGCCGTGCTCCGCAAGGTTCTGTGGCAGGATGTTGTATTGGAAGTTGTTGAGTGGTGTGATTACGGGTCGGTAAATTAGATCAGCCCAGGAGACGGGTTGAGGAGTATAGAAGACGGTATCGAGTGTGATAGCGACGAAGGTAGTGATTAGTCCTGCCAATACCATGGCGCCAAAGGACAAAGGTCTAGGAGGTGTTAGTATCTTCTTTGCACAAGCAGTTGCGGAAAAGTCATCGCATACCTATTGAGAAAATGGGGTATCAAGCGAATTCCAGGAATCAACAAAAACGCCGGAAAAGTAATCCGATTAAACAGCCCAAACACGGCGACAATACCAAGGATAGTAGACGCCAAAACAGACGATCGTTGCTGTGACACTGTCAGTTCGAACTCCTCTCGAGTGCATGCCAAGTCACATACCGGGCTTTCAACGATGCGCTGAATCAAAACCAAACACCAGGCTACAACCAAGGTTTCCACCGAATTCGAAAAGGTATGTGTCTGATATGTCCAGGTCACATAGGATGATGCGACCAAAAGTACAGCGACCCTCCGGTGTCGCGGTGAATGGATCAGCTCATGGATAGCCCAGTCTTCCAAGACAAAGCTAATGACGAACATGAGCACCCGCAGCGTCCAGAATACCGCGACAGGTGGTATTTCGCCGTCGTGACCATTCCCTATCCATAGCCATCGGAGCAAGAGCATCGGAAGCCCGTAAACGGGCCATAGTGGAAAGACGCTTCGAATCGGGTTCTCGTTCGTGAACTCCCACGTATAGCGCACGGGGTAGCTAAAGATTTGGCCTACGCGACAGAACAGTTAGCATCTACCAAGATATTCGAAGGCCTGGAAACAGGAGGCTGTTACTGATACAGCGAGGAGCCGTTGCATCGTTGTTCGCAGCAGCTTGACATTGCCACGTCGCAATATGGGCGCAAAAGCCGGTGGGGGCTTCAACAAAGGCCGGACTCGACGGCCGGACAAAGAAGAACGTACCTGCTATGACCTCTGGGCCTTGGAAATTCTCATCCGGATGAAGATAGCTGGGAGACAAGGCAAACCACAGCCGAACAAGCACTAGAAGGAGATATGTGCGCCGCCACATGGCGTGGTCTGGTCTTTGACCTAACTCAAGGTTCGGAGCTCAAGCACCGGATCCGGGGCAGAAGCGAATACTGCAAGCTGGCCAAAATCATGGGTGAAGATGACGGGGTTCTGGAAGTGCAAACCCAACGTCGCATGATCAAGAAAATCGCACAGACAAAACCAGGAAGACGCTTTAGGTTCGACAAGAAGAAAAGGGTAAGATAAACAAAAGAAGGCGGAAGGGTAGGAGATGATGGTTGGGGAGCTTTTTTCTTGCTGCTGTAATCTGTAATCTCTGAGACGTCCAGGCACATGGCCCGGTCTGCTGGTAGTTACTTGTTTAGGTCGACATTTTTTCTTGCCAGGGGGGGTGCCTGCTAAAGGTGGTGAGCACCCTCCGCTGGCAGTATTTAATTAGACTGTAATAGGAGTGTATTCGTACTAAGGTACCTAAGGTACATGTGTAGTGCTGTGCGTGTACGAAGTAAACGTCTAAGTTACTGGGTCTCGCTTGTTGGTAAAATGCAGCCACGGTTTTTGTTGCTTATTCCGCGGAAAACAGGGATCAGGAGACTGGACGCGACGGAGCTGTCAGCTTCTGGAATCAGGGGATCCATGATGAATCGCTTTATTTAACCCATGGCAGCCACTGACGCTAGACCTTATAGCGGGACAAGGACAAGGCTACTGGGTTTATTTAGGTCCTGGTGGAATCGCCGGAATGGAGAGCTGGGAACAGTGGGCTCATTTTCTCGGCAGGTAATCTGCGCCAACCCCCTTTTGCCTATCATACGGTACAGTACGTACTTCGTACATACGGATTCCTGTAATCCGTAAACATTCGTACATAGGCTGGTCTGTATCCAACTGATGAGGCCACTCGCTTTGTGAGGATAAGTGCGCTTTCTTGATTTCATCCCGTACGGGTTGTTCGCTATACCATCACTACTGGAAGTGACGTATGGATTACTCGATGCTTGGTGCACTTGGAAACCAAAATGCAAGCATAGCCTAAATTTATTGGGTAGGTACATGAACACTACCAAGTATTGGCGCCAACGAACGCGAGCCCCGTGTAAGGGCTGTTGTTTGATAGATGGTCGATTACTTGGAAGCTCGAGAGAGAGAGCGCATCATCATCCAATGCTGTTGCGTCATGAATGTAAAGGACCAATAAACAGAGACCGTGGCAGCATCTCTGGCGTGCTTGGATTCGATGAACATTATCCTCCAGCACGTTTGGCTGGAAAGTTGGGTGGCGTCGCACACAAGTGTCCCCTAACAAAGCGATTGTTTTTCAGAATAGAGGCGCGGTCGTCTGTGCCGTCATCTGGCGGCAGATTGTCAGGAAGACGAAGGCCAGGAAGTCTTGGCGATTAAAGAGTGTCGATACGCTGCGATGCTCGCGCACTTCCCAGTTGATAGTCGACTCTTGAATCGCACTGTTATTATGCTCTTGATCGATCCACTCTTCACTTTCGATGGGGAGAGACATGTCAAAACTGCTGGGATAATGGTCGATGGCATATCTTGCTCCCGGTCATATATGTAGGCTCTTTATACTTAGCATCAGCCAGCGTCTACATATGTAGCATGCTTAGCAACACCTCCATCTGTCGAACTACAAGTCATCTGGTGGACTCATCTTAAAATGCTTGATCAGTTGAGACTAATCAGTTCAGTTCAGTTCTTCAGCGATCTAGACTAGTTTGATGGTGATCTTCGTACGTGACTATGTGGGTTGACACCATCCGTCCAGGACGAGGCCATCCCAGCTGGCTTGATTATTGGATAAATCATGAGATCCAGCCTCTTGAAGAAGACATCTCGTAACACGCATCCCAGTCAGACACGCAGGCAGGACTGATACTCAACACAGTCATATTAGTAGTGCTGCCCCCCGGTTCGAAGCTTAGGTGATGCATCGGCCGTCCGTTGACTCAGCCGGCCGATAGGCCCTTCTGCTCTCCCCGGAATATACTGCAGTTCTTGGCGAGGGTGCCTGCCGAACCACGCTTCTTTATGTGACGGTGCGAGGCATCGCCAGGCTACAGTGCTTGAGTGCCTATCAATATTACGGAAACATAGGTAGCTTTGAGGGCTGCAAGCATACGTGAGGCCAAAGGTCAAAGTGGCTTTACCGGTCGCTCTGTGGCGCTGGGAATGACCCAATAGGCAACAGCGACCCCACCAACCATGCGGCTGCCCTACAAAAATCCGACTTCCCTCGCTCGCTGATGTTACTCCATCTGGTTTGCTATCTCCACTTCCGCCTCGCTCCATCCGAACAAACGTCACGTCAGCCGTAAATCAAAGCAAACTGAGCCGGACCATTTACTACCACCATTGTTGTTTCCCAAAACAAAGACTCTCCTACTCGCCTTCCTCCCATTTTTCTTCAAAGACAACTGCTCTGAAGCGCCTTCCTCATTCGTAAGCATCTGCAGCCTCTTAAGTGTTCGCTTCCGTGCCCACATCCCCCTCCAACCAACCCCACTGCATCACCAGACTCTGCTTTGCAACGCAGTCCGGTTCTTACATCAGCCACTGATTCTCTCAGTTTCCAAGCCATCTCATACTCTCTGCCTGACAATATCATCCAAGATGGCCGCTTCCGACCCGAGCAGCGGAAAGATCTGGGTTCTGTCCAACGACAACGCCACCATCGAGGTCGACCGCGTTGTCGCCGAGCGATCCATGCTCATCAAAAACATGCTGGATGATGTCGGTGATGGTAGCATCAAAGCCGACAATCCTATCCCGATTCCAAACGTAAGCCATACACTACCCGCACCTGGCGCTCACCTTGGAGTCACTAACATTCCTCGTAGGTGAATGAGGCCGTCCTTCGCAAAGTTATCGAGTGGTGCGAGCACCACCGAAACGACCCCGTCCAGACCCAAGAAGACGATAACGATGCCCGCAAGAAGACTACGGATATCGAGGAATGGGACCAGAAGTTCATGCAGGTCGACCAAGAAATGCTGTTCGAGATCATTTTGGTATGTATATGTCTTCACTTTGCGTGTTACCACAGACGCTTACCTCCTATGTGCAGGCATCCAACTACCTTGATATCAAGCCCCTTCTTGATGTTGGATGCAAGACAGTTGCCAACATGATCAAGGGCAAGTCGCCAGAGGAGATTCGCAAAACATTCAACATCACAAACGACTTCACCCCGGAGGAAGAAGAGCAGATCCGACGGGAGAATGAGTGGGCTGAGGACCGTTAAACAAGGAAAGGCAGACATGGGATTGCAAGCCAGACCAACTGACTTGCCTCGACCATTTGTCGTTTGATGCATCCTTTGGCGTTCGCACTCGTATAATCTTACTTAGCCTGGTTAATCGGAAGTAAGCCGATTGCTTCGTGGATCAGGATATTGGTTCTCAGGAAGGTTGCTCGCATTGGGAGTCACACCGTGCTTAGTTCCCAAGCTCTTTATCCTCCGAGGAGTGTGCATCTTGCAACACACTCGACCTTTCGGCAGTTATCATAGCTGCCACTCTTCCTGGGCACAAATAGATCAAGGAGTTTTAAAAAACAAGTTTGCTTCACTACGAATAATTCCGGTGTTCGAAAGTTAGTGGGATCTCTGGAACGTTTGCTGCATTTGCAATGTCCCGTAGAAGCTTCGGAACACTGCCATGGTCTATAGGCGGTTGACCATGATGGAAGTTCCGTCACATGGCGCAATTCGGGGACTAATCCTTCGGCTTACCCATAAAACACCGCATGACAATAGCGTTGGTACCGTAGGAGCACGAGTAAATACTTCTAGGGCTTTTCATATTTTGTTCAGAGCATGAAAGAAGTTGCGTTCCATTCCCTATGACCGTAACATGCAATAGCAGAGTCCATCCGGTACCAGGCTCCCAGCCCTCCTTTCTCCGTCTAATGACTGCCACAATCTGCCTCTTTACCAAGAAACCATCTTTCCCTCCATAACCCCTCGCCAATTCATGTCAAACCGGGTAGAGTCGATGGGTGGTATCGATGCCATTGAAAAGAGGCATGGGTATCGGGTTGAGCGATGCGACTATATTCCGAGACGAGTCTTGCGCCAATGTCTTCTCTTCGCGTTGTATCTACCCCCATAACGTTAGCATTTTCTCTGCGGGTGCCTTTTCTAAGAGCATCGTTCTGTCCGCTTCGCCCGGGACTGATCTCCTTAGGTGTTGTCAGAAGGTCGTACCTGATGGTGTTACCAGTTCGCAGACGAATCCATTGCGGGATCGGTCGGTTTTGCTTTTGAGCTTTAGCAAGCTTCTGCTTCGTGCGGAACGACTTGTGGCTCTACAGGTAAAAAAGAGTTAGTGACCGCTATTGAAAAGATCTCCAGGTATCGTGATTTTGTCCATCCCACGGCATTACCGCAATGCCCAGCATCGTCCAAGTCGCCCTCTTTCAAAACCGAATCAATAGAACGAGGTGATAACATACCGGCATTTTGACTGCTGTTGCTGATCAGAATGTCGAGTCTTGACGTGAAGTGTTTCCTAGAGATGTTGGAAGTGAGAAATAGCCCCTCAGGAATTTTGGGGCTTTAGCCCTCCCCCAGCGGAAATTCCAGTTGTGCCTGACCCACTCAACCCACGTGACTCTCAGCCGAGCTTTATACCTGAGGCATCAGTGCAGACGGCTTATGTGATGATCCCTGAATTGCCGATGAAGGACGATCCGACAGTCCAGAACCAGACTTTCAAGAATCCATGCCTGGTACATATTAAAAAATCTCGATAACGGGGACACCGAATATTTTCCCTTGAAGTTTGCCACAGGTGCCTAGACACATCCACGACGACTGCGTATTCAGCTTAGAAGCTGACGTCCATTTTATACATACAGAGACGGGTCGCTGTCTCTCAACTCAAGCCACCTTTCCTACAAACAGCCACAGGCGCATCTCAGCTCCCAGCAGCTCAACGAACCGCTTCCTCTATACTCGAGACCTCTGGTCGTACAACAGAAATCCTCAAGATGGGTCAAGCTGGCTCGTGGTTATCTGGCTTTCTGTGGTCGAAGAAGGAGATCAGAATATTGATTTTGGGCCTGGTATGAGAGTTCTCGTGAAAGGGGATCAAGTCCAATATGGCTGACGAATGGGACTGCTATTAGGACAACGCAGGCAAAACTACACTACTTTACAAGCTAAAGGTTTGTCTTACAAGCACTTATGTGGTCGAGGCACGCATGCTAACCAGAGCCTCTAGATCGGCGAGGTTGTCACTACGATTCCGACGATAGGCTTCAATGTTGAGTCCGTCACCTACAAGAACCTAAACCTTAATGTCTGGGTACGAGGCTTCCTTTCTACGCAAGGATTATACGATGAATCAGCACACTAACATTCTCCTTACACTCTGCAGGATCTAGGAGGCCAAACTAGTATTAGGCCGTACTGGCGGTGTTACTACGCGAACACAGCGGCTGTCATCTTCGTTGTTGACTCTACCGATATCGAGCGTCTGCAAACCGCAGCGGAGGAGCTCGGTGCCATGTTGAACGAGGACGAGCTGAAAGATGCGTCGCTGTTGGTGTTCGCCAACAAGCAAGATCAACCTGGTGCCAAAGGTGCAGGCGATATTTCGGAAGCGTTGCGGCTCGGGGAACTAAGAGATCGCAACTGGAGCATCGTGGCTTGCTCGGCCGTCGAAGGCAGCGGTGTGAACGAGGGCATGGACTGGCTCGTGGTATGTCCATCCACTATTCCCCTGACACCAGGACTCGCTAACATGACAACTAGCAAACGGTAAACTCAGAGTAGTAGACCCAAATCCGCGGCAGCCACTTTTGTACAACAACAGACTCACATATATACACTCATGACGCTTTAGGCAAATCCCATTTGGGTAGACTGCACATTTTGGCAGAGAAGTGGCGGCTGCTTGCAAGCATCGGCGTTCTTGGAAGAAAGGGGCGGCCGGCCGACCAGCCTGGTTTGGCGGTCACTACATGGATTGGTAACATACGCGCAAACTCATGAGGCGGCGATTGCATTGTGTGGTATACAGTATATAAGTTTTTTAATGACAGCAGCAGCGAGGCAGTACCGTGTCTCCTGTTCTGATTTTCCATGCCACAATTACTTAGTTGGATCTATGCAAGAGAAGATTGACTTCCATGCGAGAGTGCAGTTGACACACCGGTTTTCTCGACCTTCCAAGTTCGCTTATATCTTCACTGCATACTTCAGCCCCATAGTAGCCAAGTCGGCCGCCCTTAGCATCGTCTCACTACAAGGAACATGTGTATTAGGTAATACACGGAGTAGCCACCAAAGAAATGCTCATCTATACTCGCAAGGCCTGCATCAGAATGAAAACGCCGCCCCAATTTTCACCTAGGAAGCCATTAGACGGTACAGCACTGCATGTGCCAAGCGGGATGCAGGAGACTGATCTGATGGCAATCAGAAGCGGAGTCGATCACCAGAAACAAACAATCGAACCCGGTCCGAACTAAAAGACTTGGGTTTGGGCAGTAGATGCGAATCCTAAGAAGGCAGCAAACTCTCGTTTGTCGCAGTTGAGTTGCAAGATAGCTCACAGCGGGAGAGCCGAGAGCCTCTTGGTTTCCAAGGGATAGATGTGCCAGTATCTGCGAGCCGGCCTTGACTGCTTCATATCCAGAATAGCAGTGGCCATTATATATATATATAGAGTGTGTAGGGGAGGACAGGACTGAATATATGGGGTGGTCGGACACTCAGTCAACCACTCTACCGTACCAAATGTCAAAACAGATGACCACCTGGGGGTATATGCAGTGTAACACCACGGGAATACCAAGGAGACTCGGTGAGGAAAGGTAGAACGTGACAGGAACCGGGGCTTGTGCTTGCCATACAGCGTGGCAGTTGCTTCTGGCAGCCTTGTTTGTCTGTAATGTCTCCTTATCCGGTGAGCACAATAATGTACTACTTTCGGTAGGAATTGAAGGTTTTGGAAAACATGAGAGATCGGCGAGCAAACGACGTAGTCCGTACATCCAGCAGAGATTCCCTCGATCACTGCCCAGCTCGAAAGGAATTCGTGAAAGGCATCAATGGCATGTCGTCCACCTCAGTCCCGCCCATCAAAGGAACCGGGCGAGCTCCGACTTATCGCCGACCTTCGAGCTCGGAGGCGAGGGAACCTCCTACATCGGTTTGCGCCGGTGTCAGCTTTCCACTTCCATGGCACGACGCGATTGACAGTGAGAGAATTTGTCAGAATATCTGGAAGGCTCGGCACAGGAAAGACACACGTGGTCACGTTGTTTAGTCGAGAACGCGCGCTCTGGGACCTAGTTCGGGGCGAAGAAGATCCACATGGTGGGATGTGGGAGGTCCACCACCTTGATAGATCTATGGTGGTACCAACAGGGGGGAAGGCAAGACGACATATTTGATGTCATCCTGCAATGGTTCCTCAGTCAGAACCACTTCTGCCCGCATCGATACTTCAAGGTGTATACACTGCGAGAGAGAGCAAGATCTTATGTAGTCATGGGTAGTTTTATCTTCAAGCATTGTGTCTGATCTCTGCAAACTGGATCCCACCAAGGCAGATAGAGAAAAAAACCAAATAAAAAAAAATTCCTTTATCGAGAGGTGGAGGCGAGAGAGAATGCAGCGTGACGCCATCTGAAGGGTCCAAGGCGGTCCGCCGATCAGATTGAAAATATCCGCATGTCGAACAATGTAGTGGTTACCTCGATGGCTTCCGAGTACCAATGGTTGGCGTTGCGATACGACTAGATCGGCTTATGGCGAGTTTGTCCAGCATAGGTATAGATTAGTTTGCCGGCTTACGCACGTCGTACGAACGGTTCCATAAGCCAGCTCGCTATGCACGAGGCGAGTGATATTGTATTACAATACTCTGGCAACCTGGGGCGGGGGCCATCAGCGGTGTATGAAATGCCGGAAGCGCCCATTCGCGGGCTTTGAGTCTACCATGAGTCGTCACCAGCACTGCAGGCTGGCGCCGCCAACGGATCCTTGCGACTGATGCACCTCGTGGCTGTACATCCGCGGTGGGCTTTCATTGTATCTGCAGGATCAGATTTCTCATCCATTCCGTTCCTGGTGCCTCAGAAACCTTGCTCTGGGTTCACCGCCATGGGGATGCTTGACTGAGCAAGGGGCGGACAAAATGCGGGACAATCGACGGGTGTTTAGCGGGAATAGAAGGCCTAAGATGACCGCCAATGTAGAGACCCAAGGGAAAACAACGCCTAGTTTCTTGCGGTCGTACAAGCCGCAGAAGATATGCCCATCTCCGCCCATGTCGCATGCCGCCGGATCCAGAGGCACTTGAGTAACGCAAAGCCCGAACTCCCCAAACCGAAACTAGTCAAGTTCCTCCGAACAGATGTACACTTACATAAAAGTACTCCAGTTAATTAGCTATACGAATCTAGTATGTATTGCAGGGGCAAACCGACCCGTTTGCCAAACTGCATGGTCCCCGCGTTACCGGACCCCCTTCCAGGCTTTCATATACCTGGCGTTTGATTGGGAGTCGGTGACGTCCACCCCGCCTGGCGTGTAAGTCATGGACGTTTCGTTGCCTTTGCCTCGACAGGCGGTGCGTGAGTGAGCATCCACGGAGGGCGATCGCCCCAGCAAGCTTAAATGTATTTAGTGATCCATTGCCCTCCCACAAAGTCGAAGGTTATTTTCCTTCTCCCTCTCGAATTCGAACATCTCTCTACATCTTTCACCAACCGGAGTGCCTTCCCTAGCAAGTGAAATTTGTCTCACCCAACTCTTCTTCAAAAGACACCGCACATCAACATCTTGACTTATCCAAGCTGCCGCCAATCGCAGAAATGGTTGCCGACGACAAGCCCGCTTCCACCTTCAGGTACAACGAGAAGCCCGTGTACACAACTTCCAATGGCTGCCCTGTCGAGAGCCCCACGGCCTGGCAGCGCATTGGCTCTTCCGGCCCTCTGCTGCTCCAGGACTTTCACTTGATCGACTTGCTTGCCCACTTCGATCGTGAGCGCATCCCCGAGAGAGTGGTGCACGCCAAGGGAGCCGGCGCCTATGGCGAGGTAAGAGCAACCCGGGACTGTCTTGGAACATGGCTAACAGTGTGGGTCTGCAGTTCGAGGTCACCCACGACATCAGCGACATCACATCCATCGACATGCTTACGGGCATTGGGAAGAAGACCCCCGCTGTTGCTAGATTCTCTACTGTTGGTGGTGAAAAGGGATCCGCTGATACTGCCCGTGACCCGCGAGGCTTTGCCATCAAGTTCTACACGCAAGAAGGTAATCCCACCATTAAATCATGCGACATCTAACATCACGCATCAACTCTTTTACTAACGCTGCATATCCTCCAGGTGTATTTGATTGGGTATATAACAACACGCCTGTGTTCTTTATTCGAGATCCCACAAACTTCCCCGTGTTCATCCACACCCAAAAGAGAAACCCCCAGACAAACTTGAAAGATGCCACCATGTTCTGGGACTACCTGTCTACGCACCAAGAGAGTATCCACCAGGTCATGACCCTCTTCTCTGATCGAGGAACCCCGTACTCGTACCGTCATATGAACGGCTACTCCGGCCACACGCACAAGTGGACCAAGCCCGACGGATCTTTCGTCTACACGCAGGTCCACCTGAAGACCGACCAAGGCATCAAGAACTTCACCAACGAGGAGGCCGGCAAGATGGCTTCAGAGAACCCGGACTGGAACACGCAGGATCTCTTTGAAGCTATCCAGAAGGGCGACTACCCAAGCTGGACCGCCTACGTGCAGGTTTTGACCCCTGAGCAAGCCGAGAAGTTCAAGTGGAACATTTTCGACCTGACCAAGGTTTGGCCGCAGAAGGAGGTTCCGTTGAGGCCATTTGGCAAGTTCACGCTGAATCGGAATGTCGACAACTACTTCGCCGAGATCGAGCAAGCGGCTTTCTCCCCTTCACACATGGTTCCCGGCGTTGAGCCGTCTGCGGACCCGGTTCTGCAGTCTCGTCTCTTCTCGTACCCGGATACTCACCGCCACAGGTTGGGTGTCAACTACCAGCAGATACCGGTCAACGCGCCTCTAAAGGCATTCAACCCTTTCCAGCGTGATGGCGCCATGGCTGTCAACGGCAACTACGGCTCAAATCCACAATAGTAAGGACCCAGTTGGCCCAAAATACATACAAGTAGCAATTGCTAATGACCCGTATAGCGCTAGCTCTTATCGTCCGCTTACCTACAAGCCGGTCAAGGCTTACAACACGCACGACAATTGGGCTGGCAACGTTGTCACAGACTTATTCGGGGAAGTTAAGCCCGAGGACTTCGAGCAAGCGACCGGCCTGTGGGAGGTGTTGGGCAAAACCCCGGGCCAACAGGATAACTTCATTAATAATGTCGCCGGCCATCTCTCTGGTGCCCACCAGGACACGCGGAGCCGCACGTACGAGATGTTCACCAGGGTCAGCCCCAAGCTAGGAAGTGCCATTCGGGAGGCGACGGAAAAGAACGTGAAATAAATGAATGGAAATACCCCTGGAAATATAAAACGTATGATGAGATATGTCAAAGACGGAAGCTGGAGATTGGCAACTTGATAGTGTATGCAGGTTTGCAGATCAAGGCGCGCAGGCTCTCCAAATGCAAATAGAGACATTTTGCCGTTGAATGTGATGAGATTTTGGGATCTCAGTTTTATATTTTCTCGAGAGTGAATCAAAGTCGCCTCAAGTTCCTACAAGTACACCTGCATAGTCCAACGGCGCCGCCCTTCATGATTCCCCGTAACACCATGCCCTTCATAATCGAACACCGGGTAAACCCAATCTAGCACAGGCAATCCAAGCACTCGAAGCAACATAGACCGGCGCAAAGACCACAGCAGATCGCCTGTGGTGAAGGACGAGGGTTAGCGGTGCTTCATTGGTGGTAGCGGGTGTGCAACTCACCTCGCCGTCTCCGCCGCCTCGGATTCCAAGAGGTTCCTCGAGCTTCATGGGCTGAATAGGTCGCTGCACAGAGGAAAATCATTAGCAACATTCCCGGAGAGCAAGCCCGAATGGCTGTGAACAGGTCACGGCCTCAAAGTTCTTTTGTTAAAGAGCCAAAAACCCCCCAATCTCGTGGTCTGTTGATCGATCACATTCGTCCTGCCCCCGGGGAGGGCAGGTTTTGGGAGGGACCTATCAGGTGGGGCGAACTCACCGGCTGATCGGCGCTGTGTCGAGTTGCCGGGGCCAGAGCGGGAGCCGGCTCCGCGGGCATTTGCTGGTCGTTGACCGAAGGCATTGTATTGTGTCTTTTGTCTGGTATTATAGGTTTGAAAAGGACAGTTTTCAAGGAAGAAGGATATCGATTTCTTTTTGCTTAAAATTGACTAAAAGAAAAAAGAAGAAGAAAGGATCTGAAGAACGACAACGTAGATTTTTAAAGATCAAGCACATCGTGTTCGAGCTGAACCGCGCGTGATTTCTTTTAATAAAGAGAAGGCGTCAGCCCGGCGTGTTCGGCATGGGCGCTCATGTAAGTGCCGGGCAGCCGGTATAGGGTGTCGCTGTGAAACAGGGCAGTCAGGCGCGCAGGGCTGGATGGCCATGGTGATGCGCCGGCGTGATCAGCTAACTGTGCTCTGGCAAGAACTGGTAGGATGCATCCACCCACCCTTTGCTCTGTACTCCGTGTGCAATCTGCATTGGCGGGATTGGGGAATAACCATAGGGCAGGCTAGAATACGATGTCTGCATGCTCGTCATCGTTGTCCGCCCCTGTGTATCGTCGCAGACTGGCAAACTTCCTGACAAAGTACATTCCGCCCCATCGCTTACCTGAGATGTCTTTGCACTCGCATGCGCTGAGGTGACGGCGAAGGCTTCCAGTCAAGGTGCATGCCTGGAGGGACGGCCTGCTCTGGGGAATTCCCGGTGTCGTCCTTACGAGAAGCATTTTCGGTCATCCCCCTATTGTCTAGTTTATAGTGAGGCTTGGCTAAGCAGTTACTAAGTGGCCGGGAACACCGAATCATGTCCGCCAAGTTCAGCTATTTACGTCAACGGCCCCCCAGATTTGCCGCCGAGAGCCCCCAAGCATTCTTCTGCGGGAGAGCTCAAGTGTTATGGATTCGGAAGAGAGTTCATATCACCTGCTTTGGTTCTTCCTATCTTCAAGTTTCGAGTTCCGAGTCTTTCGGTAAGGGTGAGGTTGCTGTTCACCAATTGTCTGAATGCGGGGTGTAGTTCTGGCATTGCCCTCGATTTCGCCAGTTTCGTCTTTGAGCTCCCGAGGCAGTCCTCTACGGACACAGCAGACGTGTTTTGTTAACTATGGCAGCATGAGCTGAGTACCATCCTACCAGCTGGTCGGTGAACGAACTTCCTGTGATTGATGGTATGGATGCTCAAAACGCTACTTCAAACAAATCTCAGGATGGTCCTCGTATACCCCGATCCAGGTAATTCGTCAACCCAACTGGGTCAACATGCAGCACAAGCTAGTCTGGACTTGGCTGGAAGAGATCACTAAACAGAACTCAAATCCGGCCTAAACCAAACCTGGCTCCTGCCAGCTCCAATCGCTACCATGTTGGTTCGTATCCTGCAGATGGGTCGACAATAGGGCGTGCAAAGGATGCAGCATACGGGTTCGTACGTCTCAATCGAGAAGCTCCTCTTCTTATAAGGTAGCTTAAAGAGCAATCTAAAACCAACCCCCAGATACCAAATTTTTTTTATTCATTCTTTCTTTCCAGGCTTTTTATTTTTCAGATTTGATGGATCTGGTAATTTGTGCAGCATAGCCATCTCATAAACCATGGCGGACATCGAGCTCGAGCTGAGAAACTCCCAAACTCAAGCTCCTGAGGATCATCCGTCGCTGCGAACCGAAAATAGGTTTGAAGACCCTCACACGCCACTGCAGGAGTTCTCCCTCCCTCCGGTCGATGGTGGCAAGCAAGCATGGCTCTTCTTGGCGGCCGCTTTCTCCCTCGAGGCCCTAGTCTGGGGTATGCGACTCTCGTTTCCCTTCACCGGTCTGCCGTGAGTCTCGCTGACCGCTTCCCAGGCTTCCCCTTTGCCTTTGGCGTCTTCCAGAAATACTACACTACCCATGAGCCATTCGCAGGCTCAGAGCACATCGCAGTCATCGGAACCTGCGCCATGGTGCGTAAAGCCCCCTCCCCAAGCTCTCCCCAATTCTGCTCTAACTTCCTCAGGGCATCATGTACGTCTCTGGGCCGGTAATCATCGGTGCGATAAGGCGTTTCCCGAAGTACGGTCGATGGGCCCCGATCGTTGGCCTGCTCATCATGTGTTTCTCCCTGGCAATGAGTTCCTTCTCGAAGACCGTGACGCACTTGGTCATCACTCAGGGTGTCTTCTATGCCATCGGCGGGGGCATAGCATACTGTCCTTGCATCCTGTACATGGACGAGTGGTTTGTGAAGCGCAAAGGCTTCGCCTACGGCATAATGTGGTCCGGGACCGGCTTAGCAGGCGTTGTTCTGCCTCTGCTGCTCGAGTATCTGCTGGAGTCCCAGGGATTCCGCACGACGCTGCGAATCTGGTCCGGCATGCTCTTCGCCCTGACAGCTCCGCTGGCCATCTTTATCAAACCACGACTTCCCGTGGCAGAGGCAGTACACACCAAGTCCTTCAACCTGCGCTTTCTCTTCTCGCGTCCATTTGCGCTCTTCCAGCTGGCCAACATCATCGAAGCGTTGGGGTTCTTCCTTCCTGGCATTTACCTGCCCGTCTACGCGCAGTCGAGGGTCAACGCATCCTCCTTTCCCTCGGCTCTGACCATTCTCCTCATTAATGTCGCTTCGGTCTTCGGCTGTATCATAATGGGAGCCTTGATCGACCGATTCGACGTCACAACCTGCATCATGCTGTCCACAGCCGGCGCGTCCCTCGGAGTGCTTCTCATTTGGGGGTTCTCATCCAGCCTACCCGTGCTCTATCTTTTCTGCATAGTCTACGGCTTGTTCGCGGGCGCGTACACATCCGCCTGGCCGGGGATCATGAAGCAGATTGCGGCTCACGAGGGCGAGAAGGGAAGGGGTGTGGATACGAGCATGGTATTTGGATGTCTGGCGGCTGGTCGTGGAGTGGGCAACATCATATCCGGGCCCCTTAGTGAAGCGCTGATGAAGGGCATGCCATGGCAGGGAGCCGCTGCTGGCGGGTACGGCAGTGGTTATGGCACTCTGATCGTATTTACCGGCGTCACTGCCCTCTTCGGCGGCGCAAGTTATGCTTGGCGACGGGTCGGCTGGTTGTAAAGCTTCAATGGCTTGATTCAGGGGTTGAACGGTGAGGGTCAAAAGTGAGAACATTACGCAACGCGCGAATCTGGTGCTGTTCTTGGAGCATGTTGGCCAAACGATTCGAATCTTTAGGTAAAATAAATTAAAAGAATTAGAGTTCAAATGACCAAACAACACCATATCCCATATTAGGACCGTAAAGCCTTGGAACCACGAGCCTTTTTAAATTTGATACACCCTGCTCCAATCCCAGAGCCTCGAACCGCCAGATATGCAAGTCACTTTTGTAAAGACTGGTTCGCCGCCCAGCCAGCCAGCCATCTTCCCAGATGCACTCTACAATGCGCCAGTTTCCAATCCCGCTATTTTTTTGGTTTCCAATCCGTTCTAAAATGCAAAAATCCCATGAAAGTTTTTAGTATGTCGAGTCGGCCCTCGCCAATAAGGGCCGCTGATCCCATCTGTCGCCGTCGATGCTCTGCTCCTCCTCGTCTTCCTCCCCTTCATCGTCTACTCTGCTATACATGAAAAACTGTACAAATATTCCCATATCGAGAAGCAGGGTGCCCAAACTACCGGCCAGCCAGGACAGGTTGACGAGGATGTACTGCCCGTAGATGTGGCTTGCTTCTCCAGGTGCGCATCTCTTGTGTCTGCACCTGGGGTCGTAGGCGAAGATGGAGAGGACGTAGGTCAGGTTGCCTAGGCACGCGAATAGGAAGAAGAGCATGCTCACGCCCTCGGTGGACTTGCGTCGCCAATTGAGGAGCATCTGCGGTATCCGGGATCCAAGGTACAGCACTGCGCAGAAATATCCAAAGATCTGGCCCCAGAGATTGAATGTCACGACGGAGTCTTGTTTTCCGCTGTGATCTCCGCCTTCTGACGATGTCGGACTCCCGCGGCTCAAAAACCACCCTACTACTCCAGCTGCGCATACCATTAGAACGGCAGTGGTGTTCCACAGCACTGTCTGGAGCACCGTCGGCGCGGCTGGCGGCGTGGCCGGAGGCCCTTCGAGTAGGGGAACGGCAGGTGACAAGTTCGACCAGTCCGAGCCCCGACGTTCTCGATCCAATGTTGGAGCCAACAGCCCCGTTCGTTCGCTCGGCTCGCCAGCACGGTTTCGGACCTTCGGGGTCGGGGGAACCACTTCATCCTTCCAAGTAAAGCCGCGGTAATAAAAGCATTGCCCCAGAAGAACAACGTCGGCGATGGTGTAGTATATGGCTAGGATAATCTGGTAGAAAATTAGGACAGACGTTCCTGGATCGGGAACCCAGAATCAAGACGAACCATTGTGGGCAAAACACCCTGCAACACGGCGCCTAGAATATTGAAGACATCGCCCGCAAGCCACACTATTATGAAATGTAACGATAGACCGTCCGCGCTGCCTCGGCGGAAGTTTTCGAGGATTTGCGGCGAGAAGACAACGACCCAGCAGGCGATTGAGATGGAACTGTACAACCACACGTAGTTTAGCAACCCCGACTCTCAAAATAGACCAGTGCTCGCAACTGCTACTTACCCGCAAATTCCAGAGATTGCCTCGACATCGAGGTTCAGAAATTGAGTGGGCGGCGCCATGATGGTGGGGATATCTAGACTTCTAAGGATGATTGATAAAAAGATAAACTAGCTAATAAATGAATGGAACCCCAATCGATACCAATGCGACTCCGAATAAGACGTCGTTCGCTAAGTAAACAGCATCTGCCACGCCCATTAAAAGGAAAACTAAAAGGTATGATGTCTCTGGGGGACAAATTAGGCAGAGTCAGAAGGTGGGATGATGGAAATGAGAAGAAAGACTTTTTTCCCTTTCAATTAAAACACCGTTCTCGCTCGCGCTCACCTCGGTATTTGCAGGCTATGACTGGTCGCAGGTCGCGCCATGGCGCATTTGCCTTTAGTCCACGTGCGGCGAAAGAATTACTGATTTTAGCGAGGACAAAGACGTCACTTTTGGCACTTTACTGGGCTCCGGAAGTGGGGGGCCCAAGTAATTATAATGCGGGGAAACCTGGGAGCAGACAGAAAAGTTAAGTAATCCTAGAGGATATTTTACTGTACATACGGACTACCCCCTTTTTCGCACATCCAGGGACCTGAACCGACGGGCTGCACTTAAGATTATGCACAATTAATGCAGTTCTGTCTGAAGAAGGCTTCTATTGTGCAACCATGCGTCGAGGCGTCTACATCTACACCAGAACACGTATGTGGGTCGGCATGATAGGGTAGGTAGCTAGTAATACGCACAGCGCCACACCTGTCGGTCGGGACTGGAATCGGAGTGCTGGAAAAGCTTTAGCGGGTACCTTTCCAGCCGCAGAGGAACCACTTGAAATGCGCAATTCCTTCTCTTTCGATGGGAGAACATCGAATACAGTGACAAAGATGGGCCACGAACAGCTGCCACGTCCTCCCCCAGCACGCTCACCGCCTCTGCATTAGCTCCGCCGTCTCTCCCAGTCAACCCTGACAAGTGTCTGTGATTCAGCACCCGGCCCGAAGTGGCAGCACCGTTTCCATAACCGGACCTGTGGTTTCCCGACTTTCGGAACCTCTGGAGCACGATGGTGAACGAATTACTCATCATAGATAAGTGCCCGAAACTCGGTCCCACTTAAAACCGTAGACTCTTCATACTTCATCATCCATCCTCCGGTCCAACATTTTGCTTTATTCCTTATACGCTTGCGTACTCTATCAGCATAAAGAGACTTATTCTTGTCTCTTGTTGCATCATCTCTTATCGGCATGGGGACGCAGGGCCCTGAGCTCGAACCTCCTCTCGACGACCACTCGATGTTGGTTCGTAAGTTTGGCAAGGAGACCATCAACTACTTCTCGGGCAGTGCTCTCAACCGGCTGGCCTGGCTTCGTACAGACCATGCCTTCCTCAGATCTGCCTTCTCCTCCCCCGAGTCCTTCGTCATTGTTCTCAAAGACCTCACCCCGCTAGTCACCACTCCATCCGAGCTAGCATGCTTATCGGTTCAACATGTAACTCCCGTGACCGGTAGTGACCCGTTCGCACTGTCGGAGGAGGAAAGGATCAAAAACTACGACTCGACCGTGAAACGGCCGCTACTCATCTTCTTGGGCGTTTTAGAGGACAAGTCTGTTCCGTTCGAGTATCGAGGTATCAAGGGCCGACCTTGGTTTGCCCTTGATCTGACACCGAAAGAACCTTATGTCGAGGCTGCAAATGCCCTTGTCAAAGATTACAGTGACAAAGGAAATACCTTTCTTCAGTCCGCTCGCAACCTTGCGCTCAACGCGGTCGGCGGTGAGCTATCCTGGCCCGGAGATGCCTTGTTTTCCGGTTACTGATTGGGATATGCAGCCGGGATATTTGCTCAGGCACGCTCAGTTATGGACTGGAATAACCGGAACCCTTTTTGTGCGGGCTGTGGTCAGCCGACCCTGTCCATCAATGCGGGCTACAAGCGAGCGTGCCCTCCAACCGATCTCCGTGGATCGTCGACTGCTGTCGCCACAGCTGAATGCCCAACCCGAGCTGGTGTCTCCAATTTGAGCTTTCCCAGGACAGACCCCACAATGATTGCTGCCATCATCTCCGCCGATGGTCAGCGTGCATTGGTCGGGAGACAGAAGACGTGGCCTCCTCATTGGTATAGCACATTGGCGGGGTTCATCGAACCCGGAGAGTCCATCGAGGAGGCGGTTCGAAGAGAAGTGATGGAAGAGAGCGGTGTACGCGTTGGACGTGTCATTGTGCACTCAAGCCAGCCATGGCCGTACCCCGCCAGCTTGATGATTGGCGCGATTGGACAAGCTCTACCTGATGGCGAGACAATTGACCTCGGAAACGACCCCGAGTTGGATGATGCCAAGTGGGTTCCACTCGATGAACTTCGCGAAGCGCTGAAGGTTGGCGTAAGTGGACTTGGACAGCCGGCTCCAGAAGGCTACGTCGAAGGTGGACTGCGTTTGCCGGGACACACAGCCATCGCAAACCGACTCCTCACAGCTGTAGCAGAGGGCTATGTAACGACTGTGCCAAAGATGTGAGCAACGATTGCACTGTTAAATAGTCTTGGAAAGTTGCGAATGATATCGGGGATGATAGATAAATTTATAGCTACGTTGCACACTGCGATGCTAGCATTGTCGCGATGATCTGGTGAGCCCGTGGTTATTAGTGACGGTCATGTTTGAGCGGAGTGACTTGAAGTCGAACGCTGAGAGATATGGAACGAGGGCTGGGGGAATCGGGAAACGAAATTGTGGCCACATGGCAAGGCGGGTGCTCTTCCGACCAAGGTTGGATTGAGCATGTATTTGACGACTCCAGACATAAGATTATGTAAAATATCGTCTGCACCGCTCGTATCGCAGGACGCAAAACGGCCGGTAAAAACAGAAACGGTGGACGGCATGTCGTATGACATTGGCGATGATCCGGCGACGAACCCTTAGCAGATAATCTTTGATATCGCTACTCCAAGTTGGCCACCGGCGCGGTTCAAGGACGTGTAAGCCTCATTAAGTTATATTCTTTCAGAAAAAGAAAGACGCCGCATCTTCCCCATCTCATTTCAGATGAAGTTAGCCTTGGTCCTTTCCCAGAAACCCATGGGTGGCTGCGGCTCTGCGGGACGATGCACGATCGGGTTCGCGAGCGCTGTGATCAGGCCATCACGTGTGGGGCTGAGAAATGGCGGGGACATTTAATCCAATCCCAGCGGCCCCCCCCTAAGAACCCTGGAATGAGATCCACGGGGGTGCCACCCAACGGCTTGACAGGGGGGGGCAAGCAGCTAGGTTACTTAGATTACCTGCCAAGCCCAAATAAACCTCCACTTGTCAAGAATCCATCTATCGCTGACCGGCTGTCGCTCCAATTGCTCAAATCAAGCTCGAAGTTTCTCTTGTGCTGGCACAACCGCGTACAAAGATGTATCACCTCGCCAAAGGCCTCTACCTCCTGGCCACCAGCAAAGAAGGCTCGGCTCCACCCGCCCCTCTGTCCTGAAAGCTGCAGTTCCTAACACTGATTCCAGAATACTCGGTCATCCTCCTCGGCCTCGACAATGCGGGCAAGACCACTTTCCACGAGCAAGTCAAAGCCATCTTCCTCCCGGGCCACCCGGATCCGAAACTCAAAACCGTGCCGACCGTCGGCCAGAATGTCTCGACAATAACCCTGCCCGACATGTACCTCAAAATCTGGGACGTTGGCGGCCAGCACTCGCTCCGCAAGCTCTGGCAGAGCTACTACGCCTCGGCGCACGCCATAGTCTTCATCATCGACAGCACGGATATCGGGGACGGCAACCTGGAGCACGAAGATTCGGGGCGGCTGGACGAATGCAGGCTCGTGCTGGAGGATGTGCTGCAGCATTCCGAAACGGAGGGCGTGCCGGTGCTGGTGCTGGCGAACAAACAGGATCGGGAGGACTGCGTGGAGGTTGTGAGGATCAAGGAGGGGTTGGTGAAGAAGGTGTTTGAAGGGGAGAAGGCGAGCGGTATACGGGATTCTAGGGTATTGCCCGTGAGTGCGCTTACGGGAACGGGGGTGAGGGAGGCGGTGGAGTGGGTTCGGTCGAGGGTTAAGTGGAATAAGGAGGGGCGGCCGCCGGTCATGAGGTGACGGCATGGCAGATTTGGATATGTGGACGGTCGGTGCGAGAATTTCTACTTCGGACGGCAGGCGTTAAAAGAGGTTTGGCGCAATAGGATATCTGGCTCTATCTGACCAGCCAGCGAAGCCTAGCATGGCATGAACTGGACTCATTTTACGATGCCTTCCCTGGGTATCATTTTACATTTTGAGACTATGCGTCTGGTAATCTATCATTTTCCGCCGAGAGTTCGGCTATCAGCCCGCCCATGTCCCTCCGTTTGGCATCCTCCACCAGTCTCTGGTCCAGAAACGTCGAGAAGTCCTTGACCTTGTTCAACGCCACCGCAGCACACTGCAGCAGCAGGACGGCATCCACGGGTGTGCCCCCCAGCTTCGAGATCTGACATATCTCGCCGTGCTTGTTGAGGCTGATGGTACAGCTGCCGACCCGTAGCGCCTCCTCCATCCACGTCGCATCCGCGAGCATGATCTCGCCTTCGTCGCCGTAGAAGCTGAACGTCACGCAGAAGGGCGAATGCAGCCAGCTCAGCGGCACGGGCTCCCGCTCGGCCGGCGTGTAGACTGTGAGGGTCTCGCCTTCGATGCTTGTGTCGGGTTTCCGGAAGTGGCGGAGGGCCGCTACGGTGGCTAGACAGGATGGATCGATTATGTTTCCGTCGTGGGAGAGAACGTGGACGTCCACGCGAATGGACCAGCATTTCTGTCCCGCGATGAGGCAAAGCGATTCCGTGTCTAGGGCTCCTGATCGACGGATCGTCTTCTCTAGCAATCTCGAGAGCAGTATCTCTGTTTCTGTTGGCCTGTTGACTTCGAAGGCGGGCGAGACCATGGGGCTAAGCTCCGTTGATATTTGGAAGACACCATCGAACGGTCGGTCTGTGTACGGCACCGTAACTTCAGCTGAGACTTTGACCAAGACTCTGTGAGATCATTAGCAACTTGAGAGATCCGTACATTGGTCTGCCGAGTGTGCCCGTACCTCGTCTTGCCCAATGTCACAGTCGCTACGCCATACTCGTCCCCAAACGTGAGTTCCAGCCGTCTATACTGATCGAACTCACGACCGTCGAGCCTTAGGTTCTCCTGGAGGGCTTGGATCACAAAGGCCTTCTCATTAGCTGAGGGCTCAGCTTCTCGAGGCATCTTGGCGTGACTCGGTTTGAGATTTTCTGCTTATGGCATTTTTAGTCTGAAAGCGCACTAAGATTTCTTTCTTAACCTTACTCAGTGAGTCGGGTCGTCTGGATCGCATTGGTGGGGTGCTGTGGAAAATTCTGCCAGGCGGTGTGACTGCTTATTTCACCTGCAGCCAGCCTCAGCACTCCTCAAGGTTTCCATCATCAAACCATCTCGACGTGCTATCTAGAGCAGATTTAATCCCCACCCACTTCCTGATACGCGCACTTAGGAACCGCCAAAATGACAACAGCTCATAGACCAACCTTTGATCCCGTACGTATCCATTGGTCTCTTTGATTGTGCACAACTAACAATTCCCAGGCGAGAGGGAAAGAAGCGCTCCGCGGCCCTGCCTACCACCAACGTCTCCTCCCCGCCTACACGCAGCTCAAGTTCCGCCAGGCCGGTCAAGGTGGCGATGCCGACCATCAAGAGCGTGACCTAGCCGCGGATCTTCTCGCTGCCGAGCGCGCCCACTACGCCAAGAAGAACGGCGGCGCTCTCCCGGCCGACGATGAGGACGAACCCATGACTGGAACGCCAGGTGGGGTCAAACGGCCGCTCGAAGCTGGCTCGCAGGCGGACGGGGAAGAAGACTTCGATGCTAAGCGGAGAAGAATACTGGAGGAGACGCGCGACATTGATGCAGATTCGGAGGTCGACGACGAAGACGGCAGCGACAGCGATGAAGACTCGGACGACGAGGAGGCCGAGCTGCAGAGGGAGATGGAGAAGATTCGGCGCGAGAGAGCCGAGAAACGAGAGCGAGAGGAGCAAGAGAAGGCGAAGGTTGAAGAGGACGAGAGGGAACGTGACATTGCGATGGGGAACCCGTTGCTCAATAAGCAAGATTATGCTATGAAACGACGATGGGACGACGATGTGGTATTTAAGAACCAAGCGAGGGGAACAGAGGAGAAGGGCAAGAAGAAGGAGTTCATAAACGTGAGTACTCCAAATTTTGGCCATGAGCGTATGATACTGACGACCGTATTAGGATCTCCTTCGGTCAGACTTCCACAGACGTTTCATGAGCAAATATGTCAGATAGAATGGCGTTCATTTTCACATCCAAATAGAAGAAGAGTGGGATTGGAGGTGATATCCCAATCATTCTTTCCAACGGTCCAGCAACTATATCGACTCACAAGAAATGCCTCGGGGGTAACGCCACATCTCGGTCACGCTACAAGATCTTCTTAAACTCTCCCCTAGCTCTCACCACCCCCGCCTCCTTGTCAATGAATTTTTTCTCATCCGGCTCGATCACCGTCAGATAGTACTCATCCTGGAACGCCGCCGCAAAGCACTCAAAATCCGGGAGCTCAAAGATGGCGCAGCCGTCAAACTCCTCCAGGGGGTTCGCGTTGTGCGATTCTGGGCCAATGGGCTTTACGCCCTTGTTCAGAGCTGGTGTCGCATGCACCTGGGACACATGGTCAGATACCACTGCATTGGTATATAATGAGTCGGGGATATGGCGGTGTTACCTGTGTGTATGAGATGAAGCCATACTTTTTCGTCCAGGGCTGGACGAGGGGCCCGTGGACGTTCTCCCAGTGGTCGTAGAATTGCTCAGGCGTGAGGCCGGGTTTTCGTTTGATGAATGAGACGCTGGAAACGGTTTTGACTTGCTGCTTTGCGTTTGTGTCTGCCATTGTATGAGTTGGGTGGTTTGAAGCGACGGGCACTGTATGGAGTTCTAGGGACAACCTCAGCTTCCAAACGATGAAACCTGTGGATAAGAATGCGATAGAGTGTTAGAATAGAGGTTGAAATTTTTGTAATACTTTGGATCCTTTCCTTTCGAGTGAGCCTGGGAACTATTTCCAACTACTTGTCATTGCCAATGTCCGGAAAACAGCAACCGGCGGCGCATCAGGCACAACAACTCCGCAATTTACAAACTAGTTCGTCTGCACCCCGCGCTGCTAACGAACCAGCCCGAGCCGCACTAGAGTATCATACATAGACTGGAGCAATATTGGCTTCAAGTTTCCCAAGTGGGTGCATAGGCTTTTACGGACCTGTGTGGAATGTAACTCCCTTTCCCGCACGATGTAGAGGAATAGAGTTGCAAGAGGATTTGGGTCATGATAAGTTAACTTTTACAACGGCTTTTGGCCTTAGTTTTAGAATGCCGAAGATTTTGTCTAATCCGACAAGACAATGACCCTAGTCCTTTCCCAGGAATGATCCGTTCCTATACGGCCGTACCTAATTTTCCACCCGGAATTCCGATGGGCACGCATGACCAGCTCCTAAGAAGATGCCGCATGTTCGGGCCCAGTAAATTAATGCCCATGAGGTGAGAGAATCGCGTCTCAGTGCTGATCCTTATAGCTCTGTGGCTTGCCATCACGCATGAGACGGATTTTGTGGGTGCTTCAGAAACCATCCACAACCAACGGCTCCATGGCGCTACCTGGCCATTAACTCCAACGCCCAGCTTCACGTTCAGCTTCCAGTCTTTGCATACGCTCTTCCTCATCTCCGACACTGATGGCCTCACTCCGGCGACCCTTTCGACGCCCTCGACGGCCCTCATCCCCGTCATCACGGCCGCGTTTGGAGCCGGAGAGACCGGTCAATCCAGCAATCCTCTGTGTTTCCTTCAGCAAACGCTCCCGATCCCTTGCCTCGCGCTCGAGTGCATGAGGATCTTTAGTTGGGGCTCCAGAAGTTGGCTTGCTACCAGTTGTGACTGAGGCTTGAGATGCTCGGCGACTGTTGTCATGCCGGTCTGAGGAAGGCATACTGTGCTTTCTGCCAGCGCCTTTAATTTCGAATGCCGCTCGTGGTCCGGTTGGCGGGTTGAACTCCTTCTCAACAGGGGTAGGCGGTTCGGTCGAGTGCTTTCGGCTGCTTCGGTGACGGTGCTCCTTGTCTCTGTACTTGTCTCGATTTCGATCTTTCTCCTTATCACGATCCTTACGGTCGCGATCGTAGTCTCGATCACGATGTGAGCGATGACTGGACTTTCTGCGATGATCATAGTCATCTTCTTCTCTATGCTTTTCTTTATCCCTATCACGCCGCTTGTCTTCACGATCCCTGCGGCTGCGATGGCCTGATCTTTTTGAGTCGTCCGGCGATGTTGATCTTGATTTCTCGTCATACTCATCATCTCTGGTCCGAGGTTTCGTATCATCATCATCACCACGCACGGAGTGCTTCCTGCTTCGATGCTTTCGACGGCGATGGTCGTCGTCCTGCTCATCACCAGATTTAGAGTCAGAGCGATGGCGCCTCCGCCGATGGCGCTCGCTTCTACGATCTGGGCTTCGGCTTCTACTGGGAGACCTAGATCTCGAGTAGTTGCGCTCCCGGTTGTCATGGTCTCTATCACGACTCTTTTCGTAGTCCTTCTCACGATCTCTACCGACATCCTCGTAACGAACCCGATCATTCTCCTTGGCACGTTCTGGAGAATTACTCCTAGACTTCAGATGCTCTGCATCTGGACTAGGCAAACCAGTACCATTACCCTGCACAGGCTGAATCCTGTCATTTGGTAGCAATCCGCGAGCCCGAAGGTTTGGAAGGCTGGTGTTTGGTAAGCCCTGGCGCATTGCCTTTGGGCCTTTAGGAGCATTCAGGGGAACATCAGGTACAGTAGGTGCAAAGCCCATGCTAGGGTGAATATGCTTCCCGCCACGTGGAGGTGGCATACCATAATCTGTCGGCATAGCATTGCCATTTAACGTAGAACGATGGTCACCAGCAACTAGCGCAGATGTTGACGCATCTCCAGGGGCTTCTGGACCTGATGCATCACCATGTGCAACTAACTCGTTGTGGCCCTTCTCTTTGGTTTGTGTATTGTCAGATGCTTCGCGGTTAATATCCTCTTCGCCATCTTTTGACCCATCCTGAGGTTTATCCCCGCTGGTCTCGTGATCATTGGCATCTGGACGAATTTCGCGCCCAAACTCATCCACGTTGCGTGACTCGTTCGATTCGCTTGGCCCTGTCGGCAAATTATTCTGGTCCTGAGTGGACATGCCCTGTCCATACTGAGGTTGCATCTGACTTTGTTCTGAAAAGTCAGAATTTTGACCATATGCTGGATATCCTCCCCCCCCTCGAGGATAGCCGACGTGACCGCGCCCTCGCCCACGACCACGTCCACGGTTGCCGAAGCTGTTTTGTCGATAATCATTGAATTGTTGACCATAATTACCTTGATTGTATCCTGTTTGGAATCCTGTGTTGTTATACGTTCCAAAGTCACCAGATCCCATGCCAGGAGCATTTGCATGATTGAAATTATCTTGGCCGAAATTCCATGATTGTTGCCCGTTCCAGTTATTATTGGAGCCAGAGCCATAACCACCGCCAAAGCCTCCTATGCCCATGCCTTGAGAACCGAAGCCACCGCTCATGTACATGTTCTGCATCGCCATCGGGTCCATACCCATTCCTGGCATTCCTTCATGGTTGTTAGCTTCGTGGGTGTCTGCAATGTACGGACTGACAGCTTACCTATCATGGGAAAATTGCCGAATGCGTTAGGTGCCATCCCGTTCTGCATAGCCATCATCATTTGCATTTGGTTCATGTCGCCATTGCCAGCAAAGTTCATGTTTGGATATGCTCCTCCATTCATGGCACCGAAACCAAAGCTGCCATTGGGGTCGTTCTGAGTCTGGCTACCGTCATCGGCATCAGCTTCTTGTGATTGGTGGCCTGTTTCACCGACAGTATTCTCATTATCGCGAGCAGCCACACCCTGTGCATCATCGGGATGAGTCTCATTTGAGGCGCTTTCTTGGACTTGGGTCGCCTCATCCTAGTGACTGATAAGCAAAGTAGTCAAGTGGGGCCAAGTCAGTAAAAGCCTACCTGACCAGTAAGCTGGGTCGACGCTTCCGCAGAGGCCTCCTTCGCGCGATCAAGAGAGGGTCTCCCTGGCTCGGAATCCGAACGTTGCGGCTCAGTTTGGGAGACTGAAGTGGTGAATGACAGCGACGACGCCTCTACGAGAGGCGATTGAATCGCTGCAATGAATTGTGCATTAGGCTTCGCATCAACAGGGGTGGCAGGAGCCGAGTCCCTTCGTTCCTTGAGCCGAGCTTCCTCTCGCTTCTTTTCCTGGGTTCGAAGAAACACCTTTATAGTAGTTCGTAGGGACTTGTGTGGTTTGCAGTCGTCGGCCGATAGCGGGGAATGTTCGCAGACAGGGCATGATGTGGGAAGGGTCGATTGGCCTATGCACTTGTCAGAACTCTTCGCACCAGTCGTGTGAATCTGACTCGTGGCTCACATGTCTCACAGATGGCCTGTTCGCAACAGGGCAGGCGGAAAGCATTCACTGCAAGTTTGCTGCATATTGCGCAACGAAGCTTGATGGGAATATCATCAGGAGGAAGCGAGCTGGAGGAGTCAGTCATGTTAGCAAACCCGCTCTCGAGGACTCATCGTGTGAACGGCAACCTACCTGATTAGCTCGGCCTGAGCGGGAGTGATAGACGAAGCCATGTCGTCGACACAGCAGGCTGGTTATGAAGTCCGCTGCATGAGGAGGAGGCTGAAGGATCAAAGTATAGAACTTGCCAACCGCGCGACGTAGGGTCGGCCGATGAATCCTTGATTTCAATCAGGTGATGCTGTCATAGCGGGAACAGTGTTCGGTGAGAGTGCGATTGGGACTTGGAAAAAAAGATTCTCGAAACTGAGGAGACGGGAAGAGTGGGGACGAGACGCGTTTCGATCTACCAATCACGTGTCGGCTCTGGTAGTAGCCTCACCTCAGCCTCGTCTAGCTGGGACGTCTGCTCTCGATGATTCTAGGCACAGGACTCACAGCAGTGTCCAAAGTGTCACTAAATAGGGATTGAAGCCATGCGGCGGTCTCATCATTCTGCTTGCTATATTTCTAAGGTGTGGGTTGTCTTCCAAGTTTGCTACAACAGAACACTATGATACGAGGCGCTGGTAGAACTCTTCGAGATACGCTCACAGTTTATTACTATATCGTAGTCAGGACACAGGTGGGAGGAAATTATCCCCACCGGACTCATGAATAATTCCAAGCTGCTACCGGACGAACCTGTGCCTCCAGACGACCAAGGAAGAAAATGCAATACAAGACAAGGACACCCTACACCATCCCGACACCACCACCTCCTCCCATTAGCAGGCGCAACCCTCCTTTGCGTCCGCTCTAGGACCAGTCAAGTTTACTCGCTGCTCCTCTCCGGCTCGGCCAGCAGCCTGGGATGCACCGGGGCCTCTCGCACTCTTTAGCGACGTTTCCGGGATGGCATTCGCAATGGCCGTGAAGACCTCCGTGACGTTATGGCCCGTCTTGGCACTCGTCTCGAAGAACAACAGGCTCTCCTCATCAGCATAGGTCTTTGCCTCATCTGTCGAGATCTTTCTTGCATCGCCCGAGTCCTCTCCTTCGCCATCTTCGCTATCAGCGGCAGCTCCGGAATCTCCGTTATTTGTCAAATCCAACTTGTTGCCAACCAGAGCGATCACGATGCCAGGTGATGCTTGTCGTTGCAACTCCGCAACCCAGTGCTTGGCCTTGATGAGGGATGTGGGTTTAGTCAGGTCGTAGACGACGAGGGCTGCTTGCGCATTTCGGTAGTACATTGGTGCAAGTGATGCGAATCGTTCCTGGCCAGCCGTATCCCATATCTCAAACTTGATCGTCCGGCTTGGTAGATTACACTTTTGTGTGAGGAACGCAGCTGTAAATACAGTTGGATTAGCTCGGTTCTTCCAGTACAGAGTACAGGCCGATAGCCATACCTCCAATAGTCGGCTCCTTATTCTCTTGGAAGTCGTTATTGACGAACCGCAAAACTAGCGACGACTGTCTTACAGTTAGCCCCAGTAAGAAGCAGTGTTTGCCAGGATAACAAATACCTTGCCAACAGCAGCTTCGCCAAGAAGCACAAGCTTCACGCTACTGCTCGGCTTTGGAGCAGCATTGCCGGATCCGTCCATCTTTATTACGGTGGCGTAGATAACTGAGCTGGATGAATTCTTCGAAAGAAACTCTTAAGAAACGAGGATGGGATGGAATTGGTATCTGATGCAGGCGAAGATGGAACCCTGGGAAAGACAGGCGACGGTACTGAGTTCTGCTGCCTTTGGAGAAGAGTGACGTGATAGGTTGGAGTTGCTGGTCACTGAAACAAAATGGTGGTGTGAGGCGGAATTATGACGAAGCAACCAGGGAGCCAGAGGCCGGTCAGGTAGGTAGCCAAAACAGTCCGAAATTCATGGGGGCCGGGAGGGGCAGCGGTCAATAGTTCTGCCGGGGCCGCCTATTCCCCGCCAAAAAAGAAAAAAAGTCCAGAACGGCAGAAAAAAAGATACGATCAAAAGATCGGTACGAGATCCGTCCCATTTTCTTCTTCAAGTCAAATTGACCGTATATTTCCACCTATCCCGCTGGTACTTTCTGTATCCGAGCGTCCTTAGGAAAACATGGCAGCTCAATCAGGGAGAAAGGCCAATTTTGCAAAGCCATTTCCCCAGGAATTAGCTACCAAGAAGACAACTCTACTGGACGACAGCGACTCGGACGAGGAGGACGGGGGGGCCAATATCGGTACTACCGAATTGAAGGTCAACAAGGAATACGCACGCAAATTCGAGCACAACAAGAAGCGAGAAGAACTTCAAAGGCGTAAGGCGATTTCTCAGATTTTAAGTTACCCTTATTAACTCTTTTTAGTGGAAGAAAAGTACAAGACAAAGCCGTCGTCAGCGAACACAAGACCAGGAGAAGATGACGGCTCAGAGTCCTCGTCCTCTGACGAAACAGAAGATGAAGAAGGATTTTTGGCGACAGAGGACTTAGATGCACAGATTTCGGCTACCTTACAGGCAATTCGGAGCAAGGATCCCCGAGTCTACGATACCAAAGTCACGTTCTTCGAAGCTACAGAACAGACTGGCCCAGACACAGCCCCTGATGAAACGAAGGAGAAGCCTATTTTCTTGAGAGATTATCATCGAGAGAAGATTCTAGCTGGGGGCATAGGCGCTTTGGAAGATGACGAGGAAGAGACGCCGCAGACGTACACCCAGGAGCAGGATAACTTCAAAAAGGCTATCCTGTCTGAAATTAACGCTGTCACGGCTGGCGGTGCATCCGACGATGAAAGCGAAGAAGATGACTTTGTGAAAAGAAAAGAGCCCGTCAAGGTCAATTCCAATGGCGTCCACCCATCTCGCGCGGCCGCCCTGAAGGTTTCCGATGTGGACGTTGCAAATGCAGACAAAGACCCGGAAACATTCCTCTCCAACTTCATGACATCAAGAGCGTGGCTTCCAGAAGGAGGAAACAACTGGAAAGCCTTCGAGTCAGACGAAGGCGAGAGCGAGGATGACAGGGCGGAAGCATTTGAGCAGGCATATAACCTGCGATTCGAAGATCCAGAAAAGAGCAACGAAATACTGAAGACCTACGCCAGAGATGTGGCGGCTGCGCGATCTGTCCGTCGCGACCAAGCAACCGGCAGGAAACGGCAGCGAGAGCTGGAAAAGGAGAAGAAGGAGGCAGAGAAGCAACTGCGGCATGAGGAGAAGGCCCGTCTTCGACGCCTAAAGCTCGACGAGGCCGAGGAGAAGTTGCGAAAGATCAAGCATGCTGCTGGTTTGAGCGGTAAGCAGGTCAAAGACGAAGACTTGGTAAAGTTTCTGGACGATGCATGGGAGGACGATAAGTGGGAGGACGAGATGCAGAGGCGGTTCGGCGATGATTACTATGCAGAAGTGGAAAACGGATCTGGATCGGAAGATGACGCAGAAGAAGAAGCGGATGGCGCAACAAAGAAGAAAAACCGCCCGAAGAAACCAAAATGGGACGACGATATTGATATCAAGGACATCGTGCCGGACTTCAAAGACAACGACGACCGACCTGAGATTACCCTCACCGACTCGGAAGCTGATAACGACGCTGGAGGCGAAGAGGGAGACGAGGACGACGAGGACGGCGATGATCGCCCTTCCAAGAAGCGGAAAACCGTCAAGGACCAGAAGAAAGAGCGCATAGCCTCCAAGAAAGCGGCCAAAGCCCAACGCGCCAAGCTCGAAGCCCTCGTCGACGCGCACATGGACCTCGACGTCCCCGGGGCATCGTCCAGCTCTAACACCCATGGTGTCTTCAAGTACCGCGAAACGTCACCAACCTCGTTCGGCATGACGGCGCGCGATATCCTCCTCGCTCCCTCGGACGCAGCCCTGAACCAGTTTGTGGGCCTGAAGAAGTTCGCCCCATACAGGGACGTCGAGAAGAAGAGGAAGGACAAGAAGCGGCTGAACAAAAAGGCGCGACTGCGGCAGTGGCGCAAGGAGGTGTTTGGCAGGGAGTTCGAGCGGACGGGCCCGACGTTCGGTTTCGAAGCCGTCGTGGGAGCGGCGGATGTGGAGAAGGACGGCGGTGCGCAGCTGGTGGATGGCGGAGAGGCCGTAGAGACCAAGAAGAAGCGGAAGAGGTCGAGGGGGAAGAAAGGCGGCGAGTGAATGCGGAGAGTGAATGCGGAGATTGCATCTTAGTCCCCCTTCTTCTCGGTGCATCTGAACATAGAGTAAATAGACCTAGATACCAGGAAACCACCGAATACCAAGCATGTCACATTCAACGCCGAGGGACAGCAGTTTTGGATGTTCAACGTGTTCGTAATGCACAAAGGTGGTATCTACCAAATGGGAAACGCTAAACCCTTTCCCGCAGCTATAAATATGCAAATCCGTAGATCTTGTCCCACCCCCAAAGACATATACAGTCCACCAAACCTGGCCCAACACCAACTCCTCCATTTCCTGAAGAACGCACTCAAAGGTGCGTCCATGCCTTGGTTTCCTCCAGTCGTTCCCGTTCCCGTTCCCGCCCGAGCTCCAAACGTGACAACTTTGTACAGATGCGTTGACCTTCATAAACGGCATGTCTTATCCTCTGACCGGGATATGATCAGTGTCCCGCGCGATGCAGGCCCCCGAGGTTGCCGCTCGGGGTCGACATGCCGCTCCCGCCAAACATATTACCAAAGGCATCGAGGTTTCCCATACCGAGCCCCATGTCCTGGCCAATCTCGGGTGGCTCCATGTTGAACGGCATGAACCATGCCGACGACGCCTCCTGCCCACCGAATCCCGAGTTTAGTCCGTCTTGTGGGTGGCCATGTCCGTGGCCATGTCCGTGGCTATGCCCATGGCCATGACCGTGACTGTGACCGTGGCCGCCGTTCATACTTGCGCGGCCGTGAGCACGTGGCCGGACGCCATCGCCGTGTCCCCCTTGTGCTCTGTGGGCGCTGGTGGGCATTCCTTCCCAGTCCGAGACACCATCGAGGATGTTCTGCTGCCCTCCCATATTCCCTTGTTCCAGCGAGTACGCCCCGAATACCAGCTGTCGGTCGAGGGGTTGCAAGATTCCGTTGGCTTGCTGCGATAGCTGCATGGATAGCACATCAGGAGAATAGTACGATGTTGGTGCATGGTGGTGATGACCAAACTGATTGACGGTAACCGGACTGATTGGGGATAAGGCGTGATAAGAGTTGGCAGCCTGGGAGTGGGGGATAGTGAGGGGGTTGAAGCTCGCAGGACCACTTGTCTGACCACCGAGAGCACCAGAAAAGCGTCTCTGGTGTTGTAATCGTGCACTCAGCTGCTCAGACGCCGACGGTCCATTGAAATCAGTCATCAAGGGCTCAAGTTGCTGTTGCTCTGCTCTCGACATGCCGCCAGGCTTCTTCCCAACAAATGACTTCCGTTTCATTGTATGCGGCCGCTGGCCTTCTCTGCTTTCTGCGCTCTGCGGCGGCGACAGAGTTGTAAAGAATTCTTCCACAGTGTGCAGCTCCGGTTTTTGCTCCAGCACGGCATCCTCTCCCTTCTCCTTCTTCTTGTAGGAAGCAGGATCCCCAAAATCAGAGTGTGATACACCATGTGGATATCTGTCAAACCAATCTCCGTACTGGAATATGGGCGAGGCAGTCGCACTCTCATTCGCCGGGGCTCCCTGTCTCGCTGCATCGGCGCAGGTCCGATACTGCTCTCGAAGATTCTCCGACATCCAATGGAACATGCCCCAGTATCGCTTCATCTTCGAAAGAAATTTGACATTCGTTGCCAGATTGCGCTTCGAGGTCGCTTCCATAGAAGGGTTGCCCGAGAAGATTCCGAAAATATGTACAGTGCTAGACGAAAATGCGCAGTAGCCGACGAATGGCGCTGCCACAATGTATGGTTCTGCGTCCTTGAGGAGGTCCGAGATGCGATTTGCTGCTGCAAACGTTTTTGCTCGGGCCTTTGTAACGAACGCCTTTGGGGACTCCTGGGATGACCCACCGGGTGAGGCTATGGCCGCAACCCGATTCATAAAGAGAATGTTCTGCTGGATGGCAATGTGCAGGAACAGAAACTGATTTGCCATGTTCTCAGTGTCATGTAGTTGCAGATTGTCCGTCGAGTACTTGAGAGACTCAGGAAGTGCCGTAACAACATCTTCCGCTTCCTTGGAAAGCTTGGCGTATTGAGATTCTGTGCTCCAGACTGGGTGAGGGTCCAATTCCTTCCCTTCCTGGTTGAGATAGCTGATAATCCTCCCCCATATCGCTATGACTCGAATCATGTAGGCGGCAACCCCCATATTCTCCTTCGCATCAGCAAGATGCCCGTCGTCGGGAGATACGGGATGGGGAACCTTTCCATCCAGCGTTTCAGTTGGTGCTGGCATATCAAGTTGAAAGTATTTCTCCTTGATTGGTAAGGGAATCTTTATGGTGTCCTCTCTCACGAACATCGGCCTATCCGTGCCTGACGAGTTGAATCGATCCATCAAGAAGCAAGCCCACATGGTCCTCCTCCGTATTTCCCGGTCGATGAAGCTCAACTGCGAAGCGCCAGTCTGTCTCTGAGGGTCATACTCGAGATCCTTGTGTAGCTGGAGGGCGAAAGCCATGCGAATAGCCTGACCACCAAGTGCCCAACTCCTCCCACCATGGCAAGTGCCGAACTCGTGAAGGCCGAGGATCAAGAGGCAGGTCAGGATCGTAATGTTGGGCCACTCGTATCTTTTGGTGCATATATCACGAGCATGCAATGCCCATTCTTCGCCTCGAAGAAAATTCGGCAACGTGTTGAGCTTGGGATGATTAGAGAAGCGGGCTGCGACAGCGCACACGGAGAGTATGAGGACTGGCGGCAAGGCACCGGCTCTAAGAAATACTTTAGTAATCGCAGATCATGCAATGGCGGGAACACTTACCTCAGCTTCCGCATATAACTAGGTTTGTGGAGCAGATGATATGCCTGGCCGTAAATATTCTCGAAGAAAACCTCAGCTAAATGTTCTTGGATTTCCTTTGATGGCAAGGCATCAAGACCCTCAAGGAACAACTTGTTCTCTTCGGCTTCCTGGATCTGCAGCGATGTTGGTTTTCCAGATCCGTCGGCCTTTGCCTTCGTTGACGACCTTGCCCAGTGGTCTAGGTCTGGGCCGAATGCCTCGTCCGCAGCGCGTTTCTTGGTCGTCGCCTTGGCTACTGGCTGAGTTCCAGGAATGGCGGGCTTGACAATAGCCCTCGTCACTGCCGGTGCAGATGCATCCTGTTCTGCCTTGGGAACGATCTTGATAATTCGTTCTTCCATTCGTTTCAATCGCTTATCCAGCATCGCCATATAGTCAGTACGAGGCGCGGCCTTCCGAGTCGTCACCTTGTAAACGCAGGGGATGCGGGATCGAAGACAGTGTTTGCAGGCCGGTTTTTCTCCAGAGCAGCGAATCTTCTTCCGCCGACAGGCTATACAAGCCAGTGGCAGTCGCTTTCGTTCCTTGCCAGCTTTGGTCTTCAATTCACTCCATGCCGGCACAGTGTCGGACTTGTCGTCCTTCGACTTGCCTCCAAAATCGGTTCCGTCACCTGGGCCGCGGGAAGAGAGACCAAATTCGTCAGCGACGGAGTCCTCGAGAGAGTTTGGACCGCCCGGACCACTGTCATCGCTACCATCGTCTGAAATATCCATGCTATGCCTTCTGTGGTCTACACCGTGACCCCGAAAACCGACGCCCTGGGAAGCCACAGAGTTTTGTCGGCCGCCCATGGATGAGATTGACTGCCGGTGGTCTGGTTGATAGACACGTGAGGCATGGTCTTCGAATTTCGGGTCGCCGAGGGAAACCATTGATTCTTGGTCTTGAAGGCCTTGATAAGAGAAAGAAAAATCTTCAAAGTGAGATCCGTCGATCAAATTGTGCGAGGCAACGGCAGAGTGAGAACCGTCATCGGCGGCAGGGTCCAGAGAGTAAGCCTGGATAGATGACGAGGATGGCGGCATTAGTGAGTTTTCAGAGTCGCCGTCTGGTTGAGACATGTCAAGGCCAGCAGCTTGAAAAAGATTGCTTTCAAGCTGGGAGCGAGTGGATGACATCGTTTTGTGATCTGTCGCAGAAACGGGAAAAAGATCAACGACGAGGCGACTGGAGAAGTCGGAACTATGGCCTTTCCCATATGTGTGATCCGGCTCCCCGCACGCCACCAGGCGTTGGTGATGGAATAGGGCCTGCCTCTGTGTGCTAGTGATATCTGATCAGAGCGGGGATGGGTTGACCGGGGGGTTATGAAGGGGCTGTCAAGTCGACCATGATATGATCATCAAATGCCCCTGTGCGCGATTCTCTTTCTCTCCGTTTGTTGCGGAATTCTTCGAGGAGAGAAATCAAGGATATGCCAGCTGCGGTGACCCGGGAACTCGACTTGCGATCGAAGAAATGGTGGTGGGGGGGGAGGATGAAGGTAAAAAGCTGGGGTTGAGCTTGGGTAATGGACGGGTTCTGATTGCTGGCCTACGGCGGGCGAGTGAGCGATCCGTCGCAAACGAAGCGTGTTCGGCGGCCAAATTGTGGGGTAGATAGATGGGCGTTTTCCGCTTCTGTTGTATTCGGGTGCACCTCGCCTCGTGATTAAGCTACAAGGAGCAAATGTCGGACGGAGACTAGCAAGGTGGTACTATCCCTCTCAAGCCTCAACTTGGCATGGACTGGCACTTTTGATGTCGGTAGGGACTCGGAAGATATGCAGGTGCAATATACGTAGACTTCCGCTGCAGATGGAACACGCAGAAAACGAGATGATGAAAGTGCGGTGGAGGGAAGAAAACGAAAAGGGAAGAGATGGGACGGATGAGAGGAGGGAGGAGGAGAGAGAAGAGATCCGTGGAGTGGATGAAAGAGGAAAGCAGCCAAAATTGATTAAGACGACAAGACAGTGATGACATACAGGCTGGTCCCTGTATTTAGTTAGTATTAGTTATTGCACCCTGTGGATGCGCGCAATAGTTCCTTCACACCCCTCATGATATAAGATCAGGGAGGAGGACTTATCAGCGGTTTTAGTAACAGGAAGCCGAAAGCAGAAAGCAAGCAAACTACACCAGCCAGCCCAGCCCAGCCAGCCATCCATCCATCCATCCATTCCATCCAGCCAGCCAGCCAGTGATGAGAACTGCAATCCGGGGTGCGACGTATCCCGGTGGAGTGGAGCACATACCTCTGCAACCCTTCGAGGCTTCCTACATACATGGCCGCTATCCTCCCCTTGGCTGCTTGCTGCTTCTTGTGTATCGTACATGTGTGTGGTCCATGCCTTATACAGTAGAGGAACATACACTGTGCATAGTCTTTTCCATGCAAGTGAACAGTCTTGGCCCACCCCATCCGGGATCCACCCACCACGCACTTGCATCAGGCTTCGTGATGGGAGAGCGTGAGTGGCCCCCCCCCCATAGTGTGGGTGAGGTAGTGCAAGTGCTGGGGTAAAAGTCGTGAGGGTTGGTTGGTGGGCGCCAAATCAGGGATAGTTCGGCAGGATTAGAGTGGAGCTGGACAAGCTAGAGAGGTAACTTCCGAGAGAACTCCCCCGCCAGGTGATATGCAGTGGGGGGGGAGGGTCAAGCCCGAGCAACCTAGTCCGCAGACCACACGCCTCGGCCAGCCTCTGTGTTTTCCGAGTTAAGAGCTAGATCCCTGATATAGGTACATGGATGGGGAATCAGGGCACGAGTCCCACTAGAACCCTATAGCCGAACAGCAAAGGAGGGCAGTCTCGAGGGTTTCCGCGTGGTGGATGGCAGAGAAGGCGTGGTGGTAATCCGCTTCTCGCCTCGCACAGATCTTTGCTGCTTCAACTCAATCTCGCCTCATCGTCAAACACTGCGTGTGGTTCGCCCGGAGGATATCGCCAATGATCAGCTACCCCAGCGAGGTCGGTAACCAGGTAGCAGACCGCGGGATGTGGTGTTGATGGTGGTGACGACTACTGCGGTGTATCAGACGTCTTGCATGGTCGAGGGTAGCATGCACGCCATGGGAAGATGGCGAGCCAGTCGCTTCACGATCCACGGTAGGGGATGAGGGAAGACATCCAAGAAGTTGCTTGCTTCCGCCGCGCACTGCAGTGCAGTGCTGTGCAGTAGCGGCTACTTGCCACGACGTACGCAGAAGAGATCGAGACGAGACGATACGATACGACACGCAGGTTTGCGTCGAATCTGGTCGCAAGCCGTGTTTGCGACGCCAGCCAGGAGCCCCAGCATGAACTGCGTGTTTGTCTGCAAGACGGCCGTCATATCTGAAGGGGGGGAAGGGGGGGGCACGATTTGCAGCTTGGTTTGCAGCTACATAGCCGGCGGAAGGAGGCAGGGGGCAGGGTCGGATCACGGAGTGTCGCCGTGCAGTATCGCCTCGGCCTGTAACAAATCCCATATCGATGTGTTCCTCATCCATACTTCGTGTGAATCCCATACCAGAGATTTGCGGATCGAGGCAGGGGTCTCCTTGGAGTTGGTTATTCGTCGCAAGGTGCGAGGATCGTCAGGTCCCATCCGCTGGCTGTATGAGATTGAAAGACTTGAAAGGCGAGGATGAGGTCCGTTCCCTGGAGGAACGGGTCCCGGCCGCAAAACGGGATAACACCAATAAGAGATGGGGTTTTTATTTCCATGTTTGTTCCCCTCTTCGTTTATTCGGGGATTTTCCTGTTGAGATGGGAATATCCGTGCCGACCAACAGCATGCTGGATGAGGATTTGACTAAGTTACTGCTAAGCTAAGGGAAGTTAGAAGACGGGAAGGATGAAAAGGGCCGGGGATGAGCTTTGGGGGGGGGGAAGAAGTTGGATCAAGGATGGGATGGGGTCATTGTGATGCATATCGATGCCATGTCTCACTATGAGGGTCCTGGAGGTAGGTCCTACTAGTAGGTAAGTAGGTAAGGTACGAAAGTATGTCTGAAAATGGTATATTGTGGGGTGCGTGTGTTAGTACCTTACTAAGAACCGTTCACCGCTGCTCCACTGTGTCGAGGCCCCGGGGGCATGTTGGGAAAACCTTGAGAGTGCTCTCGACTCGCCGCGTAATATAAGGTAGGTACCTGCTAATTATAACGGAAGTAGGTTACTAGATTAAACGTAGGTGGTTAAGTAGTAGGCCGCCCGTTAATAATAAGAATACCTAGGTAGGGTAGGTAGGTTAACTAATACCTTCATTCAATAGTTGTCAGTATGTCACGGAACTAATTAGGTATGCAATGTACCGCCAGACCCACTGTAAATGTCGCGCTTGCAGACCGTTGAGCGCCATGACATGAACGCGAGCCCCCAACACCTGGCCCCGGCCAGAACACCCCCAGAGCCCTGTATTCCCACTTAAACCGCGTCCACTGCCTCTCGGCGCTTTTCTCATGCGGACCCACTCCCCTCCAAGCAAGCCATCCCGCTGCGAATAAGTGGAGACCCGATCAATTTGGTCGGCCACTGAGCGGTGACCTGGCGGGTCCGTCTCTGAGCCCTCATCAACTTCCTTCTGTGAATAATAAGTTACAGTGACATACTACCTACATACCTACCTTGCGATGCATACGTAGGTGACACACAGGGACGGGGCAGAGATTCTTGATGCGGAACGATGGACACCCCCAATAACCCTCTATCCTTTCCTCATCTCAATCCTCTTCGCATCTCAATCTTCCCAAATG
This sequence comes from Reticulascus tulasneorum, assembly GCA_001557505.1. Classification (NCBI taxonomy): domain Eukaryota; kingdom Fungi; phylum Ascomycota; class Sordariomycetes; order Glomerellales; family Reticulascaceae; genus Reticulascus; species Reticulascus tulasneorum. The sequence goes on along the minus strand of LSAX01000010.1, from coordinate 1,968,304 downwards.
CCTGCCCCCAATGATACAAAGAGAGCTCCGTGCTTGGTTCCTCCAGCGCCCGGGCCAGCCTGGGTCCGGCCACGAGGAGGAGGATCTCGCACCACATCGCTTCCCAAGTCGCGTAGCCGACATCATGGGCACTCTCACTCGACCAAAACCTTGCAATGCGACTGTCTTCGAACGGTGTTGGAGTTTCAACGCCTCTGGCTGGTTTGCCAACCCTGCCGGGTTCGACCAAGCCCTCGTCCACAACAGGAGGCCCTGCACATGATGGTATTTCCCAGTTCGATTCGAGCCGACTATCTGCTAGTCGTAATAGATCCCATGCGTGCGTCCTGGCCTGTCTGCAATAGCTGCTTGCGGTACCTGGCCGGCCTGGCTGGCTGGCCCCCTACGAATCTCGTCGACCAGATCAAGCAGCAAGCTGGCACAGTGTCTCCGCCCCAATCTCCAGCTATGGCCGTTTCAAAACAATTACCCTGTCACGCCTGTGTACCAGTCCCGTGGCCGTGACGATAAGAAGCTTATCCTCGCTTACCCTACTCGTTAGTTAATGGCCGAAACACCCCCTGTCATCGCGGTCCTCGTGCGGGCTGATTCTGGAAGATTAACAAATCTGATTGCGAAGGGCGCCGTATATCCCACGTCTCCTTTATTGCATCTTTGTTATGTATCACCACTAGCAGACGAAGGAACCGTTGCACCCGAGGCGTAAATGACGAAGAGTGAGAAGCCAATAATCCTCCGCTTACTTTCCAGTACTGATAATAGGCCTGGGTACATATGTACACCTACCTTACTTGTACGGAGCATTTGTTGTGGATATCCAGCCCGCCCCTTCATTTGAGGAAAACGCGTCGACCCTCCATTGAACCAGAAAATCCTCTGCCAGTCATGTACACAATATTTCGGAGGTTTTTCGCAAATCTCATCTGGTCACCCGTCTCCCCGGCCGTCTTTCCCTGCTCATCTTGGGGGTCATGCACCAGTCGAAGATGGATGGCTTGCTTTGGGTGCTCGATCATGCCCAGACTTGACTCGAACCAGGATTGCACTGTAGCCGATGTGATCCCCCCTGCTTGACCAGCGCCGCCTCCTGCCTGTATGCTAATCGTCGTGTTCGATCCGATATCTGTACTACCGACGGGGGCAAATGTCTCTCCCAGAACCGATCAACTGATCTTCTATCGTCGGCGGCCGAAGGGACGGGATTGGTCTCGCCATCTTCACCACTACTATTCACTAACATTCAAATCTCCGACGAGCATTGCGTAGAACTCCAGGAACTCCAAGGGTCTTGGAGTCAGCCCTGGGGGGCCTGCTCCCATTCACATCTGCTTCGTGACAAAAGCGGCGGTACTCAGGTAATGCAAAGGCGCTTGTTCATTGGCTCATCCCTGCATACGACAAAGGCGGCGTGCCTCTCGTCCAACCTCACACAACCTGAACATCCAACACCTCCCGTTTCGTCCTACCACCGAGGGCACAGCATATGCGAAAACGCACCCCAAGGACATCGCGTGACATGGCAACTGACCTCAGCTTTGCACGACACAAGCGACATCAGCCCTCCCTCCATCCATGCATGATGAGCGAAGGGGCAAAGTTCCGGCCAAAAGGGCAAAACTCAAATCCCCATACGGTCAAGAACGCTTTGCGCTAAACACAAAGAAGAAGAAGAAGCCAGAGAAAAAAAGATTTCCGCTGTAAAGCGCGGGGATAATAGACAGGAATTCATTTGGGAAAACTGGCGGGCTAAATTGCAACAGCCTGCTTCGAAGACCCATCGAAGCACCGAAAGAAGCACACCCGAACTCAGCCGTCCATAACTTGGTAGCGAATAGGGTATTAGCAAACTCATTTGAAATACCCAGTTTCACTCAAATGCCCCAGATTCTGCTCCATTCGGAGCGATGTACCGATTTCCCTAAGCTTTTTGCTAAACTGGAACCCCCCCCCTCCAGAAAAGGTTGAGGACGTCACTCGTGTCGGTGACGGGTGTTACGGGTACTTTGGCCCAGGGGATCAGCAGCAAGAGACGGCGTCAAAATCTGCGTTTCCGATGGGGGAATTCTCTTCCCCTTAAGATGGTCTGATATAAGGACCATGCGCCAGCCTCTCCTCTTTCGCGTGCGCGTTCCTGTTCCCGTACCTGAGCTCCTCGGGAGGGAGCCACGGACTTCATGCCCGGCTGGGGCTGCTCCGCGACAGAACGCTCGCCCTGGGCATCTGATGTCTGCTTCGAGGTTCCACAGATGTGTGTTGGCTTTTTTGGGGGGGTGTTTGATTTGGCTTCGCTACACTCCCATCGGCTTCATTCGGCCCTGGCTCGTCTGCAAGTTTCCCCAGACTCTATCGATCAGCCCTGATTGCCAGTGGGTTGCCCCATCTTCATCTAGGAGCTCGTCACAGGCCATCCGCTTGGCCGTCGCATGCAGAGCTGCATATGCCATATCGGCTTATACACCCATGCTCCGTGGAGCAACGCCACGAGCGGATCCCAAGCACCCTCGCCAAACGGCCATACCCGAGATCGATGGTCACGGTAGCAAGATAGCCAGAAGTCATGCAGGAATGAGAAATGGGTAGGAGTCGACAATCGTCTATTTTGAGACTGAGACACCCGAGAAACTCGTAATCCGAACGTCTATCCTGGTAGTAGTAAACCGCACATCCAAGTCCGTCCAAACGCCAACGCAATGCACGTCATGAAAGGCCCCCTTTGGCCCCCTATGTACACCGTAATGCATGTCACGCCGAATCATGCATCTTCTCTCCTGATATAAACGGGAATGCCATAGACGCATACAGCTGCAGCCGTCAGGTACTTGAACCGACAGGCGTCCCTTGCTTTAGCGACGGCTTCAGCAAGCGACGCGCTGCATCTCTCCACTCCCTCACTCTCCTCGTCGCCGTCCTGGATCGGCATCTTCTTCTTGCCCTTCCTGTCTGGGGCGAACAAGCCCCTTGCCTTGCTCGACTTCTCCTTCTCCGCGAACGTCCCCTTCTCCATGAGCCCCCATTCTTCGAATAGGCGACCTGCAAAGCGGTCGATGTCCTTGTCCGTCACGTCCCATAGTGTGCCTACGACCGCGGGACTTCCCGCAAGCATGTAGTTCCATACTGGGCCGTGACATTCAAACTCTCCTACGTCTGCGAGCGAGGCAGAACTACAGCCCATGAGTAGCACTGTGGATCTGCATTTCTCCAGCCTCCTGATCGACTTGCCACGAATGTACTGCGCCCCGCTGCCGTGCCCAAAGTACAGCAGGATGTCGGAGTTCGTCAAAGCCCCTTCAAACTCGGTCTCGGTTGGCTCTCTCGAGACGATACCCGTCCACGAAGTGCCCAGACCTGAGAGTGGATTTTCGAACGTTGCGAGCGTGTTTGTGAGATCCGAGCTTGGGTTGAGGATGTATGTGCCGTTGCCGGCGGACACGGTATGATCGCGATGATCATGCTTGTGGCCGGGGTTCTCGTCTTCAAAACTTTCGGCAATCGTAGATCGTTGCTCGATGATCAGTCGTCGTAGATAAGCCAAAGACGGAACCCTGGAAACCGGAAGGCCATGCATACACGGCAGTGATTCCCAGGGAAACGCATGAAGCGCTTTGTCCAATACGAGAACAGTGTGCGCTCCCTCGGTCGGTTCCGTGCTGCTCTTAGCGGCCATGTAATACGCATGAAGGGCATCAAAGGTATCCACCACCATCGAGTCGAAGTCGATTTCATCGTAGGCGTTGCGTTCGCCATGGAACTGAAGGACATCCACTACGAAGTATAGCAAGTCATTGAGTGCCTCATCTAGGTCACAATCCGGTGCCGTAGGGTCCCCAAGACCAATGAAGAGGTCGAGTATTCGAGGGTCGAGAGTGATCTTGGGTGTTTTGTTGCTCTTCCTCCCGCGAACTTGTCTTCTGGACGGCAAGTGCTTGTCGAGGATCTGCTGAAAGGATTTTTGAAACCTTGCAAGCAAGTCTGTATGCCGCTGATGCTGGGAGAACACTCCTCTGAAGCCACCCAGCCAAATCTGCTCTATGTTCTCGAGCAAGTCCTTGAAGCGTGAATCAAGGGCTTCACGTTCCGACCACCAGGTAGCCTTGGCTCCCTTTGCGGTCATATCTCGCGCGTCATGGCAACTGCTGTTTGCCGCTTGAATAATTTCGAGTAGTTCCTCGTGCCCATGTTGGAAGTTGAAGATCTCTGTATCTGCGTCTCTAGAGTTGGCTCGTTCGAGAGGCAGTCTAAGGATAAAGGGTGTGTGCGAAGATTGCAGCTTGGTAATGCAGAGATCGTGGTGATTGTCGCTCAAGGAGATCGATAACACAGTCCACGACTTCGGAATTATGTCTATATAGTCTCGTTGGAACCGGACCATGTCGGTAGTAAATGCTAGACTTGATCGCCTGGGATCCGGCACTGTTGCGACAAGCGGCCAGTTTGCTTCGGCCTGTTTCGTTGAGGCTTTCTCTGCCAAAACAGTCTTGCGCTCTCGTCTCCAAGTGATATTTCGTGCCAACTCAACGGAACAAGTAGCATATCCGGCGTGTCCAAAATTCCGAGGGATGGACGTCGAGGCCGCCGACAGAAATATCAAGGTGCTTTGCAAGAGTGTCGAAATCCGATGAACCAAACTCCCATCTCCTGTGATAATCGCCATGCAATGTGCGTCCATCAAATGGGTTTGTGCTTGTTGAAGCATCTCAACGAAGTCATGGACCGGTTTTTCTTTCGATGCCTTTCGTTCTACAGCAAGAGCCTTGCTACGGCCTTTCCGTGGCGGCGATGGGCCCCCAAGAGACAGTCTTTCCGCGGTGCCTTTGTCTGAGGACCAGACCCCGGATACTGATGGGAAGGAAATGGTCGAGTCCTGAACAACGGAAAATACAGGATCGCGTATCATCTGCTCCTTGCTCTGACCTACAAGGCAGGTGGCAGCAGCAACCTGTACCGCAGCGGAGTCTCGCAGAGTAGTTGACAGCTGTTTGGACTCCTCTAGAAGCTCTGATGCGGCAGACCAATCTTTCTTGCCCACCAGAGCCAAGGCCTTGTGCACCAGGACCAAGGCTCTCAGCGGCTCCATGCGAGGATCGCTTGCAATAGGGGCAGCTTTGGGAGGCGCCGAAATCTTAGCTTTCGTAGTCAATGGCTTCTTCAGGCCTCTACTTCCCGCTGGCTGTTTCGTCTTTGTTGTACGCGTTGGGCGAGGCTTCGCTCCTTTCAAGCTAAGGTTGCCCATCTTGTCGGCCAAATCATCCTCGTTAGGAGCGCTGGTAACTTTGGCAGAGACAATGGTACCAGTGCTCAACAGCTGTAGAGTATTCTCGGCCATTTCAAGAAGCTGCCACTCGCTGTCGATGTCTCTGGCCCTCCCATAAGAGGCACTGAGTTTGCATGCCAGGTTAATAGAATGATAGGTAGGGTTACCGTCGGTCAAGAGCCTCCTGGCTTCATTCAAAAAGATGAGACCCTTCTCTGAATTGTTGCCCTTTACCCAGACGGAACCTATCCAGCTCGCTACCTGTGCTTTGTAGAGCGAAGATCCAGTAGAGTTGGCAATGGCTTGTGCCTTCTCGGCATAGTAAATCGTCTCTTGAAACATCCCCAAGTGGGCGTACATCGATGAAAGGCGAGATGTGCTCCGCAGCAACGGTGATACAAGGGCCCAGAAATCTGGGCCATCCGAGATACCTATCAGTTTGGTTCGGGATTGGATATCAGAGACGCTATCATCCATCTTCGATAAGTTATGTAGGTCTTGAGCCGGAACTAGACCATCGGAACTGTGTCGACGAATCTCCAGCTTCGCCCAGTCTTGAAATAGCACTCGCACGCTGTCCTTAGCGTGCGATAAAGCATGATGAGTGTCTCCTTTCTCCAGAGCAACAATAGAGCATACGTATGAAGCTTGTGCAATGAGCAGCTTCCTCTGAAGCTTCGATGATTTTCGAGAACTCAATTCCTTCTCGAAGGCGGTCTTTGCCTGAGCCATGAAGTGTTCCCTGCTCTTTGTTAGTCAGAGTAAGGAGAAAGATCTTCGAGCAACGTACGCTGTATCATGCTTTTGCACCCCAAGCTGATGTTCAGCAGAAGATAGGTAGAAACTCGCCAATGCAAGTCCAGAAGGACCCTTGGTCGGCGGTATAGACTGCAGCGCTTTTTCCAGCGTTTCGGCTGCCTTTGCATAATAGCCAAGGTTGAGATACTGATTCGCGAGAAGGCTGTGATTAAGTACAAGATCGTCGGTGGAAGGTTCAGATAATTTTTGCGAGATATCTGCAGACAGCTCCAAGACGAACAGTAGCAGATTATCCTCCCCTTTGAGACCCGCAAACTCCCGGACCGAACTGAGATGGGCCAGGAGTCCTTGAGGGTTATCGATTCTGGCGTAAACATCTGCCTTCGATTGACAGCCGTCGACAATTGATCGCCATGAGTGTAATGTGTCTTCAACTTCTTTTGATGGCCAATCCGAATCCAAGCTTACCAAGGACGTCATGGAAGCTAAAAAGGCTGTTGAATGAGGTATGTAACGCCCCAAGTCGCTATCGTCTCCCAAAGTATTGGCCTGGATTGCCATTAACGCTGCCTCGGTTTGCTCACGTATATTCTGGAACCGTTCGGGGCTGTCGATGTTCACAGCTAGTAGTTGGAGTAGGATTCGAAGTCTGCGAACAGGGAATCGTTCGGGCGAGTAAATGCGCAGGAGTACTTCGACCACAGGGTCCGCGAGGTTGATCGGGCTGGAGCCGCGCACCTTCTCTGGCAGCGTGATCTGTAAGAGATGCTCCAACACAGCGCCTCGCTCAGTTTCTGCCAGGAAGAAGGTCCAATCATTCCATGACTTGTCGAGTTTGGTCATTGCAGACAAAGTCCGGGAAAAGACTTCGGCTTTGTTAGACGAGCTCCATGCGACTGCTGGGGGTTGATCTGCTAACAAAGCTGCAACAGTTGATAGCACCCCTTCTTCAACCATACTGGTGCATATCGACTTCAGAGCATCCCTTGCGTCTTCAACCCTCCCAGATAGCTTACAGAGTTCTGAAAACCGCTCTAGTTTCATGACAAACTGCGCTCTCTCCTTCTCTTTCCCAGATCGATCCCTGACCGAGTCGATCGATCGACGCAGAGCCCGTAGTTGGGTTTTGTCCTTGGGATCCTTCGATGTTCGGCAAACATGCACGGAGTACATATAATACAGATTGGATATTTTGACGTGGTAAGGGTTGGATGCGTCGATCCCAGCCGATGCCGAGGGCTTGAATTCTCCAATAAGCTCCAGCAAAGCCAAACAATCCTGAAGGACACGGTCCAGCGTTTCCCAATCCAGAGTCTCCCCATCAACCATGAGCTTCGTGACCATCAATGCTGAATCTAGAATCTGTTGAAGAGAGCTCATGAGAAGCTGTCGCTTTTGCTCGTATCGAATGAAATCTTTGGTGTTTGCATCACGGCTTGGCGATTTACCCAGCCACCTGAGAGAGAACCGGGGATACTGGAGTATAAAGGTATTGAAGAGGTTTCGAACGGTGTCGTTGGCGCTGCCCTGGGATCCGGCCACTTCTGCTTTCCCTGCGAGAACTCCCACGGCTGACCTCCGGGCCATAGACAAGTTCACCATGAGTTCCTCAAGTTCTGTTGTGTCGCCTCGGAGCGATCCTTGAAGTCCTTCGAGGACCTCATTGAGCAGCTGCTCTACAGCCACGGGAGCTGACTGTTGTTGCCTCACAGCTACCGCAAGCAGCTGTGCCGTGACAGCGCAGCATTTGGCGGGTGAATCTTGTTTTGGGTCTAAGCATCTCTTCAGCTTATCAATCCACTGTGTGGCATCCTTATAAAGTCTTGCATCCTGGGCTACGGTTCCCAAGACCTGGTAAATTGCCGCGACCGCTGCTTTCGAGGATTTGGCTGGCTGAAGCTTTTGAGTTTCAACCATTCCATTGATGCGATTGAAAGCCCCGATGCACGTATGGTATACCTCTGTAGGGTCGGACTTGGTTCGTCTAACGAAGGCCGTGATGCATCTCGAGAAAGGTGAAAGAATATCCTTGTCGACTGCCCCATTGTGACCTGCTAGTCGCCACCAATGCAGTCGTGCTTCGAGACCCAAAGTCAGTAGTTCCAAAGAGCATGCCGCGGAAGGGCTTAATCGACTTTCCATCGCCACTGTATCATCTTTGCTTGAGACGCTGGGTGGTAGGGAAAGAATTAACTGCGACAGAAGATCCAGTTGGCGCGAAGCTTTGGCCTGCTCTTGGCTCGAAGATTTCGCGGACTCTAGGAGTAGTCTAAGAGGCGATGACGGGTAGCTGTGGTCCAGAAATGGTATCGATGCCTCGATGGTCGCAGGCTTTTTCGACGCTGATATGAGTCTCAGGATCTGTATTTGCGTCGTGATGATCAAGGAAAGTCTCGGTCCTGAAGCAGTAGTATCCTTGAAATCCAGAAGTTCGGCGAGAGTCTTTGGTTTCATGATTACATCTGCCGATGTTTGCGTTGTAGACTTTACAACAATTTTTGCCGTACTAACAGATTCAAGCCTCCTCTTCAAGATCGCAATCTCCTTTAAAGCATGGTCTTGCAGGCCGAGCCCAATCAACTTTCCGATCATCGATGACATCCCACTTTCTAGCTGAAGCTCGGGAAGAGACAGTTTGCCGGAGCCCTGAAGTGTCCTCAAACATGCAAAAGCCACTCTCAGGCATTCCACCGTAGCTAGACAACCTGTCGACGGTGCTGTTGCCGCCAAGGGCTTTGCTGCCTTTGTTGTGAGAACTGGGGACGTCGACACACGATTTAAAGACCGCGGCTGCAGGGGCGTCATTGGTGCCGAATTTGATCTTCTCAAAGACCCTCTGCCGACCGATTTCCGCAGCTCCCCACCAGAGTTCTGTCGTCTGCATGGCGTTGGGGGCACAGGCGCCGAAGGCTTGGAAGCCTCCGAAAGAGCTTTGAGTGCGGCATTGATAATATGAGTGGCTAAAGTCGCCTTCTCCTTCGGTGAGAGTTCCTCTTTCTTCGTTTTCGCGGTTGGTCGCGTGGCTCCCGTTGCTTTGGTTCGTGTCGATGCTGCTTTAGTTGGCTTGCTTGACGCGGCAGAAGCTGCAGAAGCAGTCGTAGGGCTATCGCTGCCAGAAATTAGGAGTTCTTTGAGAGTCACCGTGGTGGCTGATGTGCATGTTGAGATTGATGCTACTGCTGTTTTGACAGCATCTGCTTTGCTTTGTAAAGTAGCCATGTAAGTGTCGGGTGCGGCGTATCTTAAGCATATCGTCGTAAAATTCTTAAGGCTGCATACCAAGGAACCGCCAGTTTACGGCAATCAAAGAAAAACGCTGCTTTTCGTGAAGCAATTGGAAGTGTGACGTTGCGTGAGGCTGCACATCAAAACCCGTGAAGGTCAAGAGTCTCGCTAAGCCCGAGACGTTGTCTAGGCAACCACGTGCAGTAGCGCCCTGCGTCACGGCACGGGCCACAGTGCTTCCAGAATCGAACGCCCATTGTCCGACTTCAAGAAACTTCGGTTTTTTTTGGCTTGGCTTCCAGCAACTCCCTGTATTCGACCCATGAATCCAGCAATGCAGAGGATCGCGATGCGACAGCTTCTGGCAGCCCCGCCAAGCTTCCGGCCAGCTGTGCTCATGCCAGCCATTCGATACTCCACATCGCAACATGTCCAATACTCGAATACTATCCTACCGGTCGCAACCAGATCATTTTGGAAATCCATGATACCAAAGCCTCTACGGAGAGAAAAGAAGACCCGCGACGAAATGATGATTACGAGAGTGAAACCGAAGCCCAAGGACTGGAACCCAGCAACGTTCTTCATTGTCATCTTCCTACTCATTGGATCAATGTCCATAAATCTGATAGCCGCGAAGAGCGAATTTGCGACCTTCATGCGGCGATCAGATGTACGGATTGGGCTCCTTCGGGAAGTGGTAGAAAAGATACAAAAGGGAGAAACTGTCGACGTCGAAAGGGCTCTTGGGGTCGGAGATCCAGAGAAGGAACAGGAGTGGGAAGACGGTAGGTCTCTCGCAGAGTCTGTTCAAGAGAGTACAATTGCTAATAGGATGCTGCAGTGTTGAAAGAGATTGAACGTGACGATGTGACTCGGAGTCAGAGGAAACAAGAAAAAGCAAAGCAAGCAGATGCCACGAGCAGGAACAAACCCGAACCAAGTGTTGAAATACAATCTACCAACTCACTGGAGGACACAGCACCCAAGAAACGCCCAACAAGTTCAGCAAATTTCTTCTAATTTCTAATCTTATCATACATATAAGCACATTCGGAGCTTCTACGACATCATGTCCGTAAAAATACCACGGTTGCTTCGCGCCATGGGAAGCGCGGAATCCCGTGCAGAGGCACCACTGCCCGAAACTTGCCTTAAATTGTCCACCAGAGCGGGCAGGACGGAATCGGTGGCTAGTTCAATTCGTGCTCCTTGACCCCCGGTTTGCTCCGGATCCAAATCGGTGTACCACAGCTCCTCTCCTCTCACTCCTCCAATATTCACAATCGCTATCGGCATTCCCCTGTCCTTGGCTCTTTTGGCTAATCGCCAGGCGGAATACGTCGCAAGGGACGTGCCCAAAACGAGTAGCTTACCAGCTCCATCAACGGCATCTTCTGCAGCAGTCTTAACACTGCTGGCAATGCTTTCGCCGAACATGACCACAGCCGGCTTCAGGACGCCGGCAGAGCTGGAATTCTTCCAGGCACCATCGGCGTCGGTCTCAACCACGTGATTGTGGCCATCAGAGTTCGCCGGTGGATTTTCCAAGCATTTGGGACAGGCTGGATATCTGAAAGTGGTGTATGGGGCGCCGGGGAGATCGACGTCTCCATCAGGATTCATGCGCATGCCTTTCGCCTTGCGCTCGTCTGGATCCTCGGTCTCCAAGGCACCAGATTCTGAGACCTCCGCGAGGAAAGCTGCCCAAGGAGAATTGAGTCTTGCCAGCTCAGCTTGAAAGGTATCTCGTGGATACTCGTTGTGGCAGGTTGTGCATACTGTCGCTCGTAGATAGCCATGCAGCTCCAGAGTCGGTATTGTCGGGTGAGCCGTAGAATGGAACGAATCAACATTCTGAGTAATAACGCTCCTGATTATGCCCAATTCGCCAAGGTCTCTGATGGCGTAATGGCCAGCATTTGGCTCAGCTTTGTGCAATGTCGGCCAGCCTAGGAAGCTCCTTGCCCAGTACCTCTTCCTAGCCTCATGATTTGAGACAAACTCAGGATAGTAGATTGGCCGGTATGTCTTGTTCACCCGGTACGTGCCATTGACGCCCCTGTAGTCGGCCAGACCGCTGGCCACGGAGAGGCCAGCACCTGTAAGCACAACTGTTGATTCTGGCAGCCCATTTGGTGCGGGAGTCGTGAAGAAGTGGCTTAGCGCTGCGACAGCTCCTGTGAGAGTGCGTGCACTGCTCGGTGTGACGACTGGAGGTGAGAGGATGTCCGTATAGGGAATGCGCATGAGAGGTTTGCGCATTGGGACGGCGAGGGTGTGAACCTCCGGGTTGTGGGAGAGGATGGCTGACGTATCACTGCCGTGCCGACATCTAGAAACGGGGGGGAGTGCCGAAGCTATCTAGGGTCTCAATGATAATAATAGCAATATCAAGTGCTGAAACAGTTATACGTTGGATGTATGAAAAAGGTCATGACGAATGTCAATCAAATATGTCTCGGCCGTCACTGGCTCGGTCAGGTAGGCCTGCCAAACCCCACAGGCTGACAAAGGCCGTGTGGCTTAGTGTGCCCAAGTCCTTCGGGAGGCAACTAACTAGCACACATTTTTCTCGACTACGGGGTTTGGACAACAGATATAAATGACATTGGCCAGGAATATCATACTAGGCATGCTTAATGTTCATGCAGAAAATGGTCCGCTTAAAAGTGATAATCTCGTTGTAATGCATACATTCTCTTGTAATCATAACTCAGTGGTGAGTGGTCTGCAAGAACTGTGGGATATGGTGCTCCGATACCCTGGGATCTCGTAGCTCGGAACTGATAGCAGGGGTTCAATCTCGGAGGGAACTCGTTTACCTCGGATAGCTTCAAGGTCATCATCTCATGTTGTATTGGATGGCACTGCCGCTGGCCCAAGCTGTCCAGGCATCTGATTGGGGCTGTCACGGAACATCCATCCCAAGAAAAATACCATACGCCGGGTGAGATCGCCGTGTCGTATTGCGCCATGCCGGACGGGCAAAGCCGAGAGGCTTGTTTCTTTGGAGGTGACAGCGGCTGCCCGACTTGTTCTACATGGTACTGGACACTACAGAATACTCTTGCTATTATCATTGCCACTCGTGGGCATGGAGGACCCTTTTGTCACGGTTGACAAATGCTACGTTCGAAATTCGAGTTGCTTAGAAAAGCTCTGTAATAACAGGTAAGCTTTTAGACGATTGATGGTGCTTCTCGTTTAGAAAGACAGGGAGCTTCTCTGATGATGACAAAGGGTGGAGAAGGGATAGCAGAACTACCATTGGGATAGTCGCCGTTCCATCACCACAGATGATGGATGATAACTGGTGGAGGCATCAGCAAGTTGTGGTGGTATAAGCTTTTTAGATGTGCATGCCATAATATATAGCTGGGTTAGTATTAGCCGTGAGGGCTCTTGCGATAGATAGCGGGATAACTGGATAGGCCTAACGTAAGGACCGGCGTGTGCTAGAATTTGACCTTGATATATTTCAGAAGTTACTAGTTGTTGGATCCTGAACAGAAACAAGTCTTCATTCGTGTATATCCAGATCAAATCTACTATGGATGTATTGGAATGTGTTGCATTCGGGTTATCTCGCATCCTCCTCCTCCCCCCACTTCTCGAAACCCACTATCCTGTTGAAACCCCTCCCCCATATTTTAGCGCATCTGCTGCGGTCGCGGCATAGATACGGTTTGCATCAGCAATTAGGGAGCTGACGAATGCCCAACAGGCCACCAAACAGCGGCCATCCCCGCTGAGTCCAGGCGAGTCAAGCAAGCGATCCCCAACTAATTATCCACACACGTACCACGATATCGGTGCAGTCTACTTGTTCGAGTTTTTTTTTTCCCTTGCAACCCGAATTGCGTGTTGGTGCCATGCCGTGCCATTGCGTAGTTGTCATCTTGGTCTAAGATTCTTAGCACAGCCTGCCGCTACCATTGTTTGTTTTCCCTCCACCTTACTCGTTCCAGCCACCTGCGACGCGCGGGTCCAGCTGGGTAAGTCACGGATTATCGATGGCTCCCCAGTGCAGGCGTTCCGCCGGACTGGCCTTGCGCGGCCTGCCCGGTGTGACGTCTGCCGCTGGAAGGGCACGAACTCACGCCTGCTGGAGGGTCAGCCTCCGGCACGTCGAATTTACCCCTTTCATCAGGACACATCAACCACAACTGCGCCGTGTCTTCCAAACATCCTCCTCCTCGCTGTCGTACATAAATCGGAGAGCATCCTACGAGGCCTCACAATCCCTTCCACCATTACTGCCCCTACAAATTCGCCCTACCCTGCCCTTGCCAAGCATCATGGCCTCGAGCTTGCCCCAGAAGCGTCACCACGGTGGTCACTCCCACCATCACCATCATGACAATGTCTACCTTACGTCTAGCAACAAGAAAGATGCAGGTGTGCGCATCACCCGGATTGGTCTATACTCAAACCTGGGCATGGCCTTTGCAAAGGGAGCAGGCGGATACCTATTCAATTCACAAGCCATGATTGCGGATGCATGGCACAGCTTGACCGATTTGGCTTCCGACGTCCTGACACTCGCAACTGTCTCGTGGAGTTTGAAACCACCGACTGATAAGTTCCCAGCTGGCTTTGGCAAGGTGGAGAGCTTGGGTTCCCTGGGGGTGTCAAGTATGCTCTTAGGCGGCGGCTTGTTTATGTGTTGGAGCAGCATGGAAATACTCTACGCGCACTTCTTCCTCGACGCAGTGGCCGCAGCAGAAGCAATAGCACATGCACATCATGGCCATAGCCACAGCCATGACCATACCGGACCCAGCATTCATGCCGCCTGGCTAGCCGCGGGCACTGTTGCTGTCAAGGAATGGCTTTACCACGCAAGTAAGTTTAATCACCAATCGTCAAGACTTCCATGAGACCGCATTGTAACAACATTCACAGCTATGAAAGTCGCCCGCGAACGAAAATCATCCGTCCTAGCCTCGAATGCCGTGCACCACCGTGTTGACAGCTTGACTGGAGTTGTCACCCTTCTCGTGATCTTGGGCGCAAATTTCCTTCAGAATGCCGCCTGGCTAGATCCCATTGGTGGTTTGTTCATCTCGCTGCTAGTGATCAAGGCTGGTGTCGAAAACACAATATCCTCGTTATACGAACTCGCCGACCGCGGCATCGACGATGAGGTCAAGAGCTCTGTCAGGAGACAAGTCATGAAGAGCCTGGCAGACATCAGCGAGGGTCACGAGGTGGAAGTGCGAGATATCTCTGGTGTCAAGTCTGGCCAGAACTACCTGGTGGACATTGAGCTGGCTGTACCCGGAGCTTGGACTGTCGAAGATGTTCGAGAAGTCGAGGAGGCTGCCCGCACAGCCGTCGGCGCCAAGGTGCGAGGCGTTCGGCGAGTCAAAGTACGCTATGTACCCAAGGAAGCCGACGTTGCCCCAAAGTTTGACGAATACATTCCGGGTGATGTCAGCCCAAAGTCGAGTCCGGAGCCAGAGGAAGGTGACCACGATCATTCTCACGGCAACGGTAACGGCCATGACCACAAACACAAGTAGGTGCGGGCCGCACTGGATTGGTAGGCGGCCCACGAGTTACAAGGATCGCTTTGGGCTTGGTTTGCAGGGTATTACAAATGGTTCTTTTATGGCTATGGTTAGTCCAGGTGGTGTTATACTATATCATACCCTCTATGTTGTTGGTACGAGCAAGATGCATCGGTGGCGTTGGGAGTTCTGTAGATCACGGGAGCTTTGACTAGATCAAGCTTGGGGATTTCTTCAATACGAGGCACCTTTGATCCATTGACTCTGCTGCCGTCACTCGTGGTCAATATTTTTTGCCAGAGGCGCCCTCTCCGCCTTGCTTACTACGTAACATCGCCTCTGCGGCTATTGGTGAGGCCACCGCCAAGCCCGGCGGGAATGTGACGATTGGCTGGATCTGAATTGCGGATATTCAGGCTAAATTCGAGCTGCTGCAAGGCTGGCTGATGAATGATATTTGCCCCTCCAAATGCTTTCTTGCCCCACGTCCCCTGCACAGGGACGGAACAACGAGAAATCTCTACAGCTTAAGAAGGACTTTGCCCGAATTCAAGAAGTTGAGTGAGTAGTGCCATGATTCCGTACCTATTTCTAAATCACGCAAAACAAAAAATGAGTGCCGGCCCGCTCTATCTCGGGTTCGATCTCTCAACCCAGCAACTCAAAGGTTGGCCCCTCCTGCAGATGCACACATAAATACATCATCCCTGACACTCAAACAGCCATTGTCATACGATCGGATCTTCAAGTCGTCTCTGAAGCCAAAGTCGACTTTGACGGTGACTTCGGCACCAAATATGGGCTCAACAAGGGCGTCCACACCAACGAGGAGGAGGGCGAGGTGTACGCCCCAGTAGCCATGTGGCTGGAGGCTCTCAACCTCGTCCTGGATCGACTCAAGGAGAAGACTCCCCTCGACAAGATCAAGGGCATCAGCGGCTCTTGTCAGCAGCATGGCAGTGTCTTCTGGAGCCATGATGCCGAAAAGCTTCTCTCCGGCCTTCAGACGGATGCCGGCTTGGTGGATCAGCTGAAACCAGCTTTCTCCCACCCCTTTGCGCCCAACTGGCAGGATCACAGCACACAGGCGGAATGTGACCAGTTTGATGCCAAGTTCGAAACGGCCAAGAGGCTGGCGGATGTAACGGGCAGCGCAGCACATCACGTAAGAAATCCTCTACTCATTTGAGGATCACTGGCTGACAATGCCCAGCGCTTCACTGGCACGCAAATCATGAGACTTCGACGAAAGCTGCCGGATATGTATAAAAATACATCCAGGATATCTCTGGTCTCGTCCTTCCTGGCCTCTGTTCTTCTCGGCTCTATCGCACCCATGGACATCAGCGATGTTTGCGGGATGAATCTGTGGGATATTCCCAACAACCAGTGGAGCGAGCCACTTCTCGAGCTCACAGCCGGCGAGGCCGGGGTTGAGGGCCTTCGCAAGAAGCTTGGCGAGGTGCGACAGGATGGCGGTGGTTCTATTGGTCCTATCGCCTCTTACTTCGTTTCCCGATACGGCTTCAGCGAAGACTGCCAAATCGCCCCGTTCACCGGAGACAACCCAGCAACCATTTTGGCCCTGCCGCTGCGACCACTTGATGCCATCGTATCACTTGGCACATCAACGACATTCCTGATGGTCACGCCTCACTATAAACCAGACCCAGCATACCATTTCTTCAACCATCCGTGCACGCCTGGCCAATACATGTTCATGCTCTGCTACAAGAACGGTGGTCTGGCACGAGAAAAGGTAAGGGATGTGCTACCGAAACCCGAAGGCTCCGATGCATGGGCGACCTTCAACAAGCATGTTCTGGAAACCCCTCCGTTGGATCTCGCTTCCGAATCCGACAAGGCAAAGATTGGCCTGTATTTTTACCTTCCCGAGATCGTCCCCAACATCAGCGCCGGGACCTGGCGATACTCCTGCTCGCCAACAGGCACCTCCCTTGGCGAGTCCGAACCATGGGGTCCCGAGAAAGATGCCCGAATCATCGTCGAGTCTCAAGCTCTCTCTATGCGCCTTCGCTCCCAGAACCTCGTGAACAGCCGTGACGGCTTGCCACCCCAGCCACGACGAATCTACCTCGTAGGTGGCGGGTCTCTGAACCCAGCCATCGCGCGCGTCATTGGTGATGTCCTCGGCGGTGTTGACGGAGTGTACAAGCTGGATGTTGGAGGGAATGCCTGCGCTCTAGGAGGTGCATACAAGGCTGTTTGGGCTTTAGAGAGGGCCGAGGGGGAGAGCTTTGACGAGCTCATTGGGAAGAGGTGGAAGGAAGAGGATGCAATTCAGAAAGTCGATGATGGGTACAGGGAAGGCGTGTTCCAGAAGTACGGGGATGTGCTCGGGGCATTTGAGGAGATGGAGCAGAAGATTCTCAGCGTAGCAAAGAACTAAACGCGATCAAGGAGCAAAAGAATTGAGCACGCGTTCTATCAGATGTTGGCAGCGTTACTGCCCGCAGAGCCATTCTACATTGCCTCACATTTTCGAAGTCATAGATCACGGCGCAGCTGATTGTTAATCGTGATCGCAATCACAGTATTGACCTATCTACCTAGTCCAGTGTTATCTACCCAGCTTGGATATATCTATCCAGTGTGAAGAAACACCAAGCCAATGAGCGCATTGGTCCAATACAGGCGATTCACTAAAGCAAGATACCGTTTTCCCTTTACCGTGAAAATCCATTGTCCTGGATGTTTTATTGTACAAAGCCCTTGGTAGAATGCGGGCCATTCCAAAATGCCCTTCTATCCCAAGCCACGAACCAAAGCTTCCTCCAAATGAGACAAGCCCAATCGGAACATTTTCATGACGAAAAGTTTCTGAAATTCAGGTTATGGTGAATGTGATGAAAGTAGCAGTCAGTTGGAATCAGTGCATGAGGAAGAACACCGCGACGAGCATGAGCACGCAGCTGATGTTGCCGCTTCCGTTGGTACCGCCCCAGCCCGCCTTTGGCTGTGGCTTCTTATCGCCCGCCGAGACGACGATGACAGTGCTGGTACGAGGTCGTGGTTTGGCGCTCACGAAGGTGCCAGACCCGCTCTGGAGGAAGCTGGTGATGGTGCCGTTCGTCATTGGGAACGGCGCGGCAGTGATGCTGAGACGTGGCGTGCCAGTCAAGATCACTGTCTCGTTGTGGCCGATCGTGGTAGTGATGGTCACAATAGTATCGCTCGTGACGACGATAGGATTAGTGGCTTGTCCAGTCGTCAGGACAGTGCTATTGCCTCCACCAATGGTGGCGACCTCGCTCAAGGTCACAGTGGCAGTCTTGGTGATGATCTCCCCGCTGACAGTGATGGTAGTAATTGCAGTTGACTGGGAACTAATAGTCTCGGTTGCAGTAGCATTGACGCCAACCGTGGATGTGACAGTGACGACGGCGGTGTTCGCGGCGGTTGCGGTTGTGGTGGACTTGGTCGTAGTCTCCCCGAAGGAAGGAAAGACAGTCACGGTAACGATTCCTCCAGTAGCGACGCCACTGGTCACCATATCAATAAGGGTGATGGTGGTACGCATTGATGGGCTTAGTGGAGTAGCATCAACTTTACTAGTGGCAGTAGAAGTCCGAGTGACGATTGCGGTCTTTGTGACGACAGCAGTCTCAGTGGTGTTGAAAGCCGTGTCAGCACTTGTGCCTGTCTGCGGGAGAGCAGCCGAAGTAGCGGAAGCTAGCGTCGTGGTGACACCATTGATGACAGTCTCAAAGACGGTCAGGGTGACCAGCTGTGTTTCGGTGAGAGTCATATTGACATCAGTTACAACTGGAGTTGGAGAGACTGTAACTAAGATACTGGAGGTCTTGCGAATGGTGACTGTCTTAGTACCGATGCTAAGATCCGAAGATGAAGAGGCCGTCTTGGTGATTACAGCCGCGGAAGTCTTAGTAACTGTGACAGTTGCATCGCCAGTGGGTGAGCTAGCTGACAGAGGAATAGCCACAACGGTAGCAGTGACGGTAAGGAAGACGGTGCTGTTGGGACACTCGGAATCAGTTGCCTCGGTCAGAGAGGGGATGATGGTTGTGAACTGAGTGTTGTGTCGAGTTAGGACAATCGTCGTGGTGCCTCTAACAACCGTAGTAGTGCCATTGACCGTGGTTTGCAGATCAGCAGAGGAGCTACTCATTGCCGGTGTGGTAGTGACGGCATTTCCAACGGTGACTGTCTTGGTGACGACCGTAGTAGGAGTCGCAGTCTCGGTGACGATGATTCCATCAGTTTGAACTGTGGTAAACTCATGAGTTGCAGTGAGTGTCTGCGTGACTACGGTGACTGGGGAAATGATTGTGGTGATGGTGCTCTCAAAGAAGCTTCCATTCACGGTGTTAGTGATTCCAGTGATCACCGTGGCGGTCTCGGTAACGACAGAAGTTGGGATCACAGTCTCAGTGACCGTGGTGTCAAAAGACCTGTGGAGAGATTAGAACAGTATGCTTCTTTGGGAAAGAGGTAACTTACTTGGTAGAGATGGAAGCCAAGGAAAGGGCAGTTCCATTACCGGCCAGGGCTGCAGAAGTAGCACCAGTGCTGACAGTGACCTCGGGGGTATTTACGACCGTCATAAAGGCGGTGATGGTTGAGCGAATGGTGGTAGTGCCATCAACAGGAGAAGAAGTAGAAACCACGACCCAGGTGGTGGTGTCCGAAGTTTCAGTAGAGTTACCATGAGGAGGAGAATGGACGACGAGCTGGGGGAGAACGTGGTTCGTGTCCAGGCTAATGTTGCGAACAGAAACCTTGGGTTTACGAACTGACGGGGCATTAGATTTAATATCGGCACAAATCAGGGAAAGGGCGATACATACTACACTTCGCGAGGGCATTGATACCCAAGCCAATAACGACAATAACGAGGCCGCCAAGGAGGACGAGAGCGAGAAAGACGAGCATGGTGTTCCAGGACTTCTTCAACTTGCCCATGAAACCGGTCTCGATATGCTTAGGTTCCTCATCAACGAGATCGACGACCTCAAAGGTGTCCTTGGGAGGCTGGTGCTCCATGGTGTCCGCTAAGAACAGATTTTAGTACCTGACATTCCTAGAAAGAAGGTATCACGTAGAACTTACTCATCTTGATGATTGATGTCCTTGGTAAGTCGAAAGGAGTGTCTGTGACTGATATTAGCTCATTACTTGTCAACCGCCGGAGGCGAGATGAACGATAAAAATAGGAGCCGAGTGTAAAGGGTAGATCATCATGATCCTGTAGAATTAAAGTATCCTCTGGGACTAACTTACATTGCTTGGCTGAAAGGAGTGTCTTGTGTCTGCGAACAGTTGTGATCAAGGTTAGTGAAAAGTTTGGTGGAAGTAAGTGAGTGTGTAGGAGGCGACGCGACTTGGGATGAGGAAGAAATAGTGTGAGATGGAAAAATTGTAGAAGGTGCGAGTTGGTAAAATAACAAAAACAAAACCAGCACGAATATGCTCAGGTGAGAGTCCGAAGATAGTGAGAAGGGCGTGATCGGGGATCATCCAGGAAGCTCTGAATGCAAACATGATATCAGGGAAACTCCGACTGTGACGAAGAATGGCGCGACTTCCATATAGCTAGAGATAAACTGGTGATGATGAGGCCGAAGGATATTGGAAGGGATGAAATATCAACAATCAGACCTCGCGTCGCAGACGAGGAAGGCGGTTAAGGGTCTCGTGAGGTTCGCGATACGTCCTAAGCAAGGACGCGTCGCTGGAACCATACCGAGCTTCGAGATGCCATGTGCGCGGAATATAGGGGTGGAAACATAGGAAAGCAATAAAGGTAACTTACTTGAATGACTGTGTGTGTGTGGATGAATGATAGTTACGCAGAGACCACGCACTTCGGTGAGGTTAGTGGTGATTGTGGGTATGAAGGGCAGGATGTGGAAGAGTAGAAGAGAAGAAGGAGTTGAGGGATTCGAAAATCAGGTTGAAATTCAGAAGATGTGAGTATGCATACCTGTAATTTGCCGAAGGCTGGTTAAGAAGTGAACGGGTTTTGCGAGTGCTGTTGTTGCGCGGAAGGTTTGTGTGGTCAGGCCTTTTGTTCTTTTTATAGGTAGTAAAAGAGAGCATGCGCCATCAAGTGGAAAGAACACAAGTGTAGAAGATTCGGTATTTCAAACGCGACGCCGACACTTCAAAACAATACAGTAGGGCTTAACCCCTTTCTCACCCTCTCAAACAACTTATCAATCTTCCAACCCGAGCTTTGATGGCACAAATATACATCACAGTGTAAGGAGGAATATCTTAACGACGGTGTTCCATAATGCCAGGAACCTAATATACTAGATGATAATAGATAGGATGCTACGCATTGGGCTTTGAGAACATTCGTTCCTAGCATGCTTACACACCCACCAAGCATCGCCATGCCTCCAGTTCGCAAGAGGTCGCGTCAGCTCGTGTCCAGCTCCTGCAGATCGGCGAGGGAATATGAGAAATCGCTTAACATTTAACAACAAGGAGGTTGAATATGGGTCTCGTGCAAGGGGAACGTGCAGTTGAAGTACAAGAGCTGTGCAAAGAGACTGACGTCGTGGAGTCTTGGATTTGGTAGGGCTTTGCAAAGAACCATAGTCCATCCACAAGGCCACTTGTATCGCCTGCGAAGGAGAAGAAGGGCGCCAGATTAATTCCCCAGTGCGGATCTCGAGGTGGACTTCTGGTAGATCGGGGTAATAATAGAGCCACATTACCAGCAGGTTCAAGATGAGGCGTATGCCAAAGGAGAAGCAACTTTGAGAACAGCTTTGAGAGCAAAGTTGACCAAGATCTCCCGGGCTTCGAGATCCCTAGAAAACATTCCTTAAGGTAGATAACTCAACATGAGTTCGCATTGGAAAGCAGTCTATGGTCACTTAAGGCCGGCTGGGACAGGAGGGATGATAGCTTCATTGCAAATTCCACCTGGACTTAAACAGGACAACTCTGTGTATTTCGGGTGGCTCTACTTTCATCTCGAATCGACAACACGGTCCAGATGACCTAGATGGGGAAAATGAGACTGCCCAAAAAGGCCATTGACCGAATAAGCCATTTACATACATCGATATAGATGCAGGTAGACTTCTGAGAACTCAAGGAAATCTCCATGGATATGCACTAAATGAACATGAAGAAGATGAACTGGACTTACTACCTTTGGCTATATATCAATGGATACCGGGGCTCTTGTGCAAGTCCGTATTCAATCAGAATTACACTCCCTGTAACTTCATCGATGAGGACTGGCCGCCCAACTGATCATGACCGCCGATCCATGAAAGATCTCGATCAAAGCAGTTACGTAGGAGGCGGCCGCGACTTACAGGTTTCTGTGCATCGCATTTTCAATGATTGTAACATATGCCTGTTGAACAATCAAATAGACAGCTCAGCAACAGTGATGATGCCTACAATGCGAGGATCAATCTGAGCGCTGTGGTTGAAGTTATGTAGTAAAAGGGTGTTGTGATCGCACTTCCCATATTGCATATAACGTCGGCGGTATGACTATACCAAGGTAAGTTCCCACCTAAAGACTGCTCAGTTATTTGTAGGGCAAGCTGCGAATTGGTCCGCAATTGGGAAGGCGCGGTACTAAACCCGTCCCTTCCTACCAAATTTTGGCGCCGCCACCCCATTTAGCACGCGAAAGTCGCGTAACACGACTCCATGCAATAATTAAGTCGCATCGTCCTGGGAAAGTCCCGAGCTCTCGTCCCTCCATCCCAGAACGGTCGTCTCACTTCGACATCTCATAACCCAGTGACCCTTGGAGCCTCTTCAATTTCGGGTACATCTCGTTTCGGCGCATTCCTTCCATGAATCAGCTTGGGAAGTCAGAGCCTCTCGAAATTTCTGACACGAATTGTCAATCAGGAGAGCTCCAACGAGCATATTCCCCACCCACTTCAACACAATAATACAGGCGCCGAGAGACGTTCCACGCCGCACGCGCATCGAGATTTCTATTTCAAACCATGGCGCCTGGTCGCAGTCGCAGACATGTCGAGGCGGAGGAGGATGAGGAGCAAATGCAGGAGCAGGAGCAGGAGCTTGAGCAGGAAGAGACAGGTGGTCACGTCAGCCTTCAGTTCAATGAGGAACTAACATGGAGGCCCGGAAAGCCAATTTCAACAAGCGACCTACTGAGCCGCTTGGAGAGACTGTGGAACGAGCTGAAAGACATGGATCAGGATGAGGTCGATACAGAGTCGCTGAACGAGGTCGCCAATGCACTCGGTCAGCGCAACTTGTTGGGGCACAAGGACCGAGGCGTGAAGGCGTACACTGCCTGTTGTATCGCAGATCTACTACGACTATGTGCGCCGGATGCGCCATTTACGCCGGACCAACTGAAGGTAAGAATCTTGTCCTATGTTCCGCAAAGCTGCGAACTCTAACGACAATATCTAGATGTTCTACACACTGGTCGTCAACTCCATATTTACCACACTTAACGACTCATCGCATCCGTACCACAGTCAGCACAAATATGTGCTGAGTTCTCTTGATAATGTCAAGAGTATTCTGCTCATCAATGATGTTGATGGAGCCGACGACTTGCTACTTCGTCTCTTTTCAACCTTCTTTGATGGTGTTTCGGGATCTCCGAGCTCTGGCGCGGACGAAACCATAGAGAAGGATGTGGGATATGCGATGACTGATATGCTTGCTGCGCTGGTGGACGAGGCTACTGGAATGAACCCGAAAGTCATTGAGGCTATCATGGCCCAATTCCTCCGAGCCGCGCCGCCGGGCGGTTCTCACTCTCGGGGTACTCGAGGTGACGAAAACGGAAACCAGTCGACTCTTCTTCTCAAGGAGGAGCCACATGCATATCTCATGGCAAAAGAAATCTGCAATCTCTGCACAGAGAAGATGATTCACTACGTGAGCCAATATTTCAGCGATGTAATCATAGACGCATCCAGGTTTGCCGCTAAATCGAACGGACACCGACATGCCGAGGATTCGGACGATGATGATGCGCCCCGGGGTCCTACGGACCTGGAGCTGAAGGAGCTGAGAAAAGCACATTTGCTCATCCGGGAGCTTTGGCGTGCTGCACCATTGGTTCTCCAAAATGTTATCCCTCAAATAGAAGCCGAGTTGTCAGCAGACAACGTCGAGCTGCGACAAATCGCAACCGAGACCCTTGGAGATATGATCTCTGGTATCGGGACAGCTGGACCGCCTCCTACCCCAACCCTGGATCCGGCCATGTACCCCCCGTTACGCCTTTCGGATGAGGCTCCTATCCAATCCTTTACCAGTGTCCTCACCACGCCCTTGTCACCTCAGTCCTTTGCCCAAACTCATTCTTCCGCGTACCACAGCTTCATTGGAAGGAAGAACGACAAAACCCCCACAATCCGCGCGGCCTGGACGACAGGCGTCGGATACATCCTGTCGACCTCTGCTGGTGGTATTGGCCTAAGCAGAGAAGAGGAAGCCGAACTGGTTAAAGCTCTGGGCGCGAAATTGAATGATAGTGACGAGAAGGTTCGGCTGGCTGCCGTCAAGGCCATTGAGCTGTTCAGCTTCAGAGATTTTGTTACGAAGCTTGGTCCTACTGGAGGTGTTGAGAAAGAAGGCTCTATTCTCAGCAGTCTCGCTGACCGATGTCGGGATAAAAGAACCGCTGTCCGTGTTGAGGCGATGACTCTTCTTGGGAGCCTTTGGGCTGTAGCTGCCGGCGAGCTGGCGTCTGGGCAGGAACCTCTCGTCAACCCTCTATCCGGAATTCCGTCACGCATTATAAATGCTTTCTACGCCAACGATCTCGATCTGAATGTTCTTATGGACCGGGTCATTTCCGAGTATTTGATCCCTCTGCGTTACCCGCCACTCAAGTCTAAGGGTTCCAAGAATTTGTCTAGCCAAAGCCAGCTCAGCGTTGGAACTACTGCCGACCAAGATAGAATCCGTGCAGAGCGGATCCTTCTGCTCGTCAAATCGCTTGATAGTACAGCGAGGAAGGCATTTTTTGCCATGCAAGCGCGACAACCTCAGTTTGCCAAGGTCTTCGAAGCCTTCCTTCGTCAATGTGAAGCCTATAATGGTGGCGTAATGGACGACAAGGCAAATCTGGAGAAAACGAGTTTGAACCTCGAAAAGACCATTATGTACATGGTCCAGTTCTTCCCTGATTCTGCGAAAGTCAAGTCCGACTTGTACAAGTTTGCCAAAGCAAACGATCGTCGAAATTATCACCTCCTCAAACTGGCTATTGGCTCCGGCAATGACTACAAGAGAGTACAGCTGTCTATCAATGAAGTGGTCAAGCGCATACGGGATGGATCCTCACCGGCGATCAATGAGACGCTTATCCCTCTGATACACCGCTCAGCTTGTGTCATATTCAACCGAAGTCATCTCTCAACAATTTTGGATTATTCCAAGAGTGATAAGGATGGGCTCGGTGCTGTATCTCATGAAATTCTGAACGAGATTTCTCAACGCAATCCTGAATTGTTCAAAACTCATGTCGGCGAACTCTGCAAGAATTTGGCCGAACATGCTCCCACTGACATCAAGGAGAATGATCCTACAGCAGTCGACATCTTAAGAGCTTGCTCATCATATGCCAAGAAGTACCCCGACGAGATTCCTCAGGATAGGGATTTTATCCAGACTTTGATGAACTATGCCTTACACGGCCGGCCAGTGAAAGCTGCCAAATACGCAATTAAGATTCTTCTAGCCAAGAAAGATAACAAAAAGAGCATGGTCAATGCCATGAATCTTTTGCAAACAGTCATGAAGGATTGGAGTTATGGCTCGCCGCACTTCTTGAACAAGCTCGCAGTCGTCAGCCAGCTCGAGCTTCAAGCTCCAAAAGTCACGCTGGAGTCTGACGAGGATATCCTCGACATGACTGTACAAAAGATCCTTCTTCAAGTTCGCATGGACGCATCTGACAAGGATCCAAGTTGGGTCGATGACGCAGATATGGACGAGGAATTGCATGCCAAATGCATATCCTTGAACATTCTAGTCAATCGACTGCGTAGTACCGAAGATATTGATGAAGCGAAGGAACGAGCTCGTCCCGTCTTCAAGTTGCTGAAGACTCTCGTCACGAAAGGCGGCGAACTCTGCAAAGTGAAGGATACCCCAAACCATCACAAAGCACGGCTTCGACTGTTGGCGGCTCAATTGATCCTCAAACTGTGCACCCATAAGCATTTCGATGATCTTCTCCTGCCTTCAGATTTCAACCGACTGGCATACATGACCCAGGATCCCGAGCCTGCTGTGCGCAGAGGGTTCGTGGAGAAGCTCCAGAAATACTTGGTACAGAGCAGACTTCGCTCTCGTTTCTACACTGCCATATTTTTGACTGCGTTTGAGCCTTCTACAGAATTCAAACAGCGTATTGAGACTTGGATTCTTTCAAGAGCTCGAGCATTTCAGGCATCAGATCAACATGTCATGGAGGCCATCATGGGAAGACTCATCTCGCTGCTTGCGCACCACCCAGATTATAGCACCAACTTGGATGACTTGGTTGATCATGCTCGTTACATCATTTACTACGTCAGTAACGTCTCAACCGAGCAGAATGGTGCCTTGATTTACAAGTATGCCGAGAGGGTGAAGCAAACTCGGGACGGCATCAACCCTGATACAAGCGAGAACCTCTATGTTCTCAGTGATCTGGCGCAGGCGGTGATTAGAAAATGGCAGGAGAAAAAGAACTGGAGCTTCCAAGCGTATCCAGGTAAGGTCGGCCTGCCAATCGGCTTGTACACTGCATTGCCTTCGCATGAAGTTGCCCAAGAAATTGCCGAGAAGCAATATATTCCGGACGGGATTGATGAGAAGCTGGATGACATCTTGAAGGCGGTTGACAGGAAGAAGGTTGGTCTTGGATTGAATTTTTTTGCATGACGTGATGCTAACCAAGTTGCAGAAGCGAAAATCGATGGATGATCGAGCCGAGCCTCACCCACCTGCGAAGAAGGTCAAGGCACCGCCGAAGGAACGGAAGGAGACGAAGCCGAAGGCCGCAAAACCTGCTGCTTCAAAGAAGACTTCAACAAAAACTAAAACACCAGCAAGGCCCAAGAATGCTGCGACATCCTCATCACCGACAATGGCCGCATCTGCAGCGAGCAGACGAAGCGGCCGGCCGAAGAGGAAATCCGTGTACACGGAAAGAGATTCTTCAGAGGATGACGAAGAGATGTGGAATGGCGTGGCGGAGTGGAAGTTTATTCCTGGTGGGGGCAAGGGCCGTCAAGATGCGGCAGACCCGGATGATTCTAATGATGATGAAAACGCAAGTGACGTTATCGATGAGGATGATGATGCTGCCGAAGTGGAGAAAGAGAGCGAGCAGGAGGTGGTGGAGGAGGTAGAGGAGGAGGAAGAAGAAGAAGAAGAAGCCGAAGAAGAACAGCGGGAGCCTACACCACCACCAAAGTCCAACGGGCGCAAGGGCAGAGCAGCAGCGGCCGCCTCGAAGGCCGCTGCTAAGACTAAATTACCTGCTCGGCCAGCAGCTAAAGAGAAGGCGACTGCAAAGCCGGCGCCCAAGCCAGCTCCCAAACCAGCTGCCAGAGCGAAGCGTGGCAAGGTGGTGAAGGATGTGTATGATATGGATATGGACGACGATGACGAATAAGCCCGTCTGCGCTTTCCAATTTGCGCTACCCATCGATTTACTTAAGGGGGGATGACACGAGGGGAGAGGGGAAAAAGACTGAAAAGAGAACGGAGGATTAGCCGGCGATGGACGAATGTATTGGACTGCTGCTTAGCGGTATCAGAAGTAGTTATACCACAATTTTTGTACGATTCTGCGATGTTTTCATCACGAGCTCGTTGTAGTTAGATATACCCCTTTACTTCCCACCATTCCCACTTTTCACATCCAGACGTGCAAATTCAAGTGATCTGGAGCGCTCTGGCACATCCATTGGCATTTGGTACTAGGATCGATGACTATCTCCTGCGCTCAACCAGCCGCATCGCAAATGCGCCCACGCAGTCGAGTTCCCCGAGCACTAACGAGTTCTAGTCTCCAATCCCGCCCATCCTCCAGATTCGAGATTCCCCTGCTTAGCCAAAAAGGGTTTCCCATGATCCCAGCAATAACAAAAAAGGACGCTTCCCCTCCCACTACCGTATAAGTAGAACTCCCGCCCCCTCCCCCACAGAAAAGAAAATAAAACAAAACAAGCAGGGGTTCTAAGATGTTCGTCGGAGATGGCTGAGTGTCATTTTCCGCGGCCGGGCTAGTGTATGTACAGTTTTTCTACATGGAGTGAGTGGGCAAACCGAATCGAATATTCCAGATTTCCAAGAAAAGAGTTGTACAACTGTGGCTTCATGGCCAAATCAAACACGGTGGGACGCTGGGCACGCTTCTTGAAACCTCCCTCCCGTTTTCGTACATGTTGTACCAGTACCTCTGGTAAAAGTCGCTAGACGGTGGTGGGAAAGTGACTTCAGGAGCTGGCTGGTCCTCCATTGTCGTCAACTTGATGTCAAGCAACACAGTTGAACGGCAGTGATTAACAGGTACATTCAGACAAGTCTGAACCGTGCAGTCGCGATGCAACCATACCTATGCAGCTAAACATAGTCGTGGTGGTATAAAGGGGCAAGCATGCCGCTGCTCGTGTCTATCGCCGGTTCATGAAGCGGAGGAGCCGGAGCCGGCCTGTGAAGTCTTGGTTGTCGGCGCAGTCGACTTCCCAACCCTCCCATCCACCTTTTCTCGATGCTGCTTGTTTTTCAAATGAACCTCGAAATTGCCTGCGGTCATTTCCGGGCCTGGAGTATACAGCTTGCCGGGACAGTCGAGACAGCGGATTCGAGGGAGGAACATCCAGTTTAGGCCTGCCGGTGGAGTTTGCCCTGTAGGTACTGGGACGGGCATATCGGTCTCTGGGTTGACGGCCGAGTATTTCATGACTCCTTCGAACATGTCATAGGTATACGTCTTCTTGAGACTTTGGAGGCAGCTCGTAAGCCATTCTGGCGGTGGTGGCTATTGAGTAGTGCGTGAGTAATTGGTGGTCAATACTGAGCTTGTCACTATGTGCTTGTTTGCAGATGTTGAACCTGACTCTCTATGGGAGGGCAGTTCCAAGCTGCAAACAGAACGGGATGGATGCCCCCCCCCCCAAAAAAAGGGTTCGTGAAGTGGATTGGGATACTTACTGCTGGAGGAGGTCCCTGTCCAGGAACCGGAGCAGGGGCCGGTTGTCTGCCAATCTGACCTTGGGGAAGAGGGGTGCCAAGCTTGGGCGGAAGCGGTTGCGCAGATGCGGCTGGCGTAGTCGGGGGAGGCATGGAGGTCGGTGCTACAGAAGCACTTGGCGCTCGGGTTTGCGCGGGTGTGGATGGCGTCTGAGAGCCTGCTGGCGTCTGCCGACCCCTTGGGGTTTGAAGGAGTCGTCTTAGTTTCTCCTTGTTGACCTTCAGTGTCACCAACATGTGCGTTGGCTCTTCAGTGTCCTCCCGAGCGTCCCGGCCAAATCGAGTAACATTTCTACGCGTCTCGTGGTGATGAATGACGCTTGCTGCCTCAGGAGTTTCCGATCGTCCCAAATTCGCCATCCGCTGTTGCGCAGCAGTTGCGGCGCCGCGCAATCCTCTCGTTCTTGCCGTGCCGCCGCCCAGTTGTGAGATGCCTGGGGAGTCTGGTCCTGAGTCTTCGCTCTCATCCGAGTCCGATACATCGCCATCTCGTGCCCCTGGCCGCTTGCGGATACCTGGAGCCCCTGCAACTCTCTTGTACAGCATGCTCTCCTCGATGTTTGCGGCTGCCCCGGGAAGGACAGACGACACGACGAGGGTGCGTATTGTTCGCTGCCGCTCCTTGAGATCTGGAAGCTGTGGGCCACCACGGCGGTTGACCGAACGCTTCTGTCTCCTCTGTTCTCTGGAGAAAATCAACTCGTTTCTCTCGAGGTCAGCATCACTCAGCTCGTAGAGGTATGGCGCGTATTCCTTGGCTTGTTGCTGAGGTCGGAAGACAGTGGAGAGTGGGGATGGCAGGAATGCCATAATCAAGTCGGGATCCTCGACAGGCCGCCCGTCGAAAGGATGGCCGACGGTGTAGAGACTCCGTGTGAAGAGCTGGCACTGCTCTCGGATGCAGTGCGCAATGGCCGTGGTAAACTCGCCGGACAGGGATAAATCGCGAGCCATGCTCGAGGCAAACTCCTCGGGGGAGTTCAGCGGGTTGTTGATCTCCCACTCAAACTGATCTACCAACGTGTGCAGGCCAATGGTGATGTTCAGTTTGACCAGTATCCTCATCTCGTCGTTTTTGTAAGCCGAGTAGGGAAGTTCGGGATCGAGCGCGTCTTCTTCGGAGTAGGCAAATGGGTAGTAGTCGTTCAGCTGGTCGGTGATTTGGTGGATAACGTGTTCGGTAACGACTGGGTTGGCGGGTGTTGAAGCCAAGCCGATATCCTCGACCAGCTGCTGGGCAAACAGCTGCGGGCCAATGATTCGCTCGTGGAGATTGTACGTGAAGGTGTCGCGTAGCTTGACCTTGTCCAAGTCGACATCTATACGTATGGGCACGAGTTCCTCGTGCTGCTCCGCCTGCTTTTTCATATCTTTCCGTTTCCACCTCAGCTGGGGCGTTGTTCGCTTGCCCGGTCTCCGTTTCATGTAGGGATAGATGACTTCGGTGGGAAAGCGAGTCCTGGCGTGGCTCGCGATATCTGTGGTGCCGTTCCCATAACCGTGGTATCCCTCCCCATACAGCTTGCTTGGGGGGAAGAATCTGTGCAGCTGGCCGTGTATTGCTTGGTAGTCTTCTATCTTCCAATTCATGTCCTGCATATTCTTCTCAAGATTCACCTGCGCATTTGTCACATTGACGGCATGCTGCCAGTCGCGTACGAGGTAGCGCTCCAGCTCGATCTTCTTGAACATGGCCTTGTCGCGGACCGGCAAGGTCGAGATATCTGGCTTTGGCGTGGATTCATTTTCGTTGGCGGCCGAGGCAGTGGTTGAGGTGGAGGATGATGCAGTCGCGGCGGCCGGGGTCGACGTGGAGGTGGAGGGTTGCGCGGCCATGGCCATTAATCAGAGCTGCGGAGTCGCCGCAGCGATGCGACAGCCTAGGCTGAGTTTCTATTGACGAAGGGATCGCAGTGTCAATTGCGCGCGGGTCGTGGTAGATGTTGGGTGGTCGGTGGTCCAAATTTCAATCGAGAAAGTTGTGAGGATTCTTCTGCTCTGGCCTTGCCAAAACCTCCTTTGTTGCTTGGAGAAGGCTGGGTCCGGGGGGTGGATGGTGGCTGCTAACGCATTCCATGTACTGACACCGACGACTGCATATGGAAGCGGGCTGTAGCGAGGTACCGCTACTTGGGGAAAATAAGCCCCCATTAAGCGGATCCGGTCGATGCCGGATTATTACTGGTTGCTCTTACCCACCACCACTGTAGAATTCCCCAGAGGACCGTGTTAAGGTTACCTAGGTACTCTAGATCAGTAACCAGATGCCAAACAGGTACCTACATAATTACCGTAGTTAGGGCCCGGCCTTGCTTGGAGCTGTTCCACCCTTTACTCTACCATACTTCGTGCAGCACTCCGTAGCTTGCCTGCGTTAGGTACATAATTTCCTACTAGGTACCTGTCAACCGATGGCAAAGTCGCAAGCTTACAGAGTACTGAGGGTACTACCCAAGGTACATAGGTAGCGTAGTTCAGGCCCGAAACCATGCTAACCTGCGAATACCAACTACCTAATTACTGACTACCGTCATACATACATAGATACCCTACCTACCCTTATATGCTTATAATAAGGTCAGGTCCCAGTAGATTCATTCAGCCGCGTGTTCCCGCTCGAAAATCGCGTGTGTCGTCCAAATAGCAGGCAGGGAACCTTGATCGCGCGACTGATCGGGCCTGTCATGAGATGGGCAGCAAAGCAGGATTAAGCGACCCAACCCCCGGCACCCAAACACCATCCATCTCCATAGGTCTATCCGGCCATCCATCCATCCACACAGCCCGAGCCCGAACACAATCGAAATCACCCACAGAAGCCCCTCAATACCCTTCCCCGCGTTGAAAAATTGACGGATTCCGGCCAAAATAACTGTACCTGCCCGTCGTGCCAACTGCAACTTTCCCACATCAAACAGTTCAATCCCAGTGAACTGTTGACGTGCACCCGATAAACTAAATTTCCCTTCATTCTACTTCTTTCCTGCTAAATATCCCATCTTCATCATGTCGGACGAAAAGGATATCGGTTAGTGGCCCCTTCCGAGCTTGCCCTTGCTGGTGTTGCGGCAACTTGCGTCACAACTACCCCGCCAATCGAGAATCACTGGCCGGCCGTTGAAACGAGAACGAATCTCACGAGACTCGGGCCAAACAGCTGCTG
Organism: Reticulascus tulasneorum; assembly: GCA_001557505.1. NCBI lineage: Eukaryota > Fungi > Ascomycota > Sordariomycetes > Glomerellales > Reticulascaceae > Reticulascus > Reticulascus tulasneorum. The sequence continues at coordinate 1,936,182 of LSAX01000010.1, read as the reverse complement.
CTATAATGGAGAGCCCGTACTAATGCTTGTAGCAGATTACACTCTCAACAACCCGGATACTCTCACCAAATACAAGACTGCTGCCCAAATCTCAGAGAAGGTCCTGGCTGAAGTGTCCAAGCTATGTGTTGCCGGCGAGAAGATTGTCACCATCTGTGAGAAGGGAGACAAACTGCTGGAGGAGGAGATTGCAAAGGTCTATCGTGGCAAGAAGATCACCAAGGGTAATTTCCACGGTTCCCGGGTCCGGCTTTCCCAAGCAGAACCGTACTGATACTCATTGCTCCATTCAGGTTTCTCCCACCCCACCACGATTTCGCCGTCTTCATTCGTCACCCCCTACACTCCCCTCACATCGGACGAGGCCGAGGCGGCGGTTGAACTGCAGCCAGGAGAGCCCGTCAAGATCCAGCTCGGTGCCCAGATTGATGGCTTTGGCTCAATCGTGTGCGATACCATCCTGGTCCCACAAAAAGACAAGGATCAAGAGGTGGTTTCTGGCCGCCAGGCCGATCTTCTCCTTGCCAACTATTACGCAAATGAACTCCTACTGCGATTGATTGTACCCCCTGGCCTGCTGGCCGCAGGAACCGACGAGGAAAAGGCAAAGGCTGCGTCGGCAAAGGCACCCAGCCAGTCCAAGATATCATCCCTTCTGGAGAAGGTTGTCAAGAGCTACGAGTGCAACTTGGTCGAAAGCACCACCTCGTGGGTATTTGAACGCAATGAGATCGAGGGCAAGAAGAAGCTTGTCCTTGCCCCGGCCGAAGGCACGAAAGGCGAAGGCACCCCCGAGGTTGGTGAGGTGTGGGGCGTCGAGATGGGTGTGAGTTTGGGCTCTGGCAAAGTCAAGACACTTGAGAAGCGACCTACCCTTCATCGCCGCACCACCCATACCTACGGTCTCAAGCGACCAACTTCTCGCAAGATCTTGTCCGAGGTGCAAAAGAAGTTCGGTACCTTCCCTTTCAGCTTGAGACAGCTTGAGGACGAGCGGGAGGCCAAGTCAGGGGTTGTAGAATGCGTGCGCGGCAATGTGTTCCGCCAGTACGAATTGGTCGGAGACAAAGACGACGCTCCAGTTGCAAGACTGCTGACCACCATTGGTAAGGCCCATGGCTGAATGACATGTTAAATTTGGTTTCTGACATCGCGATAGCAATCACCAAGAACGGAATTACCAAGCTCGGCGCCCCTCCGGCCCTCGACCTGAGCAAGTTCAAGACGGACAACAAGATCACTGACGAGGAAATCCTCAAGATCCTGGAGCAGCCCCTCTCGAGAAATACCGGTAAGAGCAAGAAGAACAAGAAGAAGAAGAAGCCGACGAAGAAGGCGGCCAAAGCAGACGACGATGACGAAGATGACGAGGAAGAAAGTGACGACGAATAAGTCAAGGGAGCGAGATGGCTGTCAGGGGTATGAAATATCCTAGGTCTGCATCACGCGAGAATTGTAGGAACACATGGATATGGTGACTCTTGGGAGAAAAGGGAATATCACGTGTAGGAGTCCGTATGATTGTGCTACTACCCTCTTCCTTACTTAAACTCGCGACTACGTTGAATACTTTCGACAGCTCGTCGGACGGGTGCTACACAACCGGAAATGCAGCATATTTGACTGTTTCGCTTTGTGTGGGTTTGCGAGGAGGACCAAACTTATTAGCAGCCTGATGCGGCCAACAAAGAAGAAGACAGTCAACTCCCGAATAAACGTGCACGCAAGAGTGATGACCTCCAAAAGGATTGAAAGAAACATCCAAGAATTTCCGTACAAGTAGCCGGTCAAAATAATGGGGCAAATTGGCAATTCCGGTGCTCAGGGGTTGTCAAGACAGACACGAGAGGCACGCGACCCACTGGCTCCAGAGTGCTGACCCTACCTAGGTGAAATGTGTGTAGGTGCGCCGCGCGCAGCCTGCCACAAGAACAGGATCTGAAGCCTTTAAGTAACACTCGTCAGTAATCCAATTTCATCCTTTAATTCGATTTCACCTTATATATACACTAATTAGGGGTGGCCTACGCAATGAAGATGAGCAAAGACGTACAATCATTCATCAAAGAGCAGGCAGACCTTAAGACTGGCTCCACAGTTCAACGACTGCTTTGGAGGTATGTATAGACCCATGTCTATTCCAGCGGGGCATGCATAGCTCAGTACATTCCTACAGTAGTCATGGACATCTTTCTACGTACTGCAGTCCACCTTGAACCAGAGAGCCATTGCATTTGGAGCCTTCATGAGAAGAGGAATTAAACGAGGCAGGCCAGGAATGCACGCTCTAAGGGACCTCAAGAACAAACGGAGTCTTCGCTTGCCCAGGAATTGTCTGTCAGACAACAAAGAAAGCGCTACGTGGCACCAAGGGTCTGGATTAGCAAAAGCCCAGTTCTGCCGGAACGCTTCGGATTTGCAGTGACTGAGGTTGTGGAGGAATCATGGAAGGGCAGGGAGTTCTTGTTTTACATCCGAAGCCATTTGCATTCTCTTATGCTGCTTGCGTGTTGTCTACTGTCAAGATATCCAGTCCAAAAGCCCTTCGACATGTCGCCGAAAGGAAGCATACAAATCAGCTGTCCATCCGGACCGCGAGATCACCTGTTGGAGAAACAAGGTCAAGGCAGGCTGGATGTGCTCACAAGCAACCATCGAGATCTGTCTCGTACTCGGAAACTTGTTGGGGTCACAGCAAGTTTCTTCCAAAGAAAGCGACTGGATCTGACACCAGGTTTGAAGTTTGTATGCAATGTACATCGACAGGGAAGTGGCATCTGTCTGTGAATGGCGTCTACAAGGACAAACTGGAGTAGACGAGAGGCGAGTGAGTGCTTACCACCAGGTTCTTAAGAAGGCGACGAAGCACCAATGTGAAAATTGCTTGTAAGTCTCCGAGTCGTTTATGGTAGAAGGATTGTGTGGGACTCCAATGCCGGGCTCATCAGCCTTAGGTACTGATGCAAGCGCATAGATACTGCAGCTAAGCGCAAGAGACTTTTGGTGATGTGTCGCAACCCACGAAGCCTACTCGTAGTTGGCCGTCTGGCGGAGGGTGAAATCAAGAAATTTGAGATATATGTTCCATGAGATTCCGGGTTGCTGAATCCAGATTCCTTGGACGAATGAGCGGACACAGCGCAGATCGTCCCCAAGTGTCCTCATCAAGTACGGTTGGGCTTGGAAAACTTTGCCCCCTTGTTGATAAACGGGAACCTGAGCAGATGATATGAGGCTGTTGACTGACGCAGATGCGTCGAGTTGGTGGCGCTCGTGTTGTGTGGTGTGGCCTGGTTGGAGTCGCTTCACATCCTCCTTCTTGAACTGCCATGGTTGGCTCCGAGTTTTTGTCCTTCCCGTACCCTACTTAGGATACTTATATGTTTAGCGGAACCTGGTAGGTCTTGGAAGAGTTTTCTCGCAGTTTTAAGTTCCCAGCCCTTCTGCCTTGGCACACACGGTGCTCTAGGTTGAACTGGCGGTCCAACACTGCAGGTTGGATAGTGGCGTCGACACAGTTTTCCAGCTTGGTGTGAGATGGCTTCAGGGATATGTGAGTTCCGTCTCATGTCCTCCCGCCTCTCCAGTTCAAAGACCCTCTCCATATAGGTCATCTGAATTTGGCACGGATTACAGGTATGCAAAATCCGAACAGGGCTATCACTGATATGTCCCAAGACTTACTAAGCGGGCCAACGCGAGCGAGCCTCACGGGGGGCCCTGTAGGTTCATGGGTGGATGACTGCTGGTGGTGATAAAATTACCTAGGACCAAGGCGCGGCGTAAAATAGATAGCTACGCTTTCCACATGTCGGATGTAAATTCTAGCTGTTCATTCTAATAATAATAAATTGAACCCAAACCATCAGCTAGGCCTCCCACTGTTGAGCGGAGAGAAGGCCCTGGAAGACGAGCCGACTGATCCAGGAGGTGTCGGTTTGTGGCACTTGCCCCTTGTCCCGCAGCCCCGTCCATCACCTCCGAAAACCCTCGAGGAGAAGAGATCCCGCAGCACACACACCCTTCTTCTTCACCCAAGACTCTCGCGTCGAAAGAGGAGGAAACGCGACAGAAAAGCAGCACTAAATGCTCCAGGGATCCAGAGAAGTACAGACATGTCATTTTCCATCAGTTGAACATGCACTAACACACGCGCAGGGCCCAGTTGGAGCGTTCGCCGCCTAGGCAAGGCAAGGGGCAGAGACCCCCCAAAGCGTCATGATGTCCGCCAGCACGCGAGCTACGCGATCGAGATTTTCGAGTCCACAACAATTGCCAAACGGTCCTCTGGAGTCATCCAAGAGCTCGGCAAACGAGGGAACACGCACATTTTTGCAAAGATGGCTGGAGCCCGCAGTGCAGACCAAGGCGAGCTTTGAGGAGGCTGGATTGATGCGGTACGGCGTGATGGAGAACATGGCGCCGCTGGGAGCGCTGCCCAAGACTGCGGTGGCTAAGAAGCCGGCCCAGGAGAATGCACCTATAAGGAAGATCATCCTGAAGCAGAGCTCAGCAAATGCTGCTGCTGCGGCTGCTGCTGCGGCCGCGGCGGTGAATGCGGTTCCAAGCGTCTCTGCCTCTCCGATTGCCGAAAAACCATCAAGGCGGTCGCTCTCGGTCAGGGACCTGGACGACGACGACGAATACAATCCAAAGTCGGGCACTGGCAAGCAATCCAGCGGGCGTGCATCTCTGTCGCGGAGGAGTCTTTCTCGTCCATCTGCGGCCCGACGTGCCTCAACATCTGTTCAGCAGGCAACACCGGCTAGCGATGCATCGCTGCCTACTGCACCTACTGAAACCAACGAGGGCATCGAGCAAGTCGTCGAGTACGCAGTGGAAGAGGCACTCCGGCATTACCGGTATCCTACCGCCTGGGCTCTCAGGACTCTCTACGACGAAAACCGGACAAACCCGCACTTCCTGTCCATGTTTGAGGAGGTCTACAGTCAAAAGGCGGATGCAGACACCCTCGACGAGTTTGCGAGGCTCATGGAGGACAAGAAGAAGGAAGGCAAGAAGGACAACCTTGGTTGTTATTATTTCGTGCCTCCCACTACGAATGCCCGATTTACTCCTCACAAGCCAAAGCCTGCGCCTTACAGCAAGCTACTGTCACACAACATAGGAAAGTTCTCGGAGGAAAGCGAGACACCGACCAAAAAGAAATCGTCCAAGTCACGGAAATTTCGAGACTCTCTGATGGAAATAGATGATGCTGGGATGAACGGCAAGATGTCGACGCCTTCGAGAAAGCGCGCGAGACGAGGCTCAATGTCGAGCGACTCGTCGCTGAGTGAGCTGTCTTCATCTCCGTCACTCCCATCGCCGACGGCCAGCTCCAGCATGGAAGACGGCGGCTTTGGTGGACGGGGTGGTGGAAATGGAAATGCCAATGGCGGTGGTGGTGGTGGTGGTGGTGGTGGCAATGGGCCCGGGACCAGCGCTGCGCCAAACAAACCCCGGCCGCAGCCAATAACAACACGCGGCAAATCATTCGCTGCTAAGATGAGCAGCGTGTCTGACGCATCAACTAACCCCAACTCACCCTCGCCCACCTTTCCCCCAAATTCATCCACAGGAGCCAGCATGCCAGGCCGTGTATCCTCACCACTATTTCCTAATCTATCAACCACAAAACCACCAAAATCATCATCATCAGGAGCAGCAAAGAACGTCGCCAAGCTGCGCTCGTTGGATGACCATGACACTTCTGTTGCTAGGAGACGGAATGCGCAAAGAATCACCAACGGTGAGACACAGCAATCCGAGAGCTCGGTCAGAGGAGCCTTCATGAGAAGCAAGCTCGAGGAGGACTGGGACGGACCGCAAAGCACGCCGCCTGTGCAGCTTCGGAAGGCGAGGACTCCTGCTCCCAATCTGCGGACCACAAGGTCTGGGAAGCGGTCCCATGATGAGCTGGAGGACACCCTCTCGCCCACCGCGCTGTCTTTCCAAGGCCAGGGAGATGTTGCCTCGAATGGCAACTCAAGGGCAGGCACTCCTGCGAGTCTGCATCCTGCGAAGAAACAGCGAACAGGTCCTCGAATCAAGACATCGTGAGTTAATTCCTTCATCCTTTTATTTTCTGCTTCAATCACGCGCCGTGTTCTGGGACGCGACGAGGTGGTGGCGAGCCTCTATGAGGACGAGCAGGACTTGGTCACCTAGCCATATGATGTCGCGCATCACCGTCGCGCGCGTCCCGCCTACCTTTCGGTCTGGCTGAGGAACATCTCATCTCAAATTTTTCCACGTCAAACGATTTTGTTCGATGCACCTAGCTGACAAGTGATGTTTCTATGATTACAGGCCGATGAAGAAAAAGGGAGGCACCGCAGCAGGAGTCCCTCGTGCTAGTGGAGAAGGCAACGCGACGACGGCGAACGGAGGTCCAACCAACCCAGTAAGTGCATGCACCGGCACCATTCTTATGTTTCTTTAATCTTGAAGCTGTTGGGCTTCCTTTTCAAATCTGGTCGTGATGGAAAGCCTATCCGTCGTGATGTGGATGATGAGCACTGAATTCCCACGGCTAAGAATCCCAACCCCAACACGCGCGGTTTTTTTTTTGTGGGAAGCCCCGTCTTCCCGCTTTTGCCGACTCAGCCTGCTCTACACCCACCATGACGATTCAGATTGCTTGAGAATGCTAACTCGCGATGTGCTAGGATGAGAACGATGACTATTGCTCGGCGTGTGGTGGGATTGGGGATCTGGTCTGTTGTGACAATTGCTCCAGATCATTCCATTTCGAGTGTGTGGATCTTGTTCAGTGCAAAGACCTGCCGGACGAATGGTTCTGCAACGTGTGTTTCAGCTCAAAGTACCCGACAAGACTTCCGGAACACAAGGGCCCTTTTGGTGGGCTCCTGAGCAGCCTTGACAAAACTAATCCACAAGCTTTCAAGCTACCTCAACGGGTTCAGGGCTATTTTGAGGGCGTCAAAGCTGGCCCAGAAGGCGAGTATGAGGAGGTGGTCGCGGCCAATAAGCCACCGAAGTGAGTCGCAGCCTATCACTACAGCTTCCGACTGGAATCGCGTCAGCTGACATCTTCAACAGGAAAAAAGGAGGCTATGAAGAGGCCCCGGACTTTTTCAAGACGCGAGATGCTGATGGGTCCGCTGTTCTGTGCCACAATTGCCAGAGGTCAGCGACAGACAACAGGGCCATCATCCCCTGCAGCCTCTGCGGGCTCTATTGGCACCTAGACTGCCTGGATCCCCCGCTGGCAATCCCGCCGCCTCTGCGCACATGGCGCTGTCCCGCCCACGCAGACGATCTTCTGGCGAGCCTGCCAGAGGATCTGGCCCCGGCTCACCGCTTTCGCAAGATCAAAGGCGCACCGGCCATCACCCCTGCATTCGGTCGAGGCATAAAGAATAATGGCTTTATCGAGATCGAGGACGAGAGCGAGGATGAAACTGGCTGGAGCGATGTCAAGACCTTTGGTCGCGTGTACAAGCTGCCTGCCAAAGGCGTCGTACTCGACTTCATTTCGCAGTAAGTCCCTTGCTCCTCTTCTGGACTTGGTCGAACAGTGAGCTGATTATGTTGCCAGGTTACGCAGCGAAGGTGCTGGTCATATCTCACGAGCCAGCATCACCAGCTCAAGAATCACGACGTTGGAGCCGATTCCTGCTCCTCAAAGTCTGCCAGTCTCAAAGCGAGGTGTCGAGGAGATGCAAACAGCTTTGAATCTAGCAGAGTTGAAGGCCAGCAAAACTAATAAGATTGAGGAGCTCACCCAAGCCTTAATGGTTCGTTGCCTCGCAGCTTTGATTGATACATTTCGTTCGAGATGAACTGACTCTGTTGCTAGATGAACGCGGATCCAGCCGTGCTATCTTTGATCGCTCGGGGGAGCGCTGCCAACTTCGCATCCGGTGACCTGAACGATGGGGACAAGCAAAGTCTTCGTGCTATCCTCGCGCAAATGGATGCAATGCGAGATCGGATCAGCATGGTGCTTGGCACGGGTGAGCAGAGCCTCGACGACTCAGCCTGTGAGCTACTGGACAAAGCCTCCTACGCAGCTGCTGAATTGTCGTCGCAACCTACAAAAGATGGCAGTGGCCAGCCAATCGAGGAAGAGACAGCTACTCCCATGACCGATGTCCCCACGCCCAAATCCAACGCGCCAGATGCGCTTGAATCTCTCAACGGTACTGAGGAAAAGGATTTCCGGGAACCCAAATTTGGCACAGAGGACTCGGCGATGGATCTCGACTGACTTGGGTACCCCATGTCGCCGCAATAACCTCCCTGCCTTCGTCAGACCTCGACGACAGGCAATCACTCAATATGTGCCACTCTTCATTTTAGACTGTATGAGCCTCGCCCTTCCGAATGAACAGAATACGGCCACGGTGTCCCCCATTTTCTTTTTGGTCTTTTGATTCCCCAAACTGCAAAATGAGGAGTTCGGATGGATATTGATATCGCGAGAGACGGCCGGAAGAACACAGCATAGAAGTGGCCGAGGCCTCGGGTCTGACTCTAGGGGCTGACCTGATAGCATCCTTGTGACCTGCCAGGCTTATACACTGGAGAGAAAGGTAGACGAAGCAGAGGATGAGATACTGAGCTTAGCGGGAGAGGAGAGATGGCTGTGGAATATGCAACACAGATGAATTGGCGGACTGCCCCCCCACAAGTCCCCCGCTGTTTCCTCCCAGATGGAGGACTCGGCGGTGAGATCAGAGGGCGACGAGACCCTACCTAACCCAAACCCCTTTTCCCCACACTTGTTGTACCATACATATATCATAGCATACGCAGTTTGCCCTTTTCAGTTTCTTTCCTCGCCTCTCCCGGATGTAGACGATAAGTCTCATAGCCCAGGCAGAGAAAGACATAGGAAATAGAGATATAATGGCAAGCATTCGAGAGAACAGATTTGTGGCAAAATTCGTGACGCGTAGGCGAAGAACGGGCACTTGACAGCTGCAGAATTTGAGGCAAAGAGTAAGACAAAACCATTGACTAACTGCTGGCCACAAGAACAAGATCCAACATTTGGACTAGGCACTCAAAACGACAGCAAATACCTTTCCTCGCAACATGACTAGCTGGTAGGAGAGGGGCCATTCATCAGTGAAGTATTCCCAGCATGGATGAATATAAGCAACTCCCACATCGCATTTGCAAATCGGCGTATTTGCTTTGCTAGGCATATGGATTAAAGAGAATGGATATGCACAACCTCAGATAAATTTAACAGCTTTGATTGTTCATCTAACTATACAATTCAACAAACAGCACGACCGACCAAACCGACCTCCAGACCTGGTAGCGAACAAAAGACGGTGAGGTATTCAGGCCCCTTCGCAGATCGCATTCCCACGAACGGCAGCAGGGGCAGAACAAGAAGAAAGGAATCAAAAGCTTCCTTTTGCTGCCAAACCCTTGTTCCTCTCCCACTTTCTTCCAGCAAGCAGCTCATGCCATCAATCCGCCGCTGCTGCTGCAAAGCAAAGAAAGGAGGGGAAGAAGAAGATGATGAATTTCTACAAGAAACAGAAAGGCACAATGTTGGTTATCCCTCCCAGAGGTGTTTTCTTGGTTGTGAAGAAGAGAGAAAAAGAATAGAAGCCGTCATTCGTGGTATGGGAGAAAAAAGTTTCAAGTCTGGATTCTTTTGGCGTATGTATGCCCAAGAGCAAATGCTGTTCCTGTCCAGTTCGTCTATGTACCATCACCGCAAGCAGTGTAGTAGAACAAGGCAGAGAAAGCGAAGAAGAAACGAGCCGCTCAAGCCTCGTGACGCAAGGCTCCGTCTCTGCAGAAAAGTGAGGCAGAAGTTGGTATTGCCTCCTTGCATGCTTCCACAACCCTCTTCGCAGAAGGTGTCGTATGTTCCCTTGACTCGTTGTGCAGCGTCTACACTCGCAAAGATTCTTCAATTCCAAAATCCGCCCGACTCCCCTTTCCGTTTCCGTACAAGCCAATCAGTACCCGTTTGTTCGAGCTGTAAAAAGAGCGGTGTAGATCAGTTGGACCACAGTCACACGAGAAATAGCGGTCAAATCATCTCTTGGAGGGTGTTAGTGGTTGTTCTTCTCTAATGGCGCGGACGAGCTGGTTGGGGGCGACCTACGCGGCCACGTCTGGCATTGACCTGCTCCTGCTGCATATAAGCCATGTTTTGCATGCCTCCCATGTTTCCGTATCCGAATCCTCCCATTCCCATGTTCATACCGTAGCCCGGTGCTCCAAAAGGTGATTGGCCAGGCGGCATTTGAGGAATTTGGGCCGAGGGCGGTTGGATCGGACTCCCGTTTGGCATGTTCTGGTTCCGATATTGGTCTATCGAGGGACTCGGGCTGTTGAAACCTGCAAAACCCGCCTGCATGGTAGGGAAGAAGTTGTTGATTGGAGGAGTGGCCCGGTTGAGCATGTTCTGTTGGTACTGTAGTTGTTGCAGATTGACAGCGTTCGTCATTGGCGCATTCGAAGCATTGTACATCGGGTTCTGAGCTCCAAAGGGTTGGAACGGGGGCATGTTCGACTCTACACTCTCGTTTCGTTGCCCGCCGAAGCCGCCCATATCGTAGTTGGACGGGTTGACAGAGGGATTCAAGGGGTTATAAAACTGCTTGTTCAGGTGGGCTGGTTGTTGTTGATGGTGCCCATTCAAGTTTGCTTGGCGGGATGATGGCCGCTGGCGCTGCTCATTCGGGTTGCTATTGGTGTTGGTGTTGTTATTGTTTCCATGCTCTCGGGATGCACCGCCACCACTGTTGCGAGTCGACAAGCCTACCTCATCCATCAAGCGCTTGTAGCCTTGGCCAGGTTGGGCTTTGATGCGAATCAAAACATTCTTGACGTTATCAACAACCTGGCTTCGGATGGCTTCGTCAAAGAATGGCGTGGTCAGGACTTTGAAGATCAATGTCGCCCCACAGGCATGGTCGCTAAGGATGGCCTCAAGAGTCTGGTCGTTCGGAGTGAAGAATAGCGCCCTCAGGATCGTATCCCGTGCGTCAGGCTCTGCCTTCTGGTTTATCACCTTTAGCACCGTAAGATATGCCACCTTGTGTGTGCACAATGGGACGAGATACGGAACGAGCTGGGGGGATAACACAGTCCGGCGCTGGGGAAAGGTACAAGTGTCCAGGAACCAGGTCAGGAGTAGCGCTCCGTTGGCGTTGGTGGCCAGCTGCACGCTATGCAGCGCAATTGCGGCGGCTAGCATCCTTTGCTGCTCCTTGGTAGAATGGTGACTTTCGAGACATGCTCGCATAGCTCGAGCGCCATACCGGCCCTGAGCAACCTCCCACATTCGACTGAGCATCGTCTCGAAGATGAAATCGTTGAATGGAGCGCCGAATTTGAGACAGCCCTGCAAAACGTAGTTTCCGTATTGATCCAGGAAGAGAGGGACGATGAATGGCCGCAGGTTATCTACGATCAAAGTCATTTGATGAGGCGTCTTGCAAACATCAATAATCTTCTGGGCAGCCCAAGTGCCGTTCTTGTGGACGCCAATCTCTGCCATGTGAGGGGCGATCTCAGCAAGCATGGCATCTCGGAGGTCGTCGGAACAGTGTTCGAAGAGCTTCTGCACAACAGTGTTGCCCAGATAATCAGAAGCGAGCTCGGCAATTTCAGGAAGCATGTCGACAGCGATGTTCTCGATCTCCGCTTGTGATAGGCTCTGGTTGTCAATTCTTTTACGGATATCCCTCAGCTTCGGAGCATCGTGGACTCTCGTATGAGCGGGCTCGCGAATTGGTGGGATTTCGTCAATAAACGAGGTGAACTGCGTGGCAGTCTGGAGACTTCGGGAGATTACGTAGGTCTCCTCGTCAGAAGCCTGGAATTGCTTGACAATCCGCATAATGTCAGATGTCAACTCGCGGAGAGGAACAACATTAGGCACAGAGTTCGCAGATTGAACTGGTGCCGATGAGTTCTCAGTAGCGCCGGCCATGGTAGCACCAGACTGAGCGTTCTCCTGCCCCTTAGCGAAAGGATCGGGGCTTGGGGATGGGAATACCCCATCGTGTCCAGGTGTGTTGGAGGCGGAAGGAGGTTTGGCAAAGTTGATACGAATTGGGCCAGCACCGGGGAAAATCTCCTTGCCGTTCATGCTAGCCTTGGCAGCAATAGCGCTCTCCATCCTCTCAAAATTGACAAAACCGCAGTTTTTGTGTGTCAAGACTCGAGCGGAAAGAATTGCACCGAACGACTTGAACATTTCAGTCAAAGTCGACGTCGTGGTGGAAGTGGGAATGCTTCCGAGCCACAAGGCACTGGTGGGACCCTCCAGACCTTGCTCCTCAGCGCCCAGCAAGCCGGCGTTACGGCTGTTGGACCGACCGAGATTCATGGCCGCAACCGCTTGGGGAAGGTCATCGTAATCCTGCTCCTCCGGCAGTCGAATCTCAGCTGTTGGCATGGCATTTGCCATGCCCGAGTTGCTGTTGAAGTATGTGCGCATAAGACGAGAGCCTGGAGTATCCAAGACACCAGCAGTTCGGGCTCGAGGCCTGGTCACGGAGGCCTGATTCGCAAACGCCTGCACGGCCAGGTTATGGTTGAGAATGGCAGCATTTGTGGCTGCTAGCTGGTCTTGCAAAGCCGCCGCATACTGGCTCTCGAGCACCATGCCCTCCGTATCGTACTCCTCGTCATCATCATCCGCGTACTTATCCTTGTTGTTGACTGAGTAGGACCGGAACCGGCTCGCTTTGGAGAAGTCATTGAAGTTTGGCAAGTACGGCGTCGCCAGTTGCGCACGAGGAGGTTGCGGGGTCTCAGCTAGTCCCAGGTAGTCTAGGGTTCTCATATGAACATCGTTCTCGCCTCCTCCTTCTCTAGAGAATTGCGATTGCGTCGGGGAGCTCGGGCCATTAGATCCGAGACTAGCAATGCTTGCCAATGTCGACCCCCTCTCGCGACCAACTCCAGCGGGATTCCAGCTGCTGAAGATGGAAGGACCAAAAGGCGAGCTCGAACCAGGTGGCATGTGCGTAAAAGGGCTGCGCTGCGGCATGGAGCCAGCGCGTAGTCGCGAGAGCAAGGTCGAATTGCTCGACGAGTTATCGATGGGCTCGAGGCCAGGCGATGGCGACTTGAAAGGGCTGTGGGACGGGGTCGGTCTAGATGACTTGGGAGCCATGTTGGGCACGTTGAGCATGCCTGGGCCGATGCCGCCGGGAGAAAATCGGGAAGGGACGGTGCCGGCTCGGGCACGTCTCGTTTGAGGCAAGCTCTCGGGGGTAGGGAGTTGAGCAAAGTCGGGGAAGCCATCGGTCGGCGACTCGGGTATGTTTTCGCGAAGGGGTGTAGAGTTTCCACTCGTAGGCGGGCCTCCCCAGAGATTTACCGGCAATCCGGGCACACCTTCTTGAGCTTGTATTTCTCGGGCCCTGGAAGTGAAGAAGAGATGGTCAGTTGCTGTGGGTGCTTCCCGATATCGAGTGGCGACGAACCTCTTTGAAAAAAGCCTGCCGGAGCCCGGCATCTCGTGCGACGGAGAGCCAGCCCCCGATCGCGTGGTGCTTGCCATCTTGCCAGAATGATTCAGACCGCCCGACATGCCAAAAGGGGATCTGATGGGCGGCGCTGCGGCGGAAGTGTCGATAGGGGAAGGAGTGGCGGTTGGCGATGTAGAGCGAGTCTGGTTGGCAGACTGGGAAGAATAGCCAATGGACAGATGATCGGATCTAGCAGTTGACATTATCAATTACCTGGGCCGGCCGCATCAGAATATTTCTGGCTCTGTGACACGCAAGTTTCGACGAGGTCTCGGACGTTTGGAGGGGGATATTATTCCTCGTGAAAGCAAGCCGAGATGATTCCGCCCGACGATTGGGAACGACTTGAGTTTTCAGACCGCAGAAAGAGAGTCGAGCTGATTATCTCGTATTCCTGAATCGGGGATAAAAAAGGAAAAGTGACAAGATTGCGTCAGTTCTGGGTTGGATGCTGCGGGCTGGCCGGGACTGCTGCCAAGGTCGAGGAGATCTAGGGTAGCAGTTTTTTTTTGGGGGGGGACGAGGATGAGGAAGAGGGGGGGTTCTCGTTCCGAGAAAAGGAGCGTCGAAAGTCGAAAGGCGAATGAATATAATCCGTATTACAAGGAGGAAATGGTCAACGGGACTCGGAAGAGTTTGGCTCGAAGGAAGGAAAGTTGGACTTTGCTCGGGATGTTCGAGTTCAAGGAGTGTCTGGGATGGGGGGTTGTGAAGGAATCTGGTCCTTTCTCTGGGCTCTCGTCCGTGGCCGCCAGTTTGTTTGCTCGCTGCTGCGCTGCGCTGTGCTGTGTGTGCGTCTCTGCTGTCGGATCACAGTCCCGCAATGGGCATCGGAACCATTCAAATTCTAGAGGGGAATAGAGAGAGAGAGAGAGAGAGAGAGAGAGAGAGAGAGAGAGAGCGAGAGAAGAACACAAAAAAAGGGTTACGATCAATATACAGGCGTCATTAGATAGGGTCGATGAGCCTGGAGAAAGGGATAAAAAGAGGTTCGCGAGGGGAGGGTAGAAAGGAGGTTGCGTGGAAGAAAGAAGTGTGTGTGGTTACAGTAGAGGTAGCAGACGGAGAGTCTTGGTGAGAGGGGCCAGACAGACGATGGAACCCCGGGAGAAGATGTGGTGCTGGTGCTGCTGGTGCTGCTGGTCCTGGTGTTCCAGTTGGATACTTAGCGGCTTAGTACCTGGCCGGGGGAGGGTGTGTGAGGGGTGGTGCCAGCGTCTTCACAAGTGCCTAGTAGTGTGGTGACCTCTAGGACACCAGCTGGTATGTTCCTCGTGTGGGTTGGACTCGAGCTGAATCTTACACACTCCTAGGTATTTCGAAGGTACCGTGAAAAGCGAATCCAACCCTCGTCGAAAAGAGTGGATTGAAAGGGGGGGGGGTGTGTGTGTGGCAGACTAGGAGAAAGAAAGGGACTGTGGTTGAAGTCAGTCAGTTGTGAAACGGCAGGGAGATCGACCAATTCTTTTTTAGGGGGGGTTCGCCCAGTTTCTCCCCCCCTTCCTTTTGGGCTTCTGCCCACTCCACCTAAAAGACCCTCTCGTCTTCCTTGTCAATTAAATCCAAGCTTTCCCATCACCATCCTCATCCTCATTCCGATCGTGAGCCTCTTCTATCAGACTTACCAGCTCACAGCTCTCTGGCCATATTACCAATGTACTCGTTCACCACTCCGAGAGACCTCGAGTCCGCCGGCCCCCAAGGACAAAATCTTCAGCATGGGAAGAGGGCAGTCTGGCCACCCCCGTTTCCCGCCGCCCTCAGTCCATTGAAACAGTCACCCACATATCCCCCTATTTCCAATCCGTGCCATCTATCTGCCGTAACTCTCCAGGATCTTGCCAGTTACAAGCTGCCTGCCTGCTCGTGAGCTCCCCCCATCGAACGCACAACGCCTCGTCTCCACACCATTCTTGCATCCCCTCCAATTATGTAGCCATATCCAGATCATTGTGATCCGTACCTACCTGCGTACCATCCTCTTCCTACCTCTTACGAGGACCAGTTCCTGGGACTCCATCGCTGGGAATCCGGGGCGGAAAGAGCAGCTTCTCCAGAGACCGGATAGACCCCAGCCTCCAACAAAACTACTAACGTTAAATAAGTAACCTGCTCTAACAGTCTGGGGCTAACAACACACCTCCAGGCCAGTCCCAGAGAGGCGCGTATCATATAACCAAGACAGCCCGCTATTAACAAGGCATCCGAATTTGTCAGGCTTCGGGGACGACGGGCAGCTTCTTCTAGAAGAGGGGAAGAACGGGACAATGCAAATCCAGGTTCGGGAGTAGGGTTCGGGAGTGAGACGAGACACCTTCGGTTCTTCTCGTAGCTATTAGCCATTGTCATGCTGTCTATCAATCTGTCGACTCTCACTCTATGGATGCGTGCGCCATGTCAGCCGAAAAAGCGACCACACTCATCAATTCTAACAATACCACCATCTCCACCACGATGCTCACGGTCGTCGGCCAGCCGGCCAGTCAGCCAGTCAGCCATTCAAGTCTAATTGTGGGTACTTGCATACGTCCTTGTCGTGGATAAATTGGATGGGCGACACACAGAAACCTGCTTCAGATTCCCCGTGTCTGTCTTGCTTGGAGAGCGCCTCACCATGACGGGCACTGTGCCTCTCCCACTCAGGGGCCGATCCTTCGGGACTCATCATTTGGTCTGCAAACGGCCTGGCCTGCTCCTCCAACCACAGAAGAGAACCGGGGAAGCAAGGCTACGGGGGAAGAGGAAAACATCCCAACTTGACTCAAATCCCCAGACTAACCGGTCCATCGAATCAGCTTCCTTCCTAAGCACCTCGGAATGTGACGAACTTCCCAGCTTACACATCCAACATTTCGTCTTTTGGGCGCAAACAACACCATCAGTCAGTCGGGGGCTCACCCTTCCACCCCATCCCCATCCTCGCATGGTCCTTCAATTGGTCCGTTGGGCTCCTGGGGCTTGACTGGGGAAATGCTGCTTGCTGTGCTTGTCGCTTTGCTGGAGAGCTGGTTGCTGGTGCTGCACGCACGCACGCACTGCAAAGACAGGGCCGACCAGCCAAGCCCCGAGATGCAAGACGTGTTAAGATGCGTTCTATAATTTATGCCCCGGCTTGACGCCCTACCAATCACCTCACCCAACGCCTCTTGTAAGAGGGATCTGCTAGGAATTCTGAAACATCGCTTTAACTTGCCCTGCGGGACTCCATATGCACGCCCACGCCACGATCTTCTCGCTACGAAATCCCCACGCCCACCCAATCCGAACCCCTACCTTCGTTGGGTCCGCCCGCTAACTAGCTGGGTGCTGCCCGGTAACCGCCATCCGATTTGGGCCATGGGGGCTGTCCCGCAGCAGGCCAACAAATGTATATACGAATGTGCGGCGGCCCTTTCACAATCAAACTTCCAACTATTGGGGGGTTATTTGCAGGCACGCAAGTACGTACATACTTAGCATAGTACTTACGTCTAGAGCAGTCTCTCTGCGGCCACCTGGCGGCCAAGTTCCCGTCTCATTCCTCTCCAGACGAACCAACTCAGTCATTCGCATCTCCATCATCCAACAAGCCCCCCCCTAAAGCCCGGCTTCTTCGTACATAGCTACGCCTGACCTGATCGTCATCGAGCAGCTTCAGAAGCTCCGATGAAGAGGCTCTGGTTTGGCCCCTGCGCTATTCCGTCCTGCTTGTTTCAACTTTCCACCCGCACAGCTGGCAATGTTAGCTCTCAGCCCCCGGGCGGCATCCCGTTCCCCCCCTTGCCAAAAACAGGAGCATTCCGCGGCCAACTGCACTGGCCTTTCATCTCATTGCTTCGGCCCAGCAGATTGTCCCATTGTATCGGCCTTACGTGTTGCGGGGCGCAGGGTAATGCGGCGACCGAGACATAACAGCCAACCCCGCCAACGGGAGCTGGTGTGTTAATTCCTTCTTCCAAGAACCGACCTCCGGTGATCTGACGCATTAGCTTGGCTGATCGCGTTGCTAGTCAGTAGCTAGCTATGAACTAAAGATGAAGTCATCCTCCATGAATAGGCATGAACAATCCTTCCCCACTACCTCCTCGCGTCGATCCCTCCTACAGGAAGCCAACCTACATGCAAGAGCGAGGCTTACCTTATCGGCACTCCTTTAACAATGCTGATTGCCCTCGGCTGTTGAATCCACAGCCTGAAGGACGAGTGAATAGAGGATGCCCTTCTGCCGTTATCATGTCCTGGCTATTTCGTTCAAGCGGCTGTGCCCATGGTATCGGTTACCTTACTATACTTCATCATGCAGCCCTCTCTGAGCGGAACGGCCAGCCTGCACTCCCAGGTTAAACAAGGCTTATTGCCGAAGATTGACGAAAAGCCACCACCCAAGAGCTGGGAAGGTTGGCGGGGTAAAAATAGCATCAAGCTTTCATGGAAAGTGTCAGCATCTACGCAGTAGCTTGTGCTGAAGTCATCTCCAGCAGCTTTTTCGCCATGCGAGATATTTAGGCTTGCATGACAGTGCGGCCCTAAGATAATGTGTTCAAAATAGAATATGTCCGATTTTTCTTGGTTTCGATGTTGAATCAATTCTGATATCAGGCCTAATGCAGCTTGCTTGCGTTGCGTGAGTCTGCTATTTAAATCCATGCCCGCATAGTTAGCGGAATGATACGCAGTCTGCGACGCCTCTCGATCAGCTCCCACCCTCGTCTTCGGTCAAGATACTCTGACCATCCCTTTCAGCGCGACCATCACCTCCTCCACAGTTGCCCAAGCCAGCTCTTTGCCAAACCATCCTCCCCATAATCGGTATATCAGCTGGACCTCTATGCTACGCATGTGGGTCGTCTGCAGTAGCAACACTCAGCGCAAGCATGAGACTGGTGCGCTTGAACGAAGAAACAGAACTCCGAAGCCCACGTGCTTCTTGGTTAAGCTTATCTATATTGCTTAACGCTTGAAAGTACCATCGAGCTGGTCGATAATTTGACCCGGCTTTCACGACGGGGCTGGCGCCGGCACTCGCATTTCCAGCTCGTTGGACGTCTCTACATATATTGATTCAGGCAAGTCTTGCTATATGCCGATGGTTCGCGCGCGGTTGGCATCAGCTGAGTGCTATTCTCAGGTACTGGTCCTGGAGGTGACGCCGAGGACAACAGTACTCGGTCGAGCGTTGGAGCTATCCTGTTGTTCGCTGCAAGTTCCGACAGCGTTACCATCACTTCTATGCCATGCCATCAGCTTCCTCTGCTAAAACCCAACCTTCTAGCCCTTGGATTGTACGGCGATGAAGATCTAGGAGAGTGGTAGATGGCCTGAGTTCCCACACTCACCCCACGTTTCGAGCCAGTGGCTCGCCAGACAGCGTTGACTGGCTCTGAATATCATTCACACCTTCAGCCTAGTAGGTTGGACACAAATGCCCAATCAGTAAGTGGTTGTCTCGAAGCGACTCACACCTGCTCGCGGCAAGGTCGCGAACAGATTATTCCAATCCACCACTCCAGGGCACCATAACTTGAGCGGCCGGTGTCATGCAGGTCTGCCAGTCCCTACATATTTACAAATCCATCTCAGTCCCTTGCTCAAGCGGAATGGAGGCGACACCACGGTCTCGTGACTGGGGCTTGATTGGCAAGAGACTCGACGAGCAAGCTCCAGACAGTCAAGGAAGGTGTTCATCAGCGCAACTGTCCATTTGTAGTAGCTGTATCCAGGCTACATAGATTCATTAGCTTCGTTCTATATGGTCTTTTAATTTGCTTACCGTGTTGTCTGTGCTTTTGTGTGCGATCCTCTCAAGCGTTAGCTCGAGCTTGAATACAGCATAGAATGCTGCGAGTATCTAGCCAGCGTCGTCTTTCACTTGTTAGCAGCGAGCATCCTGCACAGATCTTACGCGCTCGCTTGCCAATGTCGGTGCCAAGCCTGAGTGAACTATCGTGACGCACTCTCAAGGGCGCCCTCTTGCTTCCCGGTGAGCCGCCGCTCGGAAGGCAAGGTTATCAAAATTCACAACGTAGCCGGACTGATACTTCTGGTATTTCAAACTAACGAGGACAGGCACGTCTGCTGATACTGTTGTGGCTTTAGAGACGAACTGGAAGTGTCTGCGTTAAGTCGTATGATGATGAATCAGCTGGTTCCGGGCATCTGTGTGGTTAGTTGGAATGCTCCTTGCTTTGTATTAAGCAATACAAAAGACAGCAACTCCTGCAGTTGCCTAAATTCCAATCCTGTGCTTTAGATCTGGGCTGTGGTCACCGAGCTAACGCCTATTCATTTGATATCTTGCTCAGTTCTAACATATTGTTCGTAGACTTTGATCTTTGAAGCTGACGAGAAGTCCAGGTACGACGCCCATCTCCCTCTTAACCCCTTTTTGATGCTCGTTAAATTGCTCGGCTTGTTCGACAGCTGGTTCAAACGGCATCTCTTGCAAATAGGTAACCGAAGATAGTATGCTGCTAGACTGCTAATACATTGCAGCACGGATACGTGGCTTGGGGAACGATGGCAGACCAGCAGAGTTATCTGGTGGCAAGTTGCATAGTAGAGTATCAACCCACCCTGATAGCGTTGACAAGCGACAAGCTATTCGTCGACGAACTTGGTTCCTTTCCGGGCTCAAGCAACGTTGGATGTAAGTCGCCAGTAGGGTCCCATTATCCTTTCGCACGGACAGGATCCTGTCGGCCAGTCCTCCTCCATTCCAGAGGTGCAAAAGCTGCTGGACTCGTCCGCTCAGAAGCTGCTACAAGACTTCTGATGGTTTATTTTGGTTTCAAGGAATCGAGAGCCCAGACTGGACTGACTTGGTCGCTGCCCGTCTACAGCTTGATAAAAGGAGAGTGCCATAGTGAAAGCAAGCTGGAGACGGTGCGCTTCGGCTCGATAAGGCCACAACAGAATCAAGAAGTCACTGTGAGATATTATCGCTCCGAGATTCTGCGAGTAGTCTCTAAAGTTTTCATGAATGGATGGAGTATATCAATGACTGACGAGCGCTGAATCCTAGCAGGGGTGTCGACAAGAGGATGAACTGGGTTCCCGACTCCTGTAGTAATGCAAAACCTGTTCATGGTATACTGGTGTTGAGACATTCGAGGGCAGGGCCGCAGCAACTAACCATAGAGAGCAATGGTTACAGTAACAGGCCCAACTTACCCTCCTGTGTCAACAAGTTAGCCGCAATCTGCCACTCATCGAACCAGATGAGGCTAGACTCCCCATCGCTAACACCCTTACGCCTTTCGGGGTGCTCGGGATCTTTCATGTTGTTCCCACACAGATATGTCTCCTGGATCAAGCCATCCTGCAGCGATGAGACCAAAGAGAGACACGGCTCGCACTCTCTGATGTTGAGGAAAAGGATGACATCGAGACATGGGCGCGCACTCTGCTAGAACCGGTAGAGGGTAAGGAAATGTGCTGAACAGCAACCAGATGCCATTTTGACAGTTTGGTGGGGCCGACGAATTCGTCACCTAGTACACAGATGCATATCTGCTACTAGCTTGGTCCCTGTCTGTGTCTATGTACTACTACAAGGTGGACCAGCCCTCAGGTCACACACGGTGTGCCGTAGTTCCGATATAGACGAATATAAAAGATGGACGCCAGAATCCTTCCCGCCATATGAGACTGTCTTAGACATGCGTTCCCTCTGCTTCATCCAGAGACATTACCGGCTATCCTGGGTAGTCTGGGAGGGTGAGACAACTCATACCTAAGGAGAGGGCAGAGACTTAACGGAAAAGTCGAGAATGGTGGGCCCTAAACACACTGTTCACGCCCGATGATACCACGACTACACTACACCACTGAAGATGCAAGCAGCTTATCATTCTGCCAGCAAAACGTGTCCTTCAATGTATGTACTTGTGAGCACAAGTGGTACATAGGGTAGGGGTATGTAAGTGGTGGAGTAAATTAGGTGGTTCGTTTTCGCTTCGCCCGCAAAACCTCTCCAGGACGGGACCCCCCCACAATACGGAGGTACGTAAGCTTTCGCGCATGGTACGTATTGAATAGTGCCATGTACTGTACTGTATGTGCGTGGGCGTGATTTTGTAGGGCTATCAATAATGCGTCCAGGCTATAGAAACCGAGTCGGCGTCCCGCCCAGGGCCTCGGCGCCGGCACATCCCAATTGGCTGGATTGGTGGAATTCGGCAGGGATCGGCCAAGCCTACCTAGATCTTCAAGCCTCCAAACCTAGCGCATTACTCGCCGCAATAAAGTACGTACATTACGCATGGCAAGCCATGATTCAGGGACCTCTAAGGAACCATGCGTACGAGCCTAGCCCCAATCCACCGCTAGACTACTCTTCGTATACAGAACTACATCCTATCGCCGCCGTAGGACAGATCTGGCATTATGGCCGATATGGGCTCCTCTGTTTCCGGACCTTCAGAGGCATTGATTCCGTATAACAGAGTGTTATCCCACATGGCCGTTCCTCGCATCTTGGTGTCTGCGAAATGTCTCTTCTCTTCGATAGCACGCAAGCCCGGAGACCTCCAACATAGGACCGAACGCTAGACGTGAAACAAACTTCATTCTTCATAACCCGGAGTTGGAAGAGTTTCTCCACTGGACCATGGGCCGACGACCCGCAGCTATGGGGGTGACGTATACTGTGAACCGGCAGACCGTGATCGGGGTCATCGTGTTCATCTTCTGTCTCTGGACGTTATTCTCGATATCGCAAACTACGACTCATGTATCGACAGCGGCCAATGTAAGTTTATTCCCATGAATTGGAAGCCTGGTTTCCCTAGAAGCTCACTATATCTATTAGCCAAGTCCGCAGCCAACGAGCACGCCTGTCTCGCACGCAGCGCCAGTAGCAGTCGAAAAGCCCGAGGCCGAACCTGAGGCTCCTGAGGCTGTCGCGCCACCGAACCCAGCCGAGATCCCAGCAGCTAAGGATAGACCGTTGATTCTTTATGCGTTCGCCGAGTCGGACGCAGCCATCGAGAACCTCAAGTTCTTCGTGAATCAGGGTCTACATGACGGCGCCGACTTCATCTTCATCCTCAATGGCGAAACCTCCGTTGCAAGTCTGATCCCCACGAAGGAAAACATCAGAATCGTCAACCGGCCGAACACATGCTTCGACCTTGGCGCGTACGGGGAGGTATTGCGAGCAGAGGGCCTGTACAAGAAGTACAAGCGATTCATCACCATGAATGCCAGTATCCGCGGCCCGTTTCTCCCGTACTGGGCCAAGACCTGCTGGAGTGACATGTATCTCAGCCGTCTGACCGACAAAGTAAAGGTAAGCGAGCCCCCCCCCCCCCGTGTGACGAAACCCAGGCATCGCCGTACATGTCCTCGCTAACATCCGTCGTGTAGATGGTCGCGATGACAGGTAACTGTTGGCCGCGATTCCATGCCCAGTCCATGATCTGGGCCACGGACGAAGTAGGCATGGAACTCCTCCTCAACCCTCCCGAAGGCTCTTCCAAGAATGACGACTTTGGTGACGAGTCCGACCAAGTCGGTCTGGGCGGCTGCTACGACGGCTGGGAAAAAGCCGTGCACGCTGAGATCGGCTCGACCAGCCTGATCATGGATAATGGGTACGAGGTCGACCTCATGATGATGGCGTACCACAAGTCCGTCAACTACATTGCCGAGTGCGACTCGTCGGAGAATGGCGATGTCCTCTGGGATGGCAAATATTTCGGCAGCAATGTCCACCCGTACGAGACCATCTTCATCAAGGCCAACAGGGACGTCGACCCTGACCTGATCAACCATCTCACGGAATGGCATCTTGCCGCCGGCCACGACAGTTATGCTGTCTGCGGGACTTGAGCCTGCTGTATTGTCATTGCTCGTTACGCTTGAAGAAGAGATGGGGTTCTAAGACTTGGAGTTCGGCGTTGGTGGTAGAGGGGGGATATTCGTGGAATCATATTAGCACATAACAAATCATATCAGTATATAGACGAATCAGGTCAGCATATGAACGAATCATGCCCGCATATAGACGAATGATATTAGCATATAGACGGTCTAGCTTGACCAAATCACTTTCAAGTTTCAAGATTACCATATGTTCAAGTAGTGCCGCTTTCCCATATGCGACATCGCACAATGAAACCATGGCTCACGGCGGCACCCACCCCAACTCCTCAATAGGCCACTGGATCCAGAGCCTGTGGTCCTCGTCGAGCAGCGCCCAGGACCTACTGATCAAGTGCGTTGCCCAGCCCTGCAACCACCAGTGGCTCTCCAGCCTGTTGAGGAGGATGCAGAAATGCGCAAAGATGGCCACGGCCTCCTGCGTCGGCATCTTCAAGAGCGGCAAGAAGTCATCCGTGATCATGGGCTTCCACACGAACACATCGAGGACATCCAGTGGCTGACTGTCCTGCCGGATGAATGCGCTCATGCCGCTGCGCAGCTCGTCGATGGCCTCGTTGTAGGTCCTGAGCCGGCCCTCGTCCGTGACGGTCTTGTTGACGAGCTGCTGCAGCTCGCGCATCATCTCAGGCTGGTTCTTGGACTCGTCGTGCATTAGCATCCACCGCTCGCGGCCGTGGCGGAGTAGGACACTTATCGGCCCGTCGTACGAGGCTTGCTGGAGGAGGTTGACGAGCGAGCGGGCGCCGCGGAGTAAGAACATCCAGTCCGGGAAGCTCGAATCGCCCGGAGGGAGCGTGTCGTCTGACTTGCGGGGGCTGGCGAGGGCTTGGATAGGGAAGGGCATGTTAGCGATGTGCCGTTGATCATGTCACTCGCACTCTGTTCACCATATGGGGCAGGCGGCTCACGAACCAAAGAAGACGGTAAGACACGAGAACAAGAACAAATTCTCGCAGTTATCCTGATCCAGCGCAGACATCAGGCCCGTAGCCGTCTGCGACGCAACTTGGTGGTACGTGATCGCCGTAGAAATGTAAAAGTCCTTCTTGTTAGGGCGGAACTGCGCTAGATGCATGGCCGACACGGCCAGGATGGTGCGCATGACATACTCGCACTCCAAACCCTGGCGTACCACGGCCGTCTTCCACATCTGCCGCACGATGGGGTCCGTGGAGAGCGTGCTGTAGGTGAACGTGGTGAAGTTGTGTAGCAGCTCGAGGTCGACGAGGTTCAGCTCCTGTACCTCGCCCGCGGCGCTCAGCGAGGCCGAGCCGGCGGTGTTCGGACTCCGGTGCCTGCCGTTGGAGTGGCTTTGGAGAAAGTCGCAGGACACAGCGTGCTTGACGCAATTGCGGCATGATGGTTTATGTTCATCGCACTAGGTGATAGGGTGAGCATGGGTCTCCTGAGACGAGGCTTATAAGTGGACAGATCATGACAGCGGTGGAACTTATCCCTCATCCACGTCAATTGGAGAACATGCAACGGAGTCGCCGGAAGATAGATAGCAACCCCTGATGGTTGGCATGAGAAGCCGTAGAAGGCAAACAAAGATCAACCCATGCTGTAATAAATGATGCAACTGACCTTAATCTTCCTGCTCTTACAGGTCCGACAGCCAGTCCGCGACTTAGGATGCGACCTCCGAGACACCACATTTGCTGACGCAGAGGGCGTCAGCGTCGGCGTCGGAACCTGAGCTGAGCCCTCGGGTCGGTCCTGTTCGCCCGACGACATGTAAATTCAGTTTAACCAAGAATGGCATGGGTTGAAGATCTAGTGGTTGTATGAAAGGTGAACCAGGACGCAGAGAAACTCGGGTTGCCCCTCGTATTTGATGGGATTCCGAAGGATCCTCGGATGTGCGTAAGCTTCCCCTAAATCGCAGCCAGAGCATTCCCACACCGTATGTACCTCATCCTCACACATTCGATAATTGTCTGTGTGGAAATTATGATTTTACAGAGCAATTGGGAAATCATGAGATTTGGCAAAACACCCAATTGAGCAGAGTACGAGATTGGTGGGTGAGTTTCTGGAAGCGCATCCAGCACAAAGACTAGTAATACCGTGACTAACGAATTGCACAAGAGGGTTCATCATGTCCTGATCATTGTGACTATCTATCACCAGCCCGGCCCTATTTGATTCATAAACAAAGGCTAGGTTTTCAGCTTTTCCCTTGCTTTTTAACGGTTGGTCTTGTCCGTCCCCTTGTCTCCTTGCCCACCGGCAGAGATATCCTTATCAATCAATCACTCTAAGCTACCCGTCCCACCTTTCCCCAAGTGAAAGACACCTATGCAATATGACCGTGACCCTTAGCAAAATGCCATGCCCTGGGTAAGTGAGAGGACGAAAGGACAAGAGTTTCGTAGTTCCACATGAGCAGGAGATATCGGATAAGTTTCCTCCAGACTCTCCTAGA
Source organism: Reticulascus tulasneorum (assembly GCA_001557505.1). Classification (NCBI taxonomy): domain Eukaryota; kingdom Fungi; phylum Ascomycota; class Sordariomycetes; order Glomerellales; family Reticulascaceae; genus Reticulascus; species Reticulascus tulasneorum. The sequence goes on along the minus strand of LSAX01000010.1, from coordinate 1,910,403 downwards.
AAGGTTTGAAGTATGAGCCTTGAGGACGGCATGGAAGAGGGAAAAACCCTCTGGGACGGGTGCATATTTCAGAGACCATTCTTCGCAATGCAGTTCGACACGTTGAACGAAAGCCACCGTTGCCATAAAAACGCCGAAGCCAGTGGAGTAAGAATCCGGGTACCAATTCGCTTTTTGTCGGCATTTGCGACTCTAGGAAAAAGTTGAGTTTGTGTTCCTCCCGAATCGAGCAGAGTTTGTTCCCTATTTGGCATGCTTCTTGAAAGCGAGGAGATCCGCGAGACTACCAAGGGGACAACCATGCTTGAGGAAGTCATGCTGAAGAAGTTCCTCTGCTGAAGCTCGGCTCTTAACATCAACGCATAAACAGACTGAAAGGAAGGCCTTCAGTTCCTTGCTGAGTTTCTCCGGTTTCTTGAGGCGGGGGGTTCCGTTGGTCGCAATTAGGTACAGAGCTTTCAAGGGCTCTTCATTCAGGTATGGCGGCTCGGATTCAATCATCTCGATGGCCATGATACCCAAAGACCAGATATCAACCTTCGGGCCGTACTCCTTCTGCTTGACGACTTCTGGCGCCATCCAGTACGGAGTGCCAACCATCGTTGCGCGCTTGTTCTTCGTCTCGGTAAGCTTGGCGCAGAAGCCAAAGTCGGCTACATGGGAGTTAGCTTTGTCAATCCGGCTGTATGCTTGGAAGCAATCTTACTAATTTTAACATTACCACGTGCATCCAAGAGAACGTTGTCACTCTTGATATCACGGTGGATAATATTCTGCGAATGAAGATGTTGTAGTCCACGACAAGTCTGAGAGATGTGTTAGCAAACATATGTCGCCCAGGCTCCCAGATAGAACATACCTCTAGGCAGATTGTTGAGATCTGTTCCTCGGTTATGCTTGGGTTGTTGTCAATGACATCAGTCAAGGCTCCACCCTCCATGTATTCCATGACAACCCAGAGTTCCGTATTGTTGTTTCGCAGGAAAGCATCGAGGTAGTTGACAATGTTGCGATGCCGGCTGTCCTTCATGACCATGATTTCGTTGACAATCAACTCCTTCCTTGGTTGGTGTGCTAGATCCATCTGCTTGATGGCAACTTGAGCCTTGCTTCCCTGCACACGAAGCACCTCTCGAGCAATCGGGGAAACAGCCCCCTCTTTAACCTTGGCAACATATACCGAACCAGACGCGCCTTGGCCGATCTTCTTTTGCTTGGAGTATGACAGATTTGGGTCATCTTTGGAAACTGCCTCCTTCAGCTTGGCCATGACCTCACTTTCAGACATGGTTGACATTCGCACATCCTGCTTGCGCTCTTGCGCGGGAGGCTTAGATGTAAGTGCGGCCTCTGCTGCTTTGACGGCATCAGCTTGCTGACTGCCTTGTGGCTTGGCCACATTGAGAGGCTTAACAGGAGCAGGCAACCTGGAAGGAGGCTGGGTTTGGCCATTTGATCTCGGCTGCGAGGGACTGCCGTTGGGATAACGTTGGGCAGGGCTGGCGCCAGTTAGTTGACTGGTTTGCGGCGGCATTCGCTGGCCTTGGGAAGGATCTCGGATTGAGTTGGAGCTTGATTGCTGATTCATCGGTGGTCGTGCTGGCGCTCCGGCAGATGAGGGGGGAGACGGCGCAGGCCGCTGCGCACGCAAGCCATTGACTTGCTGCTGCACCCCCTTCGGTGCTGGAGGAGCTGCCCTAGATGGGTTGTAGCGGTCTGAAGACCCAGGTTGGCCACCATATCCGCCGACCTCCTGTTGTGCAATTGGTGTCTTGGTCTTGGGGATCGACGCATTGTAGGCCGCTAAGTCTCGGCGGTTCTGCTCCTCTATTTCTCGATCTCTCTGTCTCTGTGCCTCCATTTGCTTCATTCGCGGGTCGTCTCGGAGTGAGTCCTGCGAAACATAGTTGGTGGCCATCCCTTGCATTTGCTGGCGCTGCTGTTGCTGCTCCGTTGGCGACGGGCGTCTGGGAGTCCCTTGAGACGATGGCATCGTGTTGTAGCTTGGCTGGCGCTGGTTCGGCGGCATAGGCCGCGGCGGCACCACAGAAGTCCCACCGGTGTACCCAAGCTGCTTGTTCTGCTGGCTGCTTGGTGGCGGTGTCGGTGTAAGGCTGGGGTACTGGGCAGGGTCTTGATTCCTCTTGGTCAAGTCCGAGTAGAAGTCCAAAACTTCAAAGACGGCCTGTGGGTTGCGTTCATAATCCTCCTTAGTGATAGCCGACGAGTTCAGCAACTTGGACCACTCTGGCGGTAGTCCCACAAATTCACCGGTCTGAGGGTCAAATCCTACGTGAACTGCATGTGAGAAGTTGGTTGGGTTACTGACGCCACCCATTCCAGGGCATGCGCCGTATATAAGATCGATCCATTCGTAGAGATCATCATCGCTCTTCACCTTGATCTGCAGCGTCTTGGTCTGACCATCATCATCACCAGGGCTTGTTGATGAGCCACTTGAGTTTCTCTTGATCTCAAAGATGGTTCCGGCAGCCTCGACACGTCCGACATTGACAACGTCCTTCAGGTATAGAGTATAGGAGATCTTCCCGCCCTCAGCCTTGTGGAAGTCTAGGGATTCCTTGCGGAGAATGAGATATTTTTGCTTCCACGGTTGGATGAAATTTTTGCTCTCCTTGACTTGAGCAACACCTTCCTTTTTGATGGCAACACCGCCCATGCCGTCTGTCTGGTTCGACAACTGGCGGGCGATCGGGAGCGAGATGGTGGACCCAGTATATGTGGATGTCGCAGTGCTTCTGATTGGTGAAATGGCCATGTTGGCCATGCTTCCGGGAAGATTCGAGCTGGGTGTTAGATTAAGACGTGGCCGGTCAACCGGTGGGCGAGGTGCCGGGCCGGGGTTCATGAACTGGCCGGATGCATATACGCTGTTGTTGTTAGCCATGGCTCTTGCTGATGCGGCCGAGGATGAATTGTGGAGGTGCGTGGCGAGTTCTGGGGACGAAGGAGTGTGGTGGGCAAAGAACTAGAGAGCTGCGAGCTGGAGCTCAAGACCAGCAAAACATGGGAGAGCGGTGAATGGAAGAGAGCACCAAACACGAAGGTGAGGATGCAATGAGGTAGAGCCGAGCAGATTCCAAAGGTTGAGAGACGGTGGACAATGCATCAGATGCGCCATTGAAGGGAGTCAATCTTAACCCCACTTCCAGCCTCACCGAAGGAGTGCTGCGAACATGGTGACAAGGCAATAATGGCTGTAATGAAAGTATTCATACCTATTTTGAGTCGCCATCTTGACTCAATGAAGGACAATTGGTCCTTGAAAACCGTCTCTTTGCTTTGTAGGCGCCTGATAGCGGTCGACGAGAAATGGGAATGTGGAACGCGCGATGTTTCGTTGGTCCGCTGGATTGCCACTGGAAAGGTGGGCTATGCTGGAGGGAGGTCGGCGACTTCGAGCGCCTGGGTATCTCGAGAATGAACAATGAAAGTGAGGAAACTGGCAACTCCAAGGTGTCGAGATCGGTCGGAAGGCTGGTGCCTAACCACAGACGTCGAATGTGATTGTGCAGCGGGTGAATCGACCAGAATGGGCCGATGGAGAGTGCTTGAATTCGGATTGTGGTCGATCAGCCGAAGGGCAGGGAGCATGTGCTATCAGTAGTCGCCAAACGCATTCAGGCTGTCAGATCGGTTCTCGGTGAATTCTCGATCCGTGATTGATGAGAGGCAAGTAGATCCTCTCGCAATCTCGCAGAGTTCGCAGCACAACCGGCGGCGAGGGTGTTATGGCGAGGTCGAAGTCATTCAGAAGGACTGAAGTGGTGGCAGGAATGGCGAAGTGATAAGGCAAGGGAGGGAATTCGAGTTGGTGGAGAAGGAGGAGGAGGTGGTCGGGCCCTGGTCACTTTCTTGTTTGGTGGTGTTTGGGTGTCTGGACATTTCGTGGTGGCGGCAGTGGATCGAGGGGAAGCCGCAGGTCTTTTTACAGTGCTCAAATGGCTTCATAACGCCGTGGCACTGTGCATGTGGTTGCACCACGGGGACCGTAATTGTGGCCCTTTTCAGGTGCATCATTTGCCAAACGCAGAAAATCCCATATCTCATGAGCAGAAGTTCCGCCGCACTGTCTGTATACATCCCGCAGCATCCTCCACTGGAAACTCCCCACCCCCCCTAACAAGCGCAAGCCCGGGGCACATTAGGTTTGGGAACCAGAAACAAGGGTTGATGCTTGCAGCGCGTGCTGGCAGAGGAGGGTGTGGATCTTCAACCTCCAGGGCTCTGCGAATGGTGCCAGGACTAACCGCATTACACATTACATACCTAGGTGGGCTAACCTTCTAGGTACTCTCGTACTGCGAAGTACTCTGCAGAGCCATTGGTTTACAGCGTGTGCCCGCGAAAATAAAGGAGCCTCTCCTGTCAAATCAATCCATCAATCCAGAGCAAGCCTGCTGGGCTTCCCCATCCTCCTTATCCCTTACCCGGCTCCTGCCCACTTACTGCAAAGTTGATCCCTTCGCGATGTTCTGGATTTCCTGGCACCCATTACCCTCCAGGGTTGGATCCTGCTTGCTTCGTCTATGATTGTGCATACCTAAACACTGCGTAATTACAGCGGGTTCTTGCGAATGTGGCTTGAGTCTCAGAGACGCCACAGAATCTGACAAGTGACATTAGGGACTTCTAGATAGCTTCCCTGCGAATTGCTTGGCTACCTGCCTATTATTGTACCTTCACCAAATTAGTAATCGGTAGGTGACAATGGGTTAAATGGTAGATTCGGCTTGATCATTGCTTCATAAACGCTCCGTTGTGCTGACCGCTTGACCCAACGCCCCTTACTTTCAAGAATCTCACCCACCACCACTTATTAGACCCCGCGCTCGTCACCCAACCCTGCATATCGTAAATCCAAGCCGAGCCAAACGTCTCGATCCTTGCAGGCTTGGCACCTGCGCCGGACGGGCCTGCACGGCGCTATGGTTGCCAATAGTTTCGAATCCTGTTCTTTTTGAGGAAGTGCTGTTGGAAGTTGACAGAAACAACAAAAGAAGCTCTCGCTATCATTGATCCCATTGTTGGCGTGCCTGCTCTGCTCCCTTAGGTACGCACTTGGAGCAATCGGGCTAGCATCTCGGCTTCACCCGACCTGACACTTGAAGCTATCTATCTACTTGCATCTGTCGCCACTCCATGGCATCCCGCAGCGACTCCCGAACCTCATGCATTATAGGCCTGTTGTTTCACGTATAGCCTCGCCGCAAAACGTGGCTCCCCTTACGAATAGACGCACTAAATATGACGAACATCGCCTCTAGGGTAAGAGATTGTAACCCTTGCTCATCCGAGAATAACTCGATGCAAGCAAGAAACAGAAATCCCTTGTACGGTAGGACGGTAGGAAGAATCGCAGAACTTGGAAGAAATCCTACCGCCAGATCGCCCGAAACGGAGGGGACGGACAGCATTTTGTTTCCAATCCGCGGATCCTGTCACAGAATCGAAAGACTCCATCTGTCGGCCGACTAACTTAGCCGCTGACATGCTTGCACCCGGTCACTGCCAAGAGATGCCACGGAAGTGTGTACATAATTCGCCGGGAGGCTCAACCTTTACATACATACTGTACCTTGACGTAGTCACGCGGGTTTGCCTGTCTAGAAAGTGCAGTGTGGTATGAAGTATTCCTGTTTCGAGAACTACGTAGTAACAAGCTGATGATCACCAATGGCCGGAAACACATCTTGCGATCATGAACATCTGTGGCAATCATGCCAAGCTCGCCATCCTCGTCTTCACTAGGCTCCTCAGCGCACTGGCAATGCCAAAACCGTTGTGAGGATCAAGCATCCACAAGGCGGGTTGCCTCAGCTCCCTGTCCCCGTGCTTGGTACAAGCCATGAATGATCCAACTCAGTGAGGACCTTCTTCCTGGTCCCAGGCAGCTACAAATAGGTCAATCGAATTCACCATTCTAATATGGGCATGAGGCTACTTGAGTTCACCATTTCATTGGCTTTCTAATCGGGTGCATCATGTTTAACAGTTCAAGACCCAACAATGATGTCCAGTGCCGTGCTCGAGCTCTGCATTTGCAAATAAGGTAGACTAGCCAGACCACAGCAACCTCGGCATTCTAGAAGTCGAGAGAAAGGAACCACCTGAGAACACTCCGTTTGAAGGAGCTAGGATCTAATTAGTTGCAGTTCGCGAATACAGCATATTGAAACGTGATAGCTTCAGCATTTTCCGAGCTGAAGCTTGTTTGAATAATCATTATCCCTCTTCTACCTTTCTGGCTACGAGTTTGCTTATCTTCCTTTGATCCAAACTTGAGAGGAACCTTGTCTCCAAGCGTGTCTCTGTTCAGAAGTTGTCGTGTTCGCTGTTAATATATTCTTCGTCCGTGTTTGATAGAGGCTTGCAAGCTCCCAATACCTTCGAGTGGGCGACTCTTCATAAAATTTCAAGCTTGTCCGACATTGAGCCGTAGTGGGGTCATGATTGGTCGACAGCCGCAGGGATTTGAATGCCCCGCCAAAAAATTCCAATCAGTTTTCTCAGGCTCGGGATGCAAACTATCGCCAACCTTCAACAATTGGAATAGAAAAGCTTGGTGGTGACGAGACACTACTTCCCATACAACTGCAATGGGGTCCCTAAAGTCAAGTCGGTCCACTTCCGGCGCCTCGCTATCCCTCAAGACCTCCAACAAACTCAAGAGAAAAGATCTCTACGTCAAGCAAAAGAAATTGAAAGACAAAGAACGCCACGAGGAGCGGCACCGAAGGAAGAAGGAGGAGGACAGGAACCCCGAGCTCCGAGCAGCTCGACTAGCGAAACAGGTGCCCCAAACATTGGAATCGAAGCGAGTATGGGCAGATGTGGACGACGACAGCCTCGGCGTCCAGGTCGACGTTGAAAAGCTCATGCGACGGCGGATAGAACAGGAGGAGTCGACACAATTGGAGCCTATGGACGTGGACGGAGAGGACGACGATGACGACGGGAATGATAGCATGTTGGATTCGGGTGAGGAGGATGACGAGGAAAGGCGCGAGGCGCTGGAAAAAAAGAAGGAGAAGCGGGCGAGGAGAGAAAGCAGTCTGGCACCGTCGACGACAAGCACGAACCTGGATCTCACCCCAGCCTCTTTGGCACTTAAGTTCCCTTCCCTCTTCTCAGACGCTCCTCCGCCAATACCTAAGATCCTGATCACCACATCCCTCAACTCCACACTGCACGACGTGGCCCGCCAGCTCTGCGGCATCTTTCCCCATAGCAACTACGTGCCCCGCTCCGCTCACCGATACGGCCATAAGTACTCGCTGAGGGAGATATGTCGGTTCGCCTCCAACCGCGAGTATACTGCCGTCATTTTACTGAAGGAAGACTCGAAACAACCAACAGGACTGACTGTCGTCCACCTGCCGTCCGGCCCGTCGTTTACGTTTTCCATATCGAACTTTCTGGAGGGCAAAAAGATCCCCGGCCATGGAAGAGCTGATAACTTCTACCCCGAGATCCTTTTGAACAACTTCAGGACTCCTCTTGCGCTGTTGACAGCTCGCCTGTTTCAAACTCTCTTGTACGTACCGATTCAATCTTGGATGCCCGCATAGCTAACCATGAGTCCAGCCCTCCACGCCCAGAATTCCAAGGCAGACAGGTAGTAACCTTGCATAACCAGAGAGATTACATCTTCCTTCGAAGACACAGATATGTCTTCCGAGAGAAAAGGGCTACTGAGAAAAGCATAGTCGGCGCAGACGGCAAAGAAGTTGCAGGAGTTGAAGGTATTCGAGCGGGTCTCCAGGAGCTAGGTACGACACGAAAAATACACTAAAATCTGGGAGTGTCTTTAGCTAACTGTTGCCAGGCCCAAGAATGACCCTCAAGCTGAGGAGGGTAGACAAAGGAATTGGCCGCGCCGGTAGTGAAGGGGATGATGCTATACAATGGGAGTGGAAACCAAAGATGGAGAAGGACAGGAAGATGTTCAACTTGTAGTCGAGCAGCATTAGAACGAGATACCCTTCAGAACTGGATGCAGTGACTAGAGTTCAATGCAATCACACTGGATGTCAAGAGGGACTTCAAAAGCAGAGCAAGACCATGCTTGCCATGTTAGTTCGAGTGACTTAGGAAACTCTTTTAATAATTGATGAGGCAGATCCCTGCCTTCAATGAAGGTATCATCGCGTACACCATTTACCGTGCAATCCCAGCTCTAATTGACTCCGTGCCAACCATACCCTGATGAAGAAAAAACAATAGCAACTATATACATAGAACAAGCAGTCTCCCACAAGTTTGCTGGCTTCTTATTTGCCCTGTTGTCGCTTTTGCTGCAGCATAACTACCGAGTATCTATGCATGGATTGTTAGCGAACGCATTATGATGCATGAAAAGGGGATAGACTTACGCAACAATACCCCCAATGGCCACGAAAACGCCGAGAACCGACTTGTCGCCAATGGCTCGTCCGGATACCATCCAGCCTAGGGCGACAATGGTGCAAGTCTTCAAGTGTCCCACAACCGTACTCGAAACTGGGCCGGTCTGCGCGATGATGAAGAATTGGGAGATGTTGATGAGCGAGGCAAATGCTCCAGACTATATATTATTAGCGCTGATGATTTCCCAAAGGCAAGTCTTGTTTGTCTACTCACCATCAAGATCATGATCCAGCGGTTAACGGGCACAGTCACCCAGTCTGGGAAAGTATCGACAAAGGGAATGACGTAGAGGAGGAGGAACGAGGCAATCGGCGCCTGGTTGTACAGGAGTTGCATGCTCGACATCTGCAACTTGCGGTGGTAGCTTGCAATCCAGACGGTATATAGGGAGGAAGCAAAGATCCCGGCGAAGGCGAAGAAGACACCAAGCGTCGACGTGGTCTTGACATTGGCATCCTTGCTCGGAAGAGAGTCATAGTAGGATACCATGCCAACACCCAGACAAGCTGGAATCAGGGCAAAGATGGCATTTCGCGGCAGGGTTGCTTTGTATAGGACGAAGTTCATCATCGCGACGGTTGGTGTGAGCAGGATTCGCGCAATCTGATAAAAGGTGACGGAAGAGAAGGCAAGGGAAAGGTTCGGCAGGATGACGTTAAGGCACATGGCGACCGACAGGGGAATCAGGTCCTTGATCGATGCGCGGCGGGGGACAAAGAAGCCGAATTGAGGTCTCGAGAGTGTGAATAGCGTGAGCCACGTTACGAAGAAGTGGAAGGACGCGAACGTGAGCTGACATAGCTTCCACGAGGGATCCGAGAAGATGGCTTTGTTGGTGAACACCTGTGGCGCAAATGTTAGAACAAGAAGCCATCGAGACTCAGATGGGTCGAAGACATACGATACCAATAGTTGCCAAGGTGTTCACGATCATCCATATAAACGCCGACCGGAAGCCACTCTTCGGCGGCTCCTCCTTCTCGTTCACTTCCGGGAGCAGTTCATCTTCCTCCCGATCGTCCCCAATCTCCAAATCATCGGGCGACTTCAATTTGGAGACATCGTCGTCCACGGCATCCATTCTCACCAGCTTCTCCCTCTCTTCTAGGGTGCCGGTCTCGGTTGACGACGATGCGAACGATGCCGCTCGATCCGTTCGGGTGGCGCTCTTTTCGGAAGACATGGTGAGATGTGTAGAGAGTGATGGCTTGGAAACTGGAATAGGAAAGTAGTTGTCGAACAAAGGGGACCTGGGGGAGGGTCAACAGCCTTTTTACACCACCATCGAGTTGGACGAAGGGGGAGAGGTGTTCGAAGATCTGATGGCGCAGGGAGGAGGAGGTTAGTAAGATTCCACAAGAGGCATTTGTGGGGGGTGGACTATCTGCAGATATATTGCATGGAAACATTTAGGACTTACTGCAAGCGTGTCCCCTCCTTCCTACGACGTGCCGCAGTTCAAGCAGTAATAATTGGCGTACGCAAGTCCCCCGGGCTGGGCGGCACAAGGGAGGCAGGGGTTCTGGGGCATGCTGGCTGGCTGGCTGGCTGAACGAACTGGACCTCTTTTTGGGGGGTTTCAGTGCCACATGAAGTCCAATATGGTCATTGATGAAAGCCAGGGTGAGCCGGGTCCCCCACCCGACCGCGGCAGAGTACGATGTTCGGGTTGGGTACCAAGTAGTTTGCTGGTACAAATTCCAGGGGAGGTACTCGTACCCACAGGGTCCAGTCGAAACCTAGCTCGTAAGGTTAACAACTAATGAGCAACTAGCTAAAAAGGTAACATTCGATAATGCCAAGCCACCTCGACCTTCGACCCCCCCCCCTCTAGGCTCCAGCTTTCTTGAATTCACTCCTGGCTTGGTGAGTTGCAAGTGCCCATCCATGATACAAAATGCGAGGTGCTTGTAGTGGTGCTTGCAGTGGTGCTTGCAGAGCCTGGTGCTTTCATTCAAATCTGTGCCCCATCTTGACATCTTTGCCTGTAGGGTATCATTCCGCATAACCTTGTAAAGAAAACATCCCAAGGCATCTTTGCTTGGTTGGAGCCGCATGGCCATCGAAATGGGACCATGTCCTGCTTCAGTAGGCGGCCAGCTACAGCTCCAAAGTCCCAGCAATTGACACAGCCTGCTTAATGAATTCCAAACTGGCACTTTTGCAATGGGAATGTCTTGCGTTCCCTACCACACAGCATTCCAAACGTTACATTATCACAGGATTGGTCAAACGTATCTCGGCGAGACGTTGACAATAGTCTCGAGTATCCAAGGCCCGTCCATGTCCGAGCTTGCGAGGCGCGTGTCCTCCATGATAGGCCATGCTGGCTTGTTCATCATCCGCCTCGCTCCCTTTTCGTGCGAAACTCCCATGGCGACGATCATTATGCCCTGGCGACAATCTTGGGGAGAGGGATGGTGCCTATCTTTCTAGACAAAGTGCCCACTGGAATGAACTCTGATAGGAGAAATTGTCCCCGGCACCACCCTCCGTCCAAGCTAAGGGAGATAGACCGTCGAAAGGTGCGAACCTTGACATTCCCCGGATCCTCTCGATCTGCGCAACATCATTGATGGAATTCACCTGATGTTGAGACCACCCCGCTCCACCAAACCAAACCAATCTTGGCGGAACATGCCCTTCCAGGTACAGTATCTCTGATCTGTTACGGTCCACAAACTCAGAATGGTAGTGTGGTTGGATATCTGACCCATGGTCAAAGCTACCCACCATTCGCAAACTGACTTTGTTACAGTCAGTTGGTACGGGCTTAATGCCTAGCTCATAATAGCCAAGCAGTTGCGCCTGAACGCGTTGCTCTCGTCGTCATCCAATGGGGCCGGCCCACCTCCGTTCCCAAAGGACTCGTATGAAGCCCTGTGCCATTCTGGCTCGTATACCTTGACGGCGTCGCTTTTGACCACTTGGCCGCCGACACGACTCATTGACCCTGCCCTTCTCGTGTTCTGGAAATTCGCCCCTATGAGATTTCATGAGCATAGCCAGCGAAATGCCTTGGAGCAATTACATAATGCGTCTGTGCGGGTGAATGCGACCACTCTCAAAATTCAGCTGCTCTCTAAACGTTGATTTTTCCTCTTCGGATCACCCACCATGCCATGTGCAGGCACAGCGACTTCAGGGATGGGTGATATTTTTGGACAAGATTGCTCCCTTCCACACCACAAGCAATAAACTAGGGGTTCTCTGGAGCCATTGCGAATTGCCGTTCCTGGCGCTGGCACGAACGAGTTAATGCCAATCAAGATAGGTCGATTAGCCCACCGACTCGTGAAATTTGAGCAGACAGTTCTCGTGCAGAGCTGAGGATTCTGGCGTCGTTCGTGTGCATCTGAACGTTATTGAATGTAGACATACCCAAGCGTGATTAATCTGGACGGGCTGGTGGGGCATAGGCTTGTCATAAGAAGCCTGGGCCGGGCCTGGATACAAACGATGCCAGAGAATTGGACGAGCTGGAAGGCATACATATGGTTAAGTTAGAGTCGGCATTGGCTTTGGTATGGAAGTCACCAATTACCTTATTTCGTACGGCTTTCTTGGTAAGCTCTCGCCTTTCCGATAAGCAATTAGAGGCCATGTTTAAGCCATTAGCTGTAAGTTACTTAGGTAGTCGTGAGAGGTGATCGAGTACTACCTTACGTAGCAATCGTAATACTCTTCGGGCGGGGCATGCCGTAAGACGGGAAAGGCACAGGGGATAAGCGTCTTGGTTTCAAACTTTTCTGTTTTCCGTCACCCCACTCAACCGCCGCGCTCATTCACCAAACTACCTACGTACTTTTGCTACCTCCACGGACCTTAGGTAGGACGTAGTGCAACCTTACGTACCTACCCACCAACCAACACAATCATGTACGCCCCAGCTCGGGGGCATGCTGATTAGCTCCAGAGAGGTCCCCGAATATTTGCCCTGGCCTTTCCTCCCAATTTCAAGGGAAATGTGCGTTTGTACCTACCTAGGTAGGTAGACTAAGCTGCTTGTCGACATTGCGTGGCCAATCTGGAAATATATTATTGCATAGACCCTGCCGAGCTAGGGCCTATGCGTGATCCTGCAACCAAGCTTGTCTGCGAGCCTGCGACCGAGGACACAACTAATAAGTACCCAGGTTGAGATCAAGACCACCTCACCATAGGGGCGGTGTACCAGTCGAACGAGTAATTGCATGTCTCGGCCAAAACGGCAGGCAACATAGAATCCATCCTCTACTTTCCGTTCCCACCCACCTCGATCCTCCTATTCTCACGTCCCTTAACGTGCCACCGCGGGGTTAGACAAGGAGTAAAGCATTCCCATCAGGTCCAATGGATTCGAACTAGTCGTTTAGCACCTTGATCCATAGCGTGGAAAGAGTCGAGAATCGATACCCGGATAGCTTGACAAAAGCAGCAGCTTTACACGGCGTGCGAAGTCTACTCCCTTGCATCGGGGTTCCTCTTCTTCTGCCTCCATTTGAGCAAAACGAAACCTCCTGCCGCAATTGTTCTTGACTACCACATTTCCTGGAGCCGTACCGGTCGCAAATACTCGAGCAACCGAACATTCGGACTTCGACTATGACACAACAGAACGGACAAGGTGGCTCTCAAGGTAGGCTCTGTTGCTGTTAAATCCTGAACTGGATGGGGTTGCTAACCAGTCTGCTGCGACAGCCTACAGCAATGGCCACTGGAAGTTCTTTGAAGATTTCGGCGTGTGGAAGGAAGCGCCAATCTTGACGGGCAGCACCAAGTTCGAACCGCTCCCGGATGTGAAGAATATCATGGTCACAGGCGGAGCTGGATTCATGTAAGATTATGAACTTTGGGGAATTCCCATTCATCGTCCCGACCCCGCTGACATTGAGACTTTAGTGCCTGCTGGCTTGTTCGGCATCTGACACTGACATATCCCGATGCCTACAACATCGTGTCCTTCGACAAACTCGACTACTGCTCGTCCCTGAACAACACTCGAGTCCTCACCGAAAAGGGAAACTTCACATTCGTCCACGGGGACATTACAAACCCTAGCGAAGTGGTCAACTGCCTCAAGCGATATAACATCGACACAATATTCCACTTTGCAGCCCAGTCGCATGTTGACCTGAGCTTCGGCAACTCGTACGGGTTCACGCATACCAACGTCTATGGCACCCACGTACTACTTGAAAGTGCCAAGAGTGTGGGCATCAAGAAGTTCATCCACATCTCAACAGACGAGGTATATGGCGAGGTCAACGATGACGACGACGACTTGATCGAATCAAGCATCTTGGCCCCGACCAATCCCTACGCTGCAAGCAAGGCGGCCGCCGAGATGCTCGTGCAGTCGTATCAGAAAAGCTTCAAGCTTCCGGTCATCATTGTGCGGAGTAACAATGTGTATGGGCCGCACCAGTTCCCCGAAAGTAAGCATTCACCACCGGATTACTGGTTGGATTCGAACTCGACTGACAAACATCAGAAATAATCCCCAAGTTTTCTTGTCTCTTGCACAGGGGCAAGCCAGTCGTGCTACACGGTGACGGTAGCCCAACCCGACGGTACTTGTTTGCAGGAGATGCGGCCGATGCGTTCGATACGATTCTACACAAGGGCCAGATGGGGCAAATCTACAATGTTGGGTCTTATGACGAGATATCCAACTTGGAGCTATGCAGCAAGCTGTTGAAAGAGCTGGGGATTCCTCACGATACCCCGGACGAATTCACCAAATGGGTCAAGTACACCCACGACCGGCCATTTAATGACCACCGATATGCTGTCGATGGGACAAAGTTGCGCCAGCTTGGTTGGGACCAGAAGACGAGCTTCGCGGACGGCTTAAAGATTACTGTCGAGTGGTATCGGAGGTTCGGCGAGAAATGGTGGGGCGATATCAGTCAAGTCCTCTCACCGTTCCCTATTGTGGCGGGCTTGGAGGTCATGCCAGACAAGGAGGAAGTGACGGATGAGCCCCAGTCGCCGGAGGGCGGCTCTAAGAAGCGGAAGCTTGAGACCAACGGCACCGGATTTGTTGCCTCATGAACCTCTTTCGGGTATCGTTTGGCAGTACCTATGCGGCAGCATCAAAAGTCCTTAGAATCCCGCCCCAGGTCCGGGGTGATTCCTACAAGCACGAGTTGGCAGGCGTTACATTTGCATTGCTATACGGCATGGTCGTTGGCCTAGTCCTGGTGCTTTGAGCAATTCTGCGAACCATAGATTCTTTCTCAGCGCATGGAAGGACAAAATTTTGGTGCGTTGGTTGGGAGGAGACATAGAAAATCTGTCTGTTGGAAGTTCATGTCCTGGTCAAACACAAATGTTTTGACAAATCTCCAGCTTTGTTAGTCGATGATAAGATGACATTTTAATTTTCCCAACCAGACAAACGTATCCAGATTCGCTAAAGACTCGGATGAGCTGCTGAATAAATGCTCCCGCTGCATGAGGGATTTGCAGAACATGCATGCAACCTGCGTCAATGCCACGGTCCCGCAGGCCGGTTCTTGGAGGTCAAGATCGTTTGGTGGACCACCATACTGGGTAATTGTGCATGACCTACCTCCCTGCTGGGTACCAACGGGCAGCACATCAATCATTTGTCACCATGGTGTTGGGAACTGCTGGAGCACATCACTTCATAACAGGAGAACGCATAGGGAGTATTAGATATAATTGGCCGAACCCTCGTTGTAAAGCTCATGTTTGGCCCGGGCGACTTGAACTCAAATCCCAATTGCGCTGGTTCGGTTGGCGCATGGAGTCCTCGGGTGGCTTTCCATGGTGTTGCGCCATGCTGGACCCCTGACGAACGGAGCTCTCTTGTAGATTGAGAGTCCAGACCGATCTGATAACGCCGTGTGCGACATCCCTAGCCGGCGTCCTTGGACATGGGACCAAACCTCCCCCCTCTTCTGTCATCTTGGAGGCGGCGTCTCGACCAATGGCTTCCAAGGGCTGCTATAACGTTTGCGGCCCAGCTTCCAACTCTGCGAGAAGTCCCGGGGGGCCGGGCCCTGATTCAGCGCTACGTGCGTATGTCGAGAAGCGAGGGGGAACTTGGCTGTAGAGGGCGGACATAATCAAGGACGACTACTGTAAAGTCCGCTACAGGCCACATATAGGTTGTGTGGGGGCTGCTAATGTAGCCAAGGACACGGAAAATACTGTCCACTCGTGCCAAACTGCCTAGCCGACCTGCCAGTGGCCCAAGGCACAGTCTAGACTCCCGTCACAACTCTATCCAACGCCAGGCTGACCCCGTTGGACACAAATCCCCAAAGCTCCCACTTAGCGGTGCATGGAACCCACAGTAGCTCCTTATTCTAGGCACCAGTTGGGACAGGAACTGAACTGAGTTGGAAGCACTTTAAGTTCAAGGTTGTTCTGCAGCGGTTCGACCAACAGAAGGAATCATTGAAGAAAATACCTACTGTACCTCAGCCGTCCCCACCAAACCGTCAACCGAGTTTCTTACTCACACAACCATCTTTGACCCATGTGATTGATATCGGATGTTCCCACACCACGGTCCCTCACAGACATGGATGTCCTGCATGTATAATAGGCCTGTGTTAAGCACTGGCCACAACTAGCTAGTTAGTTAGCCCGCAGCAGCGCCTTTGAGCGCCATTCCTCATCCGTCCTAACCATCGTCGACCCCAAGACCTCCACGTTTGATTCTCCTCAAAACGCCGCAGCTCCCACATTTGAAAAAATCCTTCGCACGGAGACAGCGCTTACATCTTTGCTCTCGCCAAACAACCTGTTGCCGCGACTCAGATACCTGGGTTCTGAGGCCGTTGACTCGAATCCGCAGCTTCCGAGTTCGCAAATTCTGCGCCGGCCCTGATTAACGGAATCGCGATCGCCACATAAACTTGGAGTCCTCCTATCTTCCCCCTTCATTACCATGACACTCCGGAAACACCGACTGGAACTACAACGATAGGATCAGGGAACCGGACCCATGGCAAACAAGAAGCGCTCGAAGAAGCGGAAAGGAACCTCACAGCGACAACAGCAGCCAAACCAACAAGGCACCATGTCGAGCGTGTCGAACGATGACACTGTGTCGGTGGAGCAGGATGGACACACAAGCGACGGGGGCATATCGAGTGATATGCAGGACAGTGAAGGCGCGCATACAGAGATGACGAGTATCATGAGCTCCGAAAGTCTGATTGATGCGCTGGAGCCGGAAGGCTCGGACGACGGCCATGGCGCTCTTGACGGACAATCAGTGTATGCTGCTAGCCAATATCCGAGGGTGGCAGAGTCCCATCGGACTGAGACTCCGTATTTCAGTGCTTTGCCGATTTACGACACAGATATGTAAGTCTCGAGTAGCCCAAGCACATGGTTGCGATGGATGAACTAACGGGGCGCATCAGGTCCTCCACTCGGTCATTTATGGAACGAGAATTGGACTATCATTACGAACACGGACGCCGCTACTGCGGCTCTTATCATTTGCCAAACGATGAATGGGAGCAATATCGCATGAGCGTCATCCATCGCGTATACCTCCATGTCTTTGAAAATAACCTTAGCACGACGCCACTGCAGAACCCAACTCGGATATTAGATCTCGGCACAGGCATTGGCGAATGGGCTATCGGAATGGCCGACACTTGGCCGAATTGTGAGGTGATCGGAACAGACATATCTGCCATAGCGCCTACTTCTGTTCCTGCCAACTGCTTCTTCGAGGTTGACGATGCCGAGCTAGAGTGGGAGCGGGAACTCGACTCATTTGATCTCGTCCACCTTCGAAACATGATGGGATCGTTCACCGACTGGTCGTTCATCTACAAAGAAGCGTTTAAGGTGCTGAAACCAGGTGGCTGGCTAGAACTACTCGACTTCGATGACCAAGCCGGTTTCATGAAATTCCTTGCAGAATTCCCTCCGCAGTCAGACATGCACATTCTTGCCAGGGATTTAGCTATCGCAGCAGTAAAATCCGGTCGTCCCCGAGGTATAGCGCATCTGAACCCGAGACTCTTGATCGAGGCCGGCTTTGTCGACATCAAGGTAACGGAGCATATAATACCCATAAATGTGGACGCGTCCGGAGGAAAGCTATGGCTCATCGCATGCATTGATGGCTTGGAAGCAGCGTGTCTGCGACCACTCACCAAGTACATGGGATGGGATCCGGATAAGGTGAAGGAGTCGTGCTACGAGGTTGCGAAAGAAATGGCCCGGATCGCGAAAGATCCAGTGAAGTCGAAGGGCCTCAATATCAAGGCTCGAGTCTTGGTGGGAAAGAAGCCGTTAGTTCCTGGACAGTGGAATGCGCAGAGTTTCAATGAGGATGCGCAAATGAGAGAAGACCAGACGAATGGCGAGGATCACGCGAAACTACAAGATGGGAATGGGGCTGCTGGAGATGAAGCAACAATGGGCGGGGACAATTCAGAGGCGGCGAATGGCTTGACGAGCAATGAGGATCATTCCACATTTCAAAATGGAAACAGACGTGCTCATGAAGATATGTATGATGAAGTCGTATCTGGCGAGGGGGATATGGAGGATACCGAGGATACGAAGATGAGCGTCGACTTGGTGGACAATAGAGACTACCCCACATTACAAAACGAGAAGACGGAAACTCAAGAACCTCTATCTGAGGAAGCTACCTCTGATACCGAAGGAGTGAGGAGAGCGGACAGGACAGACAGCGAAACTCCTTCGATATCATACGACGGGAACGTGGCAGCTCAGGAAGTCATCCCTGGGTCACCCAGACCGGTGGTCATATGACCATGCTCCAGGGGATCCGATTGAAATGGGCGGAAGAGATTATCGAGGCCCAAGCCTACGGGCATGATACCCACAGCCACTCAACATGGGCGGATGTAAGATTTTGATGCGTGTCAGGTAGGTGGACAGCATTGTATTAGCGGGAGCAGCAACGTGATCTGCGTCATGTATCAAATTTATATAATCATATCGGCAACGTATGTATTGGGTTGGATTTCAAGTACTATTCGCATAGTCTTGCTACTGGGAGGAGTATGGTAGGACAAATTTCGGAATTGACAGCACATAAAGACCACACTCGCGCGATGTAAACCAAATGGTGAAATTCAGACGCTACAGACCAGCAGCAGGATGTGACAATAATCCCATGATTGCCCTAAACTTTGCGGTACCTCAATTACATCTGATTCTTCCTCTTTTTACCATTATTTCTTGTGTAGTTTCTATGTGCCTAAGAATGCATTTTTTGGCCGTTGTTATAAGATGGGGGCTTGCAAGGCTGAGGCTGTGGTTGTGGTAGCCGAACTACTACGTACCTAACCTACCGAGAGCTCTCCTCGCTAGTGAGCTCCAACGTCATCCACCAACCATATAACCAACCTTGCACCCATCTCTTCGCTGCCTGAACCACGAACGACAGGCGTCGTCAATCCGTGACAGGTACCGAACGAGCGATTATGTCTGCGTAACCCGATATTATGGCGTTCACCGACGGCTTCGTAGCCTCCAACGGTGCATTGGACCTGGACGATGGCGCATTGCCCATGTTTCTTGTCGAAAGAGTCCAGCTGCAGTTCTCGATTGCCGCCGACTTCGTCGCCGCCCAAACCGCCAACAATGTGCTTGTCCTTGCGCTCTCCAACGGTCGCATCTTGCGAATAGACCTCAACAAGCCCGAAGACATAGATGGTACGTCCCTTGCCTCGTAATGTGATGGCCCGAGTGAGCTGACGAGGTGCGATTCAGACATCGACCTCCCCAAGAGGGTGTCCGAGGTTGGCGTCATCCGCCGCATGTTTCTCGATCCCACCGCCTCCCATCTTCTGGTCTGCACGGCGCTCGGCGAAAACTACTACCTGCATTCGCAGCATAAGAACCCCCGACCAATCGCCCGGCTTCGCGGCGTCTCGATTGAGAGCGTGGCGTGGAACCCGTCTTCGCCGACTGCTTCGACTAGAGAGATACTGCTTGGAGCCTCGGATGGAAACATTTACGAGGCGTTCATAGAAACGACGTCCGAGTTCTACAAGAAGGATATCAAGCTGAAGAACCTGCACAAGCTTCCCGATGGGCCGATCACGGGTCTCTGGGCAGACAATTTGCAGGGCAAGCCAGACTCGCGCCGAGTACTGATTAGCACACAAAGTCGATTATTTCACTTGGTCGGGAAGATCGGCCATGGTCATGACAGCGGTGGTTCCGTCTATACGAGGCTCTTCGACTCGGAACAGCCCACAATCCATGAGCTCTCTCGGTCGTCTCCCGCAGCACCATCTGCGCTGGTCGTGTCACCAGATCCTCCAGAGACCACCCCATACGAAGACAACACACTTGAGAGAGCTTATGCTTGGTTATCGTCACAGGGAGTCTTCCACGGGAAGCTCCTAACCAAGCAGATAGCCACTGATCTAGGCGCCAAGATTTTCTCAGAGTCAAAGCTGTTGCCTAGGTCACAGCTCGTCTCCTCAGACAGCTCTGGGCGGAGGAAAACTTCGCCGGACTACATCGACGGCATTTTGCTGACTCAATGGCACATAGTGCATCTGGTCGCTGGTCGTGTGGTTGCCACAAATCGCCTGACCGGAGCAATTGTGTACGATCAGATCGTGCTCGATCCAGGCCAGAAAGCGATCGGACTGGCTGTTGATCTTCAAAAGAACACATTCTGGCTCTTCACGACCCAGGAAATCTTCGAGATTGTGGTCAGAGATGAGGACCGAAACATATGGCAGATCATGTTGAAGATGCAACAGTTCGATTCTGCCTTGCAATTTGCCAAGACCCAGACTCAGAAAGAGACGGTTGCTACTTCGTATGGTGACTTTCTGATCGGCAAGGGACAATTCTTGGAAGCTGCCTCAGTCTACGGAAGAAGTAACAAGCCTTTCGAGGAAGTGGCTCTCACATTCATCGACAACGCGCAGCCAGATGCCCTGCGTAAGTACCTTATAGCAAAGCTGTCTCTGTTGAAGAAAGCCTCGATCATGCAGAGGATCATGATTGCTAGTTGGCTGGTCGAGATATTCATGGCGAAGCTCAACTCGTTGGATGACACGATCATCACACAGGCTGAGCTGGCCGAGAATCTGAACCCAGCACAGTCTAAAGAGCTGCTACAATCAGTCAAGGCCGAGTTCCAGGATTTTGTGAATCGATACAAATACGATCTAGATCGGCGGACGGTTTACGACGTTATCAGCAGCCACGGACGGGAAGAAGAGTTGCTTTTCTTCGCCAACGCCGTCAACGACTACAATTATGTCCTCTCATACTGGGTTCGGCGTGAGAGATGGACGGATGTCCTGAATGTACTTAAGAAGCAGACTGATCCGGAGGTGTTTTATCGGTACAGCACTGTCCTCATGACCCATGTCGCTACGGACACTGTCGAAATCTTGATGCGACATGCAGATTTGAAGCCTCGAAATCTCATTCCTGCATTGCTAGAGTACAATCGTAACTTCACGGGGTCACTTTTGCAGAACCAGGCCATCCGGTATCTTCAGTACGTCGTCAATCAGCTCAACTCCAGGGACTCGGCCGTTCACAATACCTTGGTCTCCATATACGCCTCTCACTCCTCCAAAGATGAGGCAGGGCTTCTGGCATACCTTGAATCGCAAGGCGACGAGCCACGTTTCGATCCCGACTTTGCGCTTCGATTGTGTATACAGCATCACAGGACTCTGTCTTGTGTGCATATCTACACCAACATGGGCCAGTATCTGCAAGCTGTTGACCTGGCCCTTTCTCACAACGAAATCGAGCTGGCGTCGATGATTGCCAACCGCCCGATGTCGAACCCCCTCTTGCGTAAGAAACTTTGGCTAGCCGTTGCTCGGAAAGTCATATCGCAATCCAACGGGATCAAAACGGCCATCGACTTCCTCAAGAGGTGCGAGCTCCTCAAAATTGAGGACCTTATTCCGTTCTTCCCCGACTTCGTGGTCATAGATGACTTCAAGGAGGAGATATGCGCGGCTCTGGAGGACTATGGCCGGAACATTGACGGCTTGAAGAAGGAGATGGACGAATCATCGCAGACCGCCACAAACATCAAGATTGATATCGCTGCACTAGATCATCGATACGCCATCGTGGAGCCGGGTGAGAAGTGCTATGTTTGTGGGCTGCCGTTGCTTAGCAGGCAGTTCTTCGTGTTTCCCTGCCAGCACTCCTTCCATTCCGATTGTCTCGGTAGGAAAGTATTGGAGCAAGCGGGCATGGGCACAAGTATGAGGATCAAGGAGTTGCAGGTACAGATTAGCAAAGGGTTGGTGAGTGGTTCAAAGAGGGAGGCCATGATTGCCGAACTGGATTCTTTGGTAGCGTCTTCATGGTGAGTAAAATTGCCTGAAAGGTTGATGAAATGCCTGCTAACAGCATCATCTAGCATCCTCTGCAGCGATTTTGCCATCAAGAGGGTCAATGAGCCATTCATCACTGAGCACGACAATCTCAATGAGTGGGCATTGTAGGAGTCGTGAACCGGATAGGGTCATCTATTTTTTGTACATATGGTCCCTGGGGAGACACGAGCGGACCGCGATACCCGGCTCTGTAGTACTATCGAATCGGAAACATGAATTAATGCAATAATTGCAGACTCCGGCCATATGCAAGACACTTGTTGAGACTGGTCAACGAGAAGTGGAATGCTTTGATACGACTGATCCTCACCATGCCTGTATCCCATGCCGTTCACCTAATAGCCGCCGTGGGCATTCCGAGCAGATGCTGCTCAGTATGGGCACTCCGTCACGCCAATTTTCGACCTTGTCAGCATCAAGATAGCAACAATGACACCATACAGGCCCAACACCTCTGCGAAAATGAGGATCAAAACCATTCCGACATAAAGACGCGGCTGCTGGGTGCTGGCTCTCACTGCATTCCAACATCAGCACTTATAAGATGGCATCATCAGGTTCAATGTGTTTTTTTTCAACTCACCTCCCGCGTCGCCAACAACACCAATCGCGAATCCCGCCGCAAGGCCGCTGAGCCCGACACTCAGCCCGGCGCCGAACTGGAGGAAGCCGGTGTGGAGCGCCATCTTCTCGTTCAGCTCGCCGGAGATGATGACGCTGGCGACCAGCCCGTAGATGGACAGGATCTGGGCCATGATGGAGCAAAGGGTGTTTTGCATCAGGCGGTCCGGACGGATGACGCCCGAGGAGAAGATGGCGCCGGCGGATTTGGCCGTGCCGTAGGAGGCGCCAATGACGGTGAAGACGATGGCGCACGCGCAGCCCATGGCTCCGAAGAAGGACTGGGAGGGGAGGAGTTAGGGAATCGGGCTCGAGGAGAGCTTCGGGCTTGAGGACAGGCAAACTCACGGCATAGACGGGGCTAGTAGTGAGGAGGGGTGTAAGTCAGCGGGCTTGGAAACTCATCGCGAACGGGTCCGGCCTTACCAACGATCCAAATTGACGATAGAGTCCATATTGACAGCAAGGGTTTCTGTAACACTGCGAAAACGGTCACTGAGGTTTTGCAATGTAGTTGTAGAGGCCCGGAAAGGTGAGCCTCAGCTACGTATTTAGGTCAACGGGGGCTTGCCAGGCACGCACGCAATGGCTCGGGTAAACCATCTCTCCCTCCCTCTACTACGAGGCCTCTTGGAGGGGGGGACATGTCACGGAATGGTAGCAGCTACATATCTTTTGGTACTTTTCTGCGCTCTCTCGCTGTTCCATCGTCGGGAGTACTCTACCAGCCCTCACGTGGCTGACTTGGGGCCAAGCTGTGTCACTTGAAAAAAGCATACGAATCATTTTCAGGCAGAAGAATATCGGACGTCTTGATTGGTTCGTGTGTGGCTTGACTGAAGCCCGTACGTAGCATGCGGAAGCTGGGATAATCCGAGATAAAAACTTTAGGCTTTTTGAGGATTTGCTTTTGCGGTGTCGGAGGCCGTGCCCCGACCCGGTTTCGCCTGTGCCTGTGTCTGTGCCTGTAGGGCTGGGCTCGCCCTTGGGGAAGATTGGTTGCTTCATGCAGGTCGTCGCCACGTTCTGCATGTAGTCATTGCGCATGCTTTTTGAGTTTTCTGAATCTGGGCGGTGGATAGAACCCTGGCCGCATCGAGTGCCTGGGCGTGCATGTCGTTGGTGGGACACGGGTGCGTAGTCCCAACCTACGCGCAAGTGAGCTGGGCGAACCTCTCGGGAGCATCTGAACAAATGTATTTCCTCCAGCACGCTCTCGCCATGTTGTAGGGAGATTCTCTTCACTCGTGGTAAGGTTGCGAACGGGTATGCTCTATTTGCGCCCACCTCCTCTCCGGCCTCTACTAACTAGGGATGTCTTTCCCTTCGCCGGCC
This sequence comes from Reticulascus tulasneorum, assembly GCA_001557505.1. Lineage (NCBI taxonomy): Eukaryota > Fungi > Ascomycota > Sordariomycetes > Glomerellales > Reticulascaceae > Reticulascus > Reticulascus tulasneorum. The sequence continues at coordinate 1,886,665 of LSAX01000010.1, read as the reverse complement.
GCGGGCTAAATTACCGGGGGTTTTCTCATCTACATTATGTTGACGCAAAAGAAAACGCCATCTTTCCTTTATAAGATACAACGGACAAGCCGCGCCGAGGGGGGGGTCGAGCCCCGTACACGTATCCCCCTCTTTCTCGCCCTGTCCTCATAAGGCGCTCGCTCCCTCGTACACGTCGTGTAGCTTTATGTACCTCATGACCGAAGAAGGAACGTCTAATACGGTTTCCCCATTTCGCAATTGCTCCCGGACCTTGGTCGAGCTTATGTCGTTGTCGAACAACGGGACTACCCATATCTTATCATACTTGTTTAGGGACTCTAGGACCTGTTCGATGTTGGTCTGGGCAGGCCGCTCGACTATGAAGGCGCCGTAGTGGCCCAGGATCTGGTCGAGATCGGAGGGCGCCCAGACGTTGGGGTCCCCCATGGTCATGGCCACGTCGGCGCCGATGAGCAGGACGATGCGCGCGTTCCTGGGGGCGCCGTCCGGGGCCTGGATGCCTCCCAGCTCCTTATTGATCTCATGGTCGATATAGCGGAGAACGTCAGCCGTCCGCGTGTAGACGGGCTCGCCGGCCTCGTTGCAGCGCAGGGCCTCCCACGAGTCCACCATGATATCGGTGTTCTCGGCGGCCAGGGCGCACATCTTCAGACGATGGTGGACAGGGGCGAGGCCCTTTTTTTGGTAGGCACTGCTGACTGGGCTAAGGTAGCAGCCGACGACTTCGAAACCGGCGCTCTCTGCATAGCGTACCGACAGCTCAAACATTTGTATGTGCAGGACGGTTATGGGCGAGAAGCTACCGCAAGCCACGAGAACAAGAGGAATCTTGTTTGCGTGAGTCATGCGCCGCTTCAGCTTGTTGCGCGGAAACGTGTACGGCACCGTAATCGGCTCATCTTGAGTAGTGGCAGTAGTAGTAGTAGGAGATGTTATGTTTGCGCCTGGAAGTTGTTCGGGAACACTCGTTCCATTCGGCGTCAGAGGGATCATCGCTTTATGGTGGATGAAGTCGGGGGGGAAGGGGGGAGTAAGTCTCGCGGTGGGCCGAGGGGGGGGGTAGTCGTGCGCCGCGGATCTCGCTGGGGAGGGGAGGACAACCTGCGAGCGATTCGGTAGGAGTTTTGTGACTGTCGAAGTAGGTTGCCTAGACACGCGGGGGAGGGGTAGATAAAAGCCGCAGTAGGATAATGGTCACATGACTGCTATTCCCAGGCCGACAGGGTTTTTTTTTCTCCCTCTCCTCTTCTCCCCTTCCATGATGGGGGGTGGATTGCGCCTTTGTTCCTTGAGGATGGGGGGGGGGGATCGTTAACGATTACTTAACGAATGTACCTGGACCGTACGCTAGGTGCTAACCTAGGTAAATCCAAACCGGATGACGCAAAAGTGGGCTTGCAGTGGCCCCGGTCGGCCTTTCGTCTCCTCTGCTCTGCATGTGGTCTTAGTACGACAAGTTAGGGGGAGGAGAGCTGTCGATAGGGTGCAATTGCCCTTGGTTGGCTGGCTGTTGCAACCCCCAAAGGGAATAAAACAGCGTGGCGCATATGTACTGTAAGTTACGGAGGAATCGTTATTCTCTCTGGCTGCTCGCCTTGGAGGCTGCATATCTTTGTATCTCTGTGAACGCGAACGCGAAGGCAGCCAGTTTTGAGAGCATCTCAGCCAGGATTGGTCCTCCACCTGTGTATATAAAAGGGGGGGGGGGGGGGGGGGAAGGTTACAATCTGAGGATGAGTTCTCTCTTCTGTTCCTTTCGGTTTTGATCGGGACGCATTGAGTAGATAGCGGCCTATGCACCACCTATGGCGCTACCTTTGCGTAACCAAACCTGGCGACCCAAGGCGCGGCAACTTCCCGCTCCAAAAGGGACTGAGTCAGGAAAAGACGACCAGTGACTCGCCTACCGTGATTACAAGTAAGGTACGTAGAAGAATAATCAAAATTCCCTTGATTCGGTTTGCCGGGTGGCTCTTCAGAAGGTCCCCGGCGGCATGCGGAAACTGAGATAACCCGGCCACACATAAACCTACCCAAGGTACGGACTACAGTACGGACGGCCTGTAGCTCTTGATGACCTAGACTAAGACGCGTGGGTGGGTGTGGGTGTGCCAAATAACTTTGAAACATTGCACGGACAGGCAAGAAGAGGCGGTTTTCTTCGGGTGTGTGTGCATGCGTGTGTGTGTTTGTGTTTGTGTGCCGCAGCGATCACTATGCATGGATTTTCCGTGATGTGCTGGAGAGAAACGACCTGGTTTGACCTTGGAAGCCCATTCCTCTTTCTTCTTTGATATTTTTTGTTCCGAGTTTCCATTATGTAGGTTCGTTTCGCCGGGAGACGCGCACCTCATGTTGGTTCCGTTGATCCGGAGAAGACCAGTAAGTTAGAAGGGCTCTCCCTAGAGCAATGCCCTTCCGTCATCCACGAAATGCCCATGATATTGCATGCGGATCAGTCTATCCGCCCATGATCCAAAAAAGCCACTTTGGAGTCGTCAGCGTTCGGTCTTGAAATGCCGGGGCCCCGTTGCGTTGGCTGTCGCTCTACAACAAACTAGCTTCGGGTCGTCCCCCCTCCACAATCCCGGTATTTCGGCAAGCCCCAAGAGCATACGAAAGTGGCTTTCCGCAATTAGCAGCGGCACTCATCTCATCCATCACCAAGAGAAGACATGGTTGGGGGCATACGAGCGGCCGCGGGGGTCTCACTTAATTATTCCTCTCGCAATCTGTCAGCGCGCGCGCCTCCCTGCACTGAACTAATAAGCCCAGGCCATGAGTGACGACGGGAGGGAAGGGAAAGCGGGAAGCAGAGCCACTCCTCGAGCTGGCCGAATCCCGCGTTTGTCTCTGCTGAACTAAATGAACACCGACTGGGGCCGGAGGGAGGCAGTGAGTGAGGGGATACAGATATTGAAGAGGGGCGAAACCGAGACCGAGAGGAGAGGTCATTCTGTAGTTTTGGCCTCGCAGCAATTACGCTGTCCAGAAATGGGTGCAAACTCGCCAATAAACGTAGTGGGTTGCAGACCTGTCTGATGTTCTGCATTCCGTGTCTGGGCCGGGGGCTTGGTGACGCTCCGGCTCTCACGCTTTGGGTGTTTCAACATCCTGATCCCAGTCAACACATCATGCCCTCCTCCTCCTCCTCCTCCTCCCCTCCCCTCCCACCAGATCGGTCGCTAACGCAGGGTCTCATCGCCGGTAGTCTCCCGGAGATCACTTTTGGAAGCCCCCCCTATGACCTGGCCTTGGGCCACGCGTAATGTACCTCAAACTGTCACACACGCTCCTTTTTGGACCCAAAAAAAGAACAGTCCTTGCAACGAGCAGGGCGACGATCCTCCCGGGGCCCTGCGAACCCCCAGTTGCCCCCCAACGTTCAGGTACAGTAAGTAGCATCTCGAATCCCGAACAGCCGACTGGGCTTCCTTAGCTACCAATTCCTTTTGGTTGCTCTCCAACGAGTCGAGCAGCCGCCGCCGCCGCCCACACATACTAAGTAATTACCTACCTACCATGGGCTCAGCATGACGCAAACACCATCCTGCAACCGTGTGTGTCGGCGGCGGGTTCTCCAGTCTTGGCGTTCGCCCATCTGTCGGATATCCTGCGAAGATGTGGCTCTTGGCAGTGTCAGTTCCATGCCTGTGTCCTTCATCTTGCTATTCCTGTCACCGGGTTCCCTTGCAAACCATACTCGGTCCCAAGTTGCCAGTGCTGTTTCATTGCTTCTGCTCCTCCCCAAAAGTGATTGAAATGGGTTATTGCTGGCCTCTGCCCTCGAATAAAACCTCCGGGATCAACGGATTCTCACCTGGGGGTTTTTTTTTTTCATTTCTACCAAATTTCGCCCTCCGTGAGACTCTGCGCTTGCCGACTCATCCACCAAGACTCACACTCACACCTCTTGACGCCTCTCCGCCACCCCGACCTTGGGAGGTTACGAATCACCACCCCACTCAACCCATTTCGCGACCCGAATACCCTCCCACATCCAGTCGTTTTCGTTCGTCAGTCGGCTTTCGCGGTGTGCCCAGCTTGCATGTAATTGATTCGGGGGACTTGGTCTTGCTTTTCCCGTGTCTCCCTTTTCGGATCCCAATGGTTCTTAATGACACAAGTCCGTCGTTTATATTAAACCCCCAGCCCTCCTCGCCTTCACCCAGGAGGTTGCTGGTTTCCCCCCAGCTCAGAGATTCGCCTTCGGAACTCACACTATCTAAATACGCACGATGAAGTCGAATTGGTTGCACGCCGGCCTCGCGGCCTCGGTCTTATTTTCTTCGACAGCAGCAATTACATTAAACAAGAGGCAGGATGGTCCTCCGAGGGTTGTAAGCTTGGACACGCACAGGAAGACGGTCCCATACCCACATCGACGGGACAGCCTACGGAGGAGAGGCACCGTGCAAGCGACACTGGACAACTTGGTTGGTGCATCTCGCTGTTGGTGGTAGGCCCTCCCACTAACATGGCCTCTTTAGGAAACGCTCTACTTCGTCAATGGCTCGCTCGGAACACCTCCGCAGCAGGTAAGGTTGCATCTGGACACCGGCAGCAGCGATTTGTGGGTCAATACGCCAGCGTCAACGCTCTGCGCAACGCAGGGTGAGCCATGTTCAGTATCTGGCACGTACACGGCAAACTCATCTTCCACGTACGAATACCTTGGGAGCTATTTCAACATCTCGTATGTGGACGGTTCGGGGGCCAGCGGGGATTATGTGACGGACGACTTCTCTATCGGCGGTGCGACCTTGGACAGCTTTCAGTTCGGCATCGGATACCAAAGCACGTCCGCGCAGGCAATTCTAGGAATCGGCTATCCGATCAACGAGGTCCAGGTCGGCCGTGCCAGGATGCAGCCTTATGACAATCTCCCGAAAAAGATGGTCGCCCAGGGCTTGATTCCCGCCAACGCCTACAGCCTCTACTTGAACGACCTGGATGCCAGCACCGGAAACATTCTGTTCGGTGGAGTGGATACAGAGCACTACGTCGGCGCCTTGAAGACCTTGCCAATCCAGCAGGAAAACGGTGTCTTCGCCGAGTTCCTGATCACCCTTACCAAGGTCACCTTGGGTTCCAACGCGTTGTCGGAGGACATGGGCCTGGCCGTTCTCCTCGACTCCGGCTCGTCGTTGACCTACCTCCCAGACGACATGGTGCAGACCATCTACTCGATGGTTGGCGCCGTGTACCAGGAGGACGACGGGGTCGCCTTCATCCCGTGCGAGGTCGGCCAGTCGGGGGCGAACATGACCTTCACCTTTTCCGACCCGGTCATAACGGTTCCCATGGACGAGATGGTGTTGGATCTGATCCCGATCACCGGCAAGAGGCTGTCCTTCTCCAACGGCGTCCCGGCATGTCTTTTCGGAATCGCCCCCGCTGGCGACGGCACCAACGTCCTCGGCGATACGTTCATGCGCTCAGCTTATATCGTCTACGATATTGACAACAACGAGATCTCGCTGGCGCAGACGAATTTCAATGCCACCACGTCGAACGTGGTGGAGATTGGCACCGGCTCCGATTCAATCCCTTCTGCTGTCGCGGTCTCCAGTCCGGCCGCTGCAACGTCCGGAATCCATAGTAGCGGACAGAACGCGGCTGCGTCGCTGACTCCGCTGGCTGCATCACTGCTTGCGGGCATGGCGGCCGCAATGACCGGTTTCATTATATCTCTTGCATAGACATCAGGTACATCAGCATCTCAGGGGTGGGGAGCATCAATCGGTAAAGGGGGGCACTCGGTTTTAAAGCATGGCATTGCATGGCGTTTCTTGATGGATTTTTTTTCAAATCTAGAGTTTTCTTGTTGGCGGACGGGTTGGCATGCATTTAGGTCAGGTTGCTTCATTCAGCATGGCGTTGGGGAATCATTGAAGATTTGAGGATCATCACTGAAAAAGGGGGCGGAGGGCGGAGGGGCCCATAGCTGGTGGCTGGCAGGAGATGATGAGCGTATCAGCATATTGGATAATCCAAATTTGTTTCTCAAAGATGACGACCTCTTTACAGTAGGGACCGAAAATAAGTGTCCGCTCTGTGTAAGTATCAAAACAATCTGAGCACAGACATGCCTGGTAGGCCGTCGTGGCCGGGCAAAGTGCCCAGAGTTGGTTATTTTCTACCCTGAGGGCGAAGGGGAGCTTACAAGTATAAGAGTCTACTCTGCAGGCGTCTCCGAAATCCAGAAATGGCAACACTTGTCGCGTTGTTAGACTCTGGTCGTTCGACAATTTGCTAACAGACATCCTTCGAGTCGGCATCGACCTGGCACGTCGCTAGCAGCAGTTTCACCTTGGCTATCTACATATCGGGAACGGTGGGGGATACTCTGTCTAAATCGGGCTCGGTTTCGGACGTGTGGAGTGTCTCCCAACCGAAATAAGGGTGTCCGTTGTCGGTACGGGATCTTCCAATGGACTGGACTCCTCATCCCCTCCAATAGCCGCACTTACATGCGCCCGGCCTCATGCGAGATGGAGTCTGCCTCCGATATGAATCGTCGCTTGGCGCGGAGTAGCGTGCTACGGGAGATGCTCCCACGATGGACTCGAGATTGGCAATCGCGGCAGTTTTCCTATCATTTCTCGGCATCATCTTCGCCTTCGAGCTCACGACCATCGCCACTGCACGTAGACTATCAGTTTTAGGCCGTCAGCGCGTCAATCTCTTCCGACAGCTCGTTGCGCCGCTCGCAATCGGTCTGCTTGGAGTCCTGCTCATCCCTATTGTCTTCGCTGGCAAAAACGGCGAGTCTCCACCAACGGAGAAGGTCATCAGGTGTGATGCGACCGAAATTGATGCCGACGTGGGCGGCGATGGCATCCGCATCGCTATTTGGGCGCAGGAGGCTGTGTTGCTCCTGATCGCGGTGCTTGGCACCTTCCATTCCTCTGCCACCGGTGCGAAGGAGATTGGCGCCGGACTCGCCATCACCCACATATCGCTTGCAGTCGCTCTGCTGGTGCAGGCCGGCCGTGGTACGCTCACGTCGGCTAACGCTATCGTCGGGTCTATGATCCTCGACTCACAGAGCAGTGCCCTTTCCATCCAACTAGTGGCCAAGGAGACTCTGGCAGCGAGGTGGCAAGTGGGTGTCATTCTGGCATGCCAGATATTCGGCCTCGCTGTTCTCGCCACCTTCGTGAACCGCTTTAACGGGGGTGCATACTCCACCGCCGACTGCGAGTGCATTGCCGTGTTCTGGTGGGCATGGCTCAGCGATTGTTCGGCGTTCGCAACCCGAGAGGTGGCTATCTGGTGGACGTATTACGCCTGTAGATGCCTAGTCATTGTTCAGTGCTTCTTCCATTCTGCGAGCAACACGTTTAGCTTCCACTTTGCCGAAAAGTATGGCAGACGGCTGAGGTCGATGACTTACCCTGAGATGGCAGCTCGACCGGCCGGTGGAAAACCGCCGAGGAGATCCCCAGATGGAGGCGGACACAAATACGAGGATTATCCCTCGACCGTGACGCTCATGTATACTGCGTATGGAGTCTTCGCGGTCACTTCTATCGCCTCAGCCGAAACCGCAATGAGGGAATCGGGCCTACGTCCTAGCTCTAACGTCGTCTCGGTCGGCCAGATCATCGCCCTTGTGGTTGCCGGCGCGACTATCGTTAGGGCATTCTGGTTATTAGTTAGGATGTTCGTGGGGTCAAGCGACACGGGGACTAGCTTGATGTGGCCCTTCTCATACAAGATAGCGAAGGAGGTCGCCGGAATAACACCACGGCCACCGCCATATATGCAGAGAGCACAAGGCGATCCACCACAACGGGATGTCATCTGCGGGCCGCTGCTAAACTTTAGACGCATGGAAGGAACGCGCTGGTTTGGGAGCGTCTTGGTCGTGACCAAGGGAGGCAGTCGGTGCCGCCCGTTTACTCCAGCGATCCAGCTTTCCAAGGCGGGACAGAACCACGGCAATGACGCCGTCAGTGGGGGAGAGGCCGGCGCAAGCGTTAGTGGGAGATTCGGTGCAACCCAAATAGCTGGAACCTGCCTCTACTCGGATCCGCGTTACACCTTCTGGGCGTTTGACCTAGCCTTGGATGTGGAGGCAATCGAGGTGAAATGGGAGTACAGCTTGCTTGGTGTCCATCAGACCCAGTCAAGCCGGCCATCGTCCAGCTTCTTCTTCGTACCGGCAAAATCCGAGTCTATGCGCATCATGTTCTACTCGTGCAACGGCTTCAGCCCTGGCACCGATGAGGAAGCTTTGAGCATGCCGGCGTTATGGAACGATGCGTTACGGCGACACCTCGAGGTTCCGTTCCATGTAATGATTGGGGGGGGAAGTCAGATCTACCATGACTCAATTCGTATCTCTGGACCGCTACGGCATTGGGGCGGTCTAAATAACCCTAAAAGACGACGAGAACATCCCTTCCCATCTGAGTTGCGAGATGAGTGCGACGATTATTATCTCAAGAACTATATCATGGCGTACACCAGCGAACAGTTCACACTTGCTAATAGCCAGATACCTCAGCTCAATATTTGGGGCGACCACGACATCATCAAGGGCTACGGCTCCTATGCTAACTCCTTTATGAGGTGCGATGTTCTCCGTGGCATCGGTAGCATTGCCTACAAATACTACATGCTTTTCCAGCATCATCTGCCACCGCCACCGTTGACGTACTCAACCGATGATTTCGGTTCTGTCTCTCTCTCGCAAGGCGATATAGAGAACGCGGGAAGATGGCAGATACTACAACAGCAGCACGAAACACTCGATGTCTACGTCGCACCGCAAAAAGCGGAGCCTAGTTACGTCTCCGGGCGGCACCCGGGCCCATACATCACAGAGCATTCACGTAGCATATATGCACGACTTGGGGCGAGGATTGCCTTCCTAGGTGTTGACACTAGGACCGAGGTATGAGTAGCCTTAAATATCTGGGATGATTGATATATACTAATGAGCGATTCGTAGCGGACGATGCACCATGTCAATTATCCGGACACGTACGATGCGATATTTTTTCGTCTCAGCTATGAGCTCGACGAGTCAAGTCGATCGGGGATGCCTATCCAACACTTGCTGCTGTTGTTGGGTACACCTATCGCCTATCCGAGACTGAACTGGCTAGAGGACGTTCTCAAAAGACCATTGGTGAGGCCGATACATTTTCTTAACCGACTCGGTATCGGCCGTCGCTTCTTCAACGCGTTTGATGCCAGCTCGGACTTGCTCGATGACCTCGATACTTTCTACGCTTCCAAGGAGCATAAAATTGAACGGGAAAGCCTTATTGAGCGACTGCAAGAAATTGCGGTATCATATTCGGTGCGCATCACCATCCTCAGCGGCGAGGTGCAAGCTGCAGCCGTAGGCCTCTTTTATACCAACCCTGACTTGAATATCACCACCGAACATGACCACCGGTATATGCTTAATGTAATATCATCAGCAATTGTGAATCAACCGTTGCCACATGCTGCCGCTGACTTCATAGCACGCCGGAACCACGTCCACCATCTTAACAGTGACACGGACGAGGTTCTGCTCAGCATGTCTAACAAAGAACCCGGCGACTCGGTCTTCACCGCGAGAGATAATAACGTCATCATTCCGAGCCGCAACTACACGGCAATATATGAGAACTCGCCCAACAACGCGGCACCTCCGCTGTCGCCGAGAGTTCAGGTCGGCCAGCAAGGGGGCATCGCGGTCGATGGCGACAATAAAGCATTGCACGCCAGTGAACTGTCCCCTGGTACAGAACATAAAGCAGCCGGGCTTGAGCATGGAAGAGGTAGCCACGGGAGCCTAGATGTGCGTATCTTCGTCGAGACAGATCGCCAGGACCCGGCAGGCCACACAGAACCCTACGGATTTACTGTTGCAGCACTCATCGCCCATGGAGACAGTGGGACATAACAAAGGCAGAGGGCAATCTGAGGTCCTACATCGCTGATATGACCCTTCGGGGTGGGAAGGCCCATATGTTTATTAGGCTATAGAAGAGATCTAACTCCGATCTTGTTATCGCTCCGACCATGCTCATTTCGATTTCGGCTTGGTGAGCCTTGGTCCAAGGTATCCTCGAATGATGAGGTTTAGTTGCTGTAAATAGGGTAGTCTATCTCAGCGGGATCAACTCTCCGGTTGGTTGAGGAATGACATGACGGGCTTGCATGGCGGGCTCAAGCGTGGAGAGAATATCAGCTTGATTAGAAAAGAATCTTGTAAGTATGGCCTGTGCGGAAAACGATTCTCGACCGAAATGCGGACGCTCATTTCGGTCCTTACTGTACTGCCATTATTGAACGTGTGCTGTTCCCACAACCCAGCTGCAAGCCAAACAGAACCAGTAACAGACATTGTGTTAGCTGCTTCACATTTGAAGCTCGATGCAGCCCCCATACCATGTACCCTGCATTGGAAGAGAATCCTTGTGCATTGTAAGTGATCTGCTAAACACGCGGCTAGACTTGCAGTCATGTCTGATACACTTCTTTGCCTGAGAATAGGACGACACAACCAAACGGATTGGACGGCGGGGCGCATCAGACCAGGTCCAGGGCAAGTTCCTTGAGAGCAGAGACGTTCCGGTAAAGGCTATGTCTCATCCCTGCTCCTTGGGAATGAACTTCCTCATCACCTCGTCCACGTACCATGCTGGCAGCCCATACTGCTCCATCGCCTCCTCGATCCCGCGATTCATCCGAGCCACGTACTCGTGTCTCGGCCTGTCCGGTTCAGTCCTCTCGAAGTTGACATACACCAACGCCTGGACCGCCTTCTCCAGATCCTCGGGAGCCAGGTTCTCGGCTTCTCCTGCTTGGGGCACAAGTTCGACTTCGAGTGTTACTTTTTCGTACGAGCGGGGCACGCCCTCGTATCCGTCCAGGAGCTCCTCGTCCGCAGGCGGGAGGTGGTAGAGGACGCCGTAAACGCCTTTGGCCGCAGCTGGGGATTTCGCCTTGACGATGTTGGCGTAGCCTCGGTCCATGATGATCCAGTCCCAGCCTGGGAGGAACGCGAGCGCAAACGGGACCGAGTGTGGGCAGCGGGCTCGCATCTGGGTTGTGGAGAGGTTGGAGCCGTAGCCAAAGTAGATGGTTTTGCTGCTCGGCGCAGCTGGGGGAACACTGGCGGCCATTGTTGGGATTCCTAGAAGAGCGAGAGTGAGTGAGATGATCGGATGCATAGTATGGTATGGGTGTTAATGGGGTCATGAGTGAGCCCATCCACCTTCATTTGTTCCTTTTTGCATGCATTTTGGCACGCAAGAAGTTTTATACCCACGAAACTATGATGACTTACTGGTGGCTCCAAGCAATCTCCGATAGAAAAGCAGTGTAGTTAAAACATGAATAAAGTTGAGTGAGCACACAGAACGTTGGGCAAGAAAGCACGATCTCCAGTGTTAAAAGCAGCTGCTGATGTTCTATTGGATCGTCGCTTTGGAAGTTGTCGGGACGGTTTGTGGCCAATGGCCCCGAATTTCCATGTCGTAATTCTTAGACGCTTCAAGAGCCAGGTTTTGGATAGGGCATCTGTTGGGTACCGCACCCCCTTCAGAGCAAGACACTGACGAAATAAACTGTTACAGCTGGAGGGCAATCATGATGATCAAAGACTACTTAGCAGGTAGATCAGTGCACAAAGTTCATCACTTTCGAAGTACGTATATGGGGTTCGTTTACGTATGGTTTCAGTACCAGCATATATTGTCTTGCTCCACCATTTTATTTGTAGACTTTACTAAATGCAAGAGTCGGATCGGGATTTGATATGGAGGTTCGGGACCTAATAGTGGCCGATCTAACAGGGTTGTAAACAATTCTGACCCTACTCCAGGTGAAGTGATGTTGAAGATCCTCGGATGCCACTCTTCGAATCCTATCCCAAGTCCCCCGGCGTTACGCCAAAGGCATCTCAAAGTTTGTATGATACCTTCGTATCAACCAAGCTTCCTGAAAGACCCCCTACTCCTCGCCCTCCCCTTCAGGCCTCGTCGCTAACGCAATAATACTAAACTCTAAACACCCGTCTGCCACCGCCGTAAACCTCCTCACCCCGAGCTCCAACGCCTTCTCGCTCAGCACATCGTCCCCCTCCTCCAACAACCCCCGGTCAACCGGCCCATTCCAACCCCCCTCCAGCTCCCAAAGATGCCCGTCAGACCCTTTTACAAACGCCAGGAAATGATACCCCAAATGGTCCGCCGGCTCTGGAGCCTCCGTATCCCCCTTATGCGCAGCCCGCATGTGCGCCTCCTCCAACGCCTTGCTGTCGTACAGCACCCGCGCCCTCGGCTCCGGCTTCAGCGGCGCAGCCTCCTTAAGTAGCTGGTCGAGGGGTGAGTCCGGCAGGATGAAGTCTCGGGCGGAGCCGTTAGCCACGGCATGTAGCAGAGCGATCAGCCCGCACGCGTGCCCGATCGTTTGCTGGAACCACATGACCGGCTCCCGCCCAGTCCCGTCGTAAGTGAGTGCTTTGGTGCCTCCGTCGGCTTCGCGCACGCGGTAGTACATTGGTGCTGGGGTGATAAAGACGAGAGCGTGGGCGGGGCGGGGGACGAGAGAGAGGAGGGCCGGCTCGTCTATGCTATAAACATCGTAGAACTCGAGGCGCGGTGAGAGGCCGAGCTCACGGATGAGGCTGGTGAAGACCTCAGGGTTGTTTTCTAAAGGCACGAATGTCTTCTTGCCATTGGCGTTGAAGTAAACAGTTCTGGTGGCCGCCATGATTCGAGGTCTTTGTCGGTGGACGAATGATTAGTCTCGACTATTGGACTGCTCAAAGGCTATGTCGCTGAATACGTTTACATAGGCGTAGATGTAAAGTTGAAGTTGTGTTTGGAGAATAACTAAAGGTTCATACGGTGTCCATACGGTGTCCATACTTAGGCAACCACACGCTTGACGCGGCGTTCTTGCCTGCCTGCATAACGAACGGCATTCCTCCGCCGGTAACCGAAGACACAGCATCAGCGGGCATATGGACTGTCCGATGAAGCTATTCCCATAAGGAAGGATGTCATAAGACAGTGCATTTCGTGGGATCAATATAACATTCACTGAATTGGTTGGTTGAACAAGGTCTGTGTTCCAACAACGTATCATTTATCGTTTGAGTCTTTATTATACACTTTACATCATCATAACCCACTTGCTTCCAAAAAATTGAAAGCAAAATAAAATTGCCCAGTCTCTCTTGATTTCGCCAACCCCATGCTGTACGTTGCTGATTCCATCCATATCCATGCTTTATCTTGAAAAGGTTTGGTCCTCCCAGCGGCCATGCCGATAACCCTCTATTTGCAACCTAAGGGAACAAAGGTGTCATCACAAATCTCCACCAACGGTTGCCGCCAATATAATTGAGCTCGGAGCCCGGAGAAGGGAAATGAGAAGAGAAGTAGGCCGCTTAAGCGGCTCAGGTAATTGGCGTCAAGAACGGACTGAGCATGAGCTCGTCGGCACTCGGACGCAGATTGTGGTCGATCTCAAATGTTTGGGCGAGGAACTGCTGGCCTTCTTCACTTGAGTGGTCGGGGATGGTCGGGGCGGCCTTAGCACCGCCAATCTTAAAAATGGCCTGCAGCTGAGTGCAATCGGGGAACGGATGGGTTCCCGTCATCATCTCAACAACGAGGCAGCCGAGTGACCAGATATCAGCCTTGCGCGTGTACGAGGTCTGCTTGACCACTTCAGGAGCCATCCAGTATACGGAGCCTTGAAGCGAAGGACGATGTTTGTTGTTGTTGGCGCCGCTGAGGATGTTGGTGGCTTCCAGCTTCTTAGAGATACCAAAATCGGAGATCTTGATCGTGCCTTTGTTATCGACTAGGATGTTGGCTCCCTTGATATCTCGATGGATGATGTCCCGGTTGTGAAGGTAAGACAGGCCGTTGAGGATTTGTCTGACAAAGCTGCGGACTAGTGGCTCTGGCAGTGCGCCGTATGAATTGAGCATGGTCTGTACGGAGCCACCTGGCACGTACTCGAGGAAAATATTGAGGTATTCGGACGAAGAGCTGCATCCGAGGTACTGGACAATGTTGGCATGTCGAAGGTCGCGGAGCAAGCTGATCTCCCTCTTAAGGGCTTCAATCATGCTCTTCTTTCGTGCGTCGCTCTGGCTGTTGGCACCAGGAGCTGGCGCCTCAACTTGCTTCACGGCAAGGAGCTCGCCAGTCACAGCGTGCAGGGCGAGATATACGGAGCCGAATGAACCTTGGCCAATGAGAGCACCCTTCATCCACTTATCATCCGACCAGGACTCGCCGGCAAGGAAGCTCTGGAGCTCCTCGTCAGCATCCTCGCCGTCTTCGTTCAAAGCCTGAGTGAGCTCCTTGAAAGATCCGGAGCCGGTCGAGGTGTCTCCGTCGTAGTAAGAACGTCTTGTGATATTGCCATCCGGATCGGTGACACTTACAGCCGCAGAGTCGGATCCACTGTCGGCGAAAGAAACATACGACTTGCGATTTGGTTCAATGGGGGACTCCTCCTGAAGGGTGCCGAGCATCGAAGAAGCCACCGAATCTCGATAAGCGTGTGTGGCTCTCGAGCTAGCTCGTGGTTTGGCCAGTTGGCTCGAAGTATTCAACCAGCTGTCTGCGATAGTGGGGATGGGAGGAGCGTCTTGTATACTGGAAGCAAAGCTCAGGTTGCTGGCGACGCTCAGTCGGCTATTGACCTTGCTAAGACGAGTTGATCTGCGGAGAGAAAGACGAGCCGTGCGGTCGATATCTTCCCTCGGATGGTCAGGGAAGTAAGACGTAAGATCGGAAGTGATGAGCTCGCTGGGAGGTCTCAGACCACCAAACTGCCGCAAAAGACCCTTAGCCCTCCGTGCTGCCGTTGGTCCTGGTCGGGAAGAATCGTTGGAGGCAGGTCGCTCAAGATCCTTAGCAGCGTTGTACAAATTTCTTTCTCGGTCCTGGAAAGACACTGGAGACAGTGGGTGTTGAAGCTCGTCGTTCCACTTCTCCCCGAGGAGTTTCTGCACCTTGAGTTGACTCCTCTTATCCACCGATTCCAAAGCGCGAACATGGTTTTGCTGTGCCTCCTCAATTCCGATGGCTGCTGCCCGCTCAAGCTCGGACTGGCCGGGTTCGCCGGCAGGCACCCTCCGTAAGATTAGTCGATTCCTTTCCGGCCGCTTCTGATCTTTGATGATTCGCCAGAGCTCCGTGTCACCGAGTCGACGGCACTGGCTCGGATCTGGATCTATGCCAGCAAGAACCCAGAAGCAGTAGTTTCTCTCATGATCCTCTCGGAGGGCAAACTTCCGCAGGGTAACTCGCATGACTTCCTCGCAGGTGTTGCAGTCGGCGATCTTGACAACCTTCGTTACACCTTGGGTAGATATTACGCGGATGACATCCTGATTCTGTGGTAAGGCAGCCATCAGTGAACCATCCATACTGGAGTTATTCCTTGTATGGGAAGTTACCAATCGAGGCGCGTTGCTCATGTAACCTGGACTCTGGCCGAATCGCGGCCGCATATGTCGGGAATCTGAGCTGGGCAGAGGGGAGCTTGGACGGGAGGACGACCTTGCGCCTTCAATCGGGATGGTGATGTCGTACTGTCGGGAGTATCGTTTGTTTGACGGGGGCGTCGGCATGGCTCGACCGCCGGAACCCGAGGGTCGGGGCGAGCCAGTTGATGGTGTGTATTGGATATCGAGTCCGCCAAACGAGTCCTGTAAACACAAGCACACAGCACGTCAGAAAAGAACACAGGTTGGGATGGGGGCACAGCGGGTCCAACATACCCTATTTCGCTTCTTTTGGTTGGCGTACGCCTTCGTCCTCAGCTTCTTGATGCCGAGGAACAATCGCACGCGGTCTCCGACCTTCTCGATGCCCATCTCTTTCAGCACATTCTTATCCATTTCCAGCAAGTTCTCGCCGTTGATGTGGTTTTTCCTAAACAGCTTCTCGTATTCTCCACACTTTACGCTCCTCAAGTAGTCGCACACCTGATCCTCATCCCAGTTCTTAACTGCATCCGGCCCATCCCCTTCAGAGAATTCCGACTCGGTGGGGCTCGCAAACGACTGGCTCGAGTTGGGCATCATGGGGGCTCTCCTGCTCGGAGCCATGGAACCTGGCGAGAGGCTGGCGACGAGCGTGGAGGTGTTGGATCCTCCCAGCGAGGCTGGGAAGGAGGTCTTCGGTGCTAACATAGCCATGTTGGAAGACGTGTTTGTTCAAGCGGACATTAGATGGAGGAGTCTGGTTTCGCGGGCGGTATCTCTAGGATGTTTGATTTGATTGATGGATGCCTCTTGTTGAAGTCGTCTCACAGAGACCTGACAGCGAAAGAGGAGAGGAGGACAACGAGCCTGGTGTCAGACACAGACAGACAGGCAGGCAGACCAAGGCGTCGGGAATGAAGCAAGCCGGCTATTGCAGAAAGCAAGCGAAGGAGATCAAGGCTGCATAGAAGGATAGAAGAAGGGGTGACGACCGATCAAACACCACTCTCTCTCACTGCTATGACCGCGATGGCCAAGTCCTTGCAACCAGCACGGCAGCCGAGTATCGAAGCGTGTTGAAGATCGTGGGATTATTATGCAGGATGGTCGGAAAGAGGAAGAGGGGAGAAATGGGTTGAGGGTCTTCTTTTGGGTAGACGGTTCCAGGGAGTCGGACAAGGGGGGAGGGAGACAATTTGGAAGAATCGGGGGCCGGCCGTAGAGGGAACGCAGGGCAAGAAGAAGCTACCAAAGAAAGGTTCAGCAGAATTGGGGGATGGATGGGTAGATGGATGGATGGATGGATGGAACCAGCGCGCCTTTCTTGGGTCGTAGTCGAGGATAGGTAGTTAGTCCGCAGTAAGTTAAGGTATGTAGGGGGTGGTGTGGCGGTTCGTGGTTAGCCCTGACACCCGCCTGAGCTACTCTCTTCGTTGCTGGAGGAGGCCAAGGTCAAGGGGGGGAGGAGACTGGTGGATGACTGGGTGGTGGAGGTGGTGGGAGTGGAGGTACGAAGTTTGGTTTGGCTGGAATTTCGCTGGATCTCGGCCCTGAAGAGACGGTGATTGGACCTCAGCTGGATTTGGTTGGACGAGGGGATAGAAGGGGGGGGGGGGGGGGGGGGGGGGTGTCAGCCCCTGTTCTTCATGGAATGGAGGTCGAGAGGCGGCGGCGGCAGCTGGGGTGAAACTGCGCTAAGGGACGTGCACGTCTTTAGCTGCTTGCTCTGGTGCAACGGTCCAGCGCTACGAATCAAACTTTGGGGATTCCAATGCTTCTGGTCTATATTATCTGGTGGATGGAATTTGTGTGTACATTTGTACATCCGTGTCGATGGATGGGCGGATGGATGGGACCGCTGCTCGCTTCGTCAGAACGGTGGGTGCGAAAAGCCGCAGGGAGCCAATTTACCGACAGCCCGAGAGAAGAGGTAATGGATGGCTACCAATTTATCGATCGTGATGAAAAACCATGCAGGTAAGGCTGCGTTGTTGCTTTGCTGCTTGCGGTCGCTGCTGTCATCCACACCTCTCGCTACCTCGGTGGGTACCTTATGTATGCGCCCTGCAAACCATCATCCTCGATAGTGGCGGGTGATGATGAGGATATATGCTTTACGAAGAGGAAGGAGGAAGGATTTTCAGGAGATCTCGACCTCCACTCGGAGATTGAAGCCGTTGCCAGACATCAACTAACCATTTAATACCTAGTAGCCTGGTGAACCCCTCTTTCTCGTTTGTCTGTCGCCCGACGTGAGTTCATTGTCCGCTGACGAGGTCTGATACAGAGAGAGATGAGTGTCGGAGAGGCACGGAGTCCCTAATTTTTTTTGTGGTCTTTTTCTGGCCCAAGTTACATCGCCTGACATGCATGAGAGATTCTGCCCATCCATCCAAGCACCCCAAGGAGCCTCCCTCAACCCAAATGCACTCAGCTACCTGAGCTGAATGGGCAGTTTCAGTCCATCTTTTGTCTGCCCCCCCTCGTTAGCACCCGTCAGAGAGCTGGCACCGACACCCCCAACAATCGCCACGAAACAATATCGTGCCACGGCCAAACATGGACAGGTTAGCTTACAGACTTACTGCGAAAAAGGTACTGCCGCCCAGGTTGGGTTAGGAGGAGCAGCAGGATAAAGCAGTCAGATCGCCGAATGCCACCTCCGTCCGCGCTGTTGACAATCCTGCCCATCCTCCCCTCCCCTCACTCACTTCACCTCACTCCGACCCCTCCGATAAGATCATTTCCTGCCCATCGTCAGACCTGCCGGCCGACAATCATCCAATTTTAGGAGACCGTCGCACGACAGACAGGACGGGGAGCTGTGGGGGAGAGAGCAGAGCTCCTGCTGGATTGCCCGATTGGACTGATTCGGCTACATGGGCCGGAAGAATGGGTTGTATCCCTGTAGATTGGCCGTGCAGACTTCAAAGGCGGTCTAACTTGAAACCAGCCGTGTCGCACGTTTCGACACCTCCCTGCTCGACACTCTTTGCTTTTCAACCCCTCCCCTGCACACCTTTTCCAGATCCCAAGCGTAGATCCTAGCTTGTGCGTGCCTGTGCGTGTAACTTGTAGGTGTATGTGTGTGTGTGTGTGTGTGTGTGTGTGTGTGTGTGAGCGACGGATGATGAGTTGCTTGTTTGCTTGTTTGCTTGAATGCTTCTTCCATATGCGCTCATAGTGCCCGGTGATGCGGTAGATTGCTGGCCATTTCGCCCTATCGCCCTCGAATCTATTAACAGGAACTCGACCGCGTCGGCCGACGAACCCACTCTCGAGATCAATGAAAGCCGTGAGTGGCATCCCGCGTTGCAATGTTTCCTGCCATGCGATAGGTCCCGTGCCCTCAGATGTGGTCAGAGGCAAAAGCCGAGACAGCTTCCTGTCGTCCAATCACTTGGCTGCGCTCATTTGAGGCCATATTGCATCGCTCTGGCACTCGCCGGGTCAGAACGCAGGCCTTTCTGGGAGAATACATTTAGCTGGATCCTTGGCCAGTCGCACGTCAGCTTGCTTGCCTCGGCAGTAGGGTCTTGACTGAAATGCCCCATCGGTGCTGCAGCCTTGCTTGCCCTGCGACCCGATGCAACGTCCCAGGCCTGGCGGATTTGCCAGCTCACTCCATCACTGCGCTGCTGCTATTTTGGAACCTCAGCACAATATAACTTAGCACCCCCCAATATAAGCACAATGTCAGAAGCGAGTGCTCGCATATGAGTTATGGGGGATTGCGATTATGCGGAAAAGGCGAGTGATCAATTTGCCACCACTCAGGAGAAATGCAGACTCCAGTGACTCTATTCCCAGATCATCGTCATCTTATTCCGTGGTTTCACGTTTCAGAATTTTGTTCCTCGCCTTGAAGAGCCGCCCGTTAACCTGGGCGGGCGCGACGGGCAAGCAAGCCAAGGGGGGTTGGCGGCCACGCAAACGACCCGGCGGCAACGACTTTGAAACATGCAACCTGAAGATCATTGCCGGGATACCATCCTAACGCCTTGCAAAAAGCCACGGAGATCGGCCTGCTGAGTTCGATGTGTGTGCAAGCCCGATGTGCCGTCGCATTAGGTCGATGAAATTCACGTGGACGGTCACTATTTTACACTTTTGTGGTGAAGCGCCACCACAAGGACAAGCAACAGAGACACACCGACTGTCCTAGCAAGATGTGACGCGTCTTCCGAACGCGACATGCCCCTCCTCCAGTGACTGCTCGGGAATGAGGTATCCCACTTCTACTGAACAGGAAATAATGCCGTTCGAGCTAACTATCGTTGACCACGAGCCTGTCACCTATCTCCACACTTCATCACATGCCAATCTTCACGGGACTACCACATGACTATTTGCCTATGAGTTTCAGACGGCGAGCCTGCTGTTAGTGCACAGGACTCGGCTGGTTTGTAAGATGATCCGTCCCCGGAGCTCGGCCTGCGATCCCAGCTTGTGCCACCGAAACCGGCCGCATTTCCCATCGGATTTTCCGGGATGGTGGAGGTGCGGTCGCGAAGCAATACCTGAATTTAGATGAGTCAGGTTGGGAGTCATATCTGGGCAACTGCAACCCATCCGTCTGATCAACGATACTACCGCTGTGGACGTCTAGATTGCATCCCGTTCCCTGCCTTCTGCAGTTAATCCCCCATGTCTTTGGGGGTTTGTCATTTGCAATTGCTGCGAATCTAATCATGGGAGAATCACTAAACTTTTGCTTTCCCGTGCGACCTCTTGCAAATGAAAGAGTCAAATTGACGCCATTCTCGGTACCTGACCTCTCAAGATGGGATTTAAAGATGGTATGTTCTGACCGGCTATCTATGTCACACAGGCAGTCCGCCATGCCGAGGCATTTTTCCGATTGACGTCTCTGCATCCTCAGCTCTACGCTCATGGCCCTTCCGGTCCGTATGAGAGTTTGAGCGAGTTTGTCTCGGACTTTGTCGAAGGCACGTCGCAGTCAAACCCGGGCATGGTTACCTATGCCATCATTGACAAGACCCGGCCGCCATCTGATGAAGACGAGGAAGGGGCGCTTGCCGGGAGAATCTCCTTCATGAACAGTTCGACGACGGATCTTGCCACGGAGATTGGGCATGTAGTTATTATTCCAGAGTATCAGCGAACGCATGTAACCACCAATGCTGTGGGCTTGATGTTACAGTATGCCCTGAGCAGCGATGCGAACGGTGGGCTTGGACTGCGTCGTGTTCAGTGGCAGGCCAGTTCTCAGAACAAGGCGTCTATCCGGGTTGCGGAGCGTATGGGTTTCCAGCATGAGGCCTTGGTGCGATGGGCGAGGCTATTCAAGCAGGGGAGATTGAATCACAAGGTGGGAAACGGACGTGAACTGCCAGAGGGCAGCGATCCCGATGATCTCTGGCGAGACACAGTCATCCTTGGCCACTGCTGGGATACATGGAAGGAATCCGGGCAAAAGAAGGTGGAGGCTGCAATGGCGAGAGTTGTGACTGTCTAGCTAGGACAGCTCTTGTATTTCTGTTCAGTTCGTCTAGCTGATCTGACTTGCTTTCCTCTGTGTCACTTCCACGGCCCACCGAATGCTGTGCTTCTCGTTTCACGGGTGGCTTGCGTCTGTGGGAGAGCGGGATGGGTTTGTCTCGTTTCCAAACAGCACGAGAGAAGAAAGCGGATTTGGTCCACCGTAGTACAATTTTATAGCCGTTGGTTAAAAATGGCATATTTGTACCTGATATTCCATCAGCCAAAAAGGAGGCTACTCGCATGGGATGCGTCACGATCAAGTAAAAATGGTGTCCGTATGATCACTCAGCTAATAACGATGTGTGGAGCTTTTCGGGGGTTGATCATGCGCCGGGCCACCAAGGGAAGCAGTGGTAAAAGCCACTAATTCCACATGGCCGAGCACGGCATCCAAAGTCATACAGTAAATCACTAAAAACGCAGCCAATTCAATCTGCTCTGCCCTTACGTGGCTGTATGCTTACAAGTACCCAATTCCTGTGAAACCGGTAGGCAGCACATCAAAGTGTTGTTCGTATTCCGAGATATCACACAACCAGAAACGGTGTCCAGCCGTCCATCCCGCGAGTCCTTGTTGCATGGCGGTACGCATCTACCCGATTTCGCACCACCGTCCATACGCACCTCCAATGCCCTCCAATGACCTCATGAGGCAACACATCTAGCTATCTTTGCTCACCAACATCCCACCCAACTCATCTTTCGGGGACAGCCATGATTGTAGATGGGGACAAGGGACGACCGCTTGTGGGCTACCTTGGCCCTGAGGCCTCGTACACTCACCAGGTAAGACAATACACAGGCAACCTCCCGGATACGATCTAAATTTTTATCACAAAGGCATCTGTACAAGGTTTCCCAGAAGAGGACAAGTGGGATCTTAGGCCGTTGGTGACTATTACGGGTAGGTATGACCCTCTGGCTGGGTTATGTACACTAATTGCAACCACGAAGATATTTTCGAGGCTGTCCAGCTTGGTGAGGTAGACTTCGGCGTTGTGCCCTTTGAAAACTCCACCAACGGCTCCGTGGTGTTCACCCTGGACAACTTCGCAGACCGCAGCAACTTCTACCCGGGAATCTCTGTCTGCGGCGAGATCTACCTAGATGTTCACCACTACCTAGTCGGGCATAAGGTGCCGGCCTATCCGCTCGAGGATGTCGGCGACGGGTCCGGGACATGCACGCCGACGGCTATGGATCCGAATCCGCTGAAGCCGAGGGCCAAGCCGGTGTGCAACCTCAAGCACATCGAGAGGCTGTACTCGCATCCGCAGGCATGGGGCCAGTGCGTGGCCTTTCTTCAAACCTACCTGAAGGGAATCGAGGCTATTGACGTTAGTTCTACGAGCAAGGCGGCCGAGATTGTGAAGATGGACAAGACAGGAACGAGTGCCGCCATCTCCAGCGAAATTGCCGCCAAGATGCACGGCATTGATGTACTGGCCAAATCTATCGAGGACCGGGACGACAACACTACGCGGTTCTTTATCATTCGGAAGGGACTGGATGGCGAACTGCCTAGACACTGCCTCAAAAGAGAGGCCAAGGGACCCGGAGATGTGCAGCGAACAAAGTCCATGGTCTCATTTACTGTTCCCCACCACTCGCCCGGTGCCCTGACCGACGTGCTCCAGTTCTTCCGGGATCTCAAGCTGAATCTGACGAGCATCAACAGCCGGCCAAGCCTCATCAAGCCTTTCCAGTACATGTTCTTCGTAGAGTTCGAAGGGCACAGGTTCCAGGATGCAGACGGGCGGGTTAAGGCGGTTTTAGAGGGCGTCGCCAGAGTGGCAGAACATTGGAGATGGCTTGGGAGCTGGGAGGATCAACGGTCTTGAGTTTTCTCTTATCGGCCGTTGCGAAGCTCGTGCCGTGGTCATGGGGTGTTTTCGCGGGCATCCGTTGGAACTTGGGGTTTGGTGGCACCGGCATGCGATTGGGTGGACGGTGTAGGTACTCTATATCGTTTCGAGATAAGAGTGCGTCTAAAAAGCCAGGAACGTGGGATACATGCTGAAGAGTAGGTAATGGTTACCCTAATGGATTCCCCAGATCTCGGCACTACCTACCCACGCGTTAAATATCGGCTATCATCAGTACGTAACCTAGCCTTCCGTTGCAACTTTGATTCTTCGAAGGTGAGCCATATAGTATGAGGTCATATCTTGGCTCGCGGATCTTCATCAGTAGGTCGAGAGTAGAAGTTGATCTCGTGCTCTTCTGTGGCATACACCCATGCCAGCTTCACGTTGCAAGTCTAGAGCGCTCTGGGCAAAGACGAGCTTCGAGTCCAGGAACGCTTGCTGCCAATTGGCGTCCGGTCTGGCTTGTCCCTTACCTGGTTGCTCACATGCCGCTCCATGTCACCGAGCCCGCCGCCCGCCAATCCACGCCCCCTCCGCCGAAAACTGATGGCAGCCCACATCCGATCCGACCTCCTCGTACAAACCTTGATCAAAGTTTGACAGTCCAGCATTATTAAAGCGGGTTCTGGGTCGTCGGCAACAACCTTAGCGTCAGCTTCCATCAGTAATTATTGGCTGCCTGCCGGGCCCGCGCCGAAACCATGACGTGTTAGGTCGCATGAGCGAGGTCTTGGATGCTCCAGGAAGCGTGGGTAGGGAATAAAAGGTGTGGATGGGGGGTGTGGGAGTAGGTAAGGAGGCAAAAAGAATTGGAGTTTGTTGGTTCTGGGTGGAAAAAAAAAAGCTGAACTGCTCGGGCAACTAGTGTCAAGGGTTGGGATGAAGAGCTTTTATTCAATTAAAGCTTCGCGAACTCTGATTCCTTCACCATTCTGCCATCTGTTCCATATACTTCCCATCCTGGACTTGAAGGATTTCCATATATTTCGTTGATTACGCTCGGACGCAAGAGCTTCTCACAACGGTCCTTCAATTGCACTTGCTGGATCCAGTACAGTGCTTTTCACTTAGTTCCCGAAGCTCTGCAACTCTCCCGCACGAAGGCCCCCGGTCACAATGTCGTCCAAGCCCGTCTTCGTGGCCACCCACCCCCGGGCCTGCTCAACAGCGTTCGAGAGAGTAAGATAATCTAGTTTCCAATGCGAGGACCATTGATCCTAAATTGTTTGTTTGTTGTAGGTTTTTATGACTCGGCGGGACGTACTAAAGTGCGTGCATGAGCCTTTTGGTGATGCCTTCTACTTCGGCCCTGAGCGGCTGAGTGAGCGGTACGCCGACGATGAGGAGTCGAGGGAGAAGTCGGGATTCGCAGGCACGACGTATCAGCATGTGCTCGACCAACTTGATGATGCGGCCAGTGAGGCTGGAAAAGAGGTGCGGTCTCCCTCCATCCTCTTTAATTAGCTCTCAGCCAGTTTCTGCACTTTTGACCTTGACCATCCAATCTGATTGCAAGTGCAATATTGAAACTCCTGAAAACAGCTTAACGGAACTCGTCCCGCATTTTAAGTGGATTGGCAGTCATCATATGCCGGTTTCCGACGATGCTGTCAGAATCCTTCAACCTCATTTGCCATTGCGTGACACCCCTGACGCTCTCCACGCAACAGTATCTGGCTATTTCAATTGCAGTAAGATGCTTACATTGACTAGGGTAAGCGTGTCTTTATCAAAGATATTGCTCATTACTTGTTCCCTCCGGATGGAAAGCCCGCAAATATTGCCCCGTCAGTAAGCAGGAAAGAGGAATCCGGAAACCCGAGTGTTCTACCGTTGGACACTTTACGCAAGTTTGACTTTACGTTCCTCATCCGCCACCCTAGACGGAGCATTCCGTCCTACTACCGTTGCACTGTACCGCCTCTAGACGAGGTCACTGGCTTTTCCAACTTCATGCCTAGCGAGGCGGGCTATGATGAGGTGCGCCGGTTGTTTGACTTCCTGCTCGAGCAGGGCGTTCTCGACAAGCGGCAGGTGGTTGTTGTCGATGCGGACGATCTGCTCGACAACCCGGAAGGAATCGTTCGTGCCTACTGCGAGAAGGTCGGGCTCGACTTCACGCCGAATATGCTGCAGTGGAACGATGAAGATCAGGAGGAGGCAGCGATCGCGTTTAAGAAGTGGGACGGCTTCCACAACGATGCGATCAGCAGCTCGTCGCTCAAGCCACGCTCCCCATCTCATGTGAGTTTCCACAACTTCTGATTCTTGAGTAGCCCAGCTGATTCCCCCACCGAAGAAGACTGCAACCCGGGAGTCTGAGGATGCGGAGTGGAAGGAGAAGTATGGAGATAAAGCACAGCAGGAGATTCGGGCGTGCGTGGAGTCGAATGTCAGGGATTATGAGTATCTCAAGAAGTTTGCCATCAAGGTTTAAGGCGTTTGCTGGGATCGGTACGAAGGAGTTGGCTCTGGTCAGAAATCGAGCATATATGGATCGTGGGTATGTAGCTTTGATGGTACAGAATTCTACATTGATGGTCGAAACGTCACTATACATGACTCTAAAAGTACTTGTTACAGAATCTCTCCTCCACCTCCTCCTGCTCCTCCTCCTGCTCCTCCGGGCAAGGATTCAGGGGGTTGACCGTACCGTCCCATTCGTAGTTTTCCGGTGTTGATGCTTGAGCCCACCATCTTCGGTACCGATGCCCAGAACTTCTATGCCGCTTCCTTAGCAGGCTCCGTAGTCTCCGTGGTCTCCTTAGACTCCTCTACCACCGGGATCTCTTCGGCTTTCTTGTTCAATAGCATTGCTCCGTCAAACAGATCATGCACGACGTTGTCTGACCACGCTGTTGCGTAGTTACGATCTTGGTCGTTCATCCAGAATATTGTTGCCTGCACCAAAGACTTCCCCGGGTCATCCTCCTTCGGCGCCGTGCGCGACCACTTCTTGCCTACGAGCTTCCCCCCCTCTTCCAGGGCAGCCTTCTCCTTCTCACTGACCCATAGTCTGCTTCCTCTCCCAGCTCCGGCCAGCACGGCTGCCATATCGGCTATGGAGTTCGCTCTCTGGTCGTTGATGGCCCGGCCACGCTCTTGTATAGTTCGCACCCGCCGTTTCCCATCTTCCTCCACGTACAACAGCTCGTCGCCCCAAGAAAGCTCGTGTAACCTCCGAAACTCGCGTAGTTTTTGAAAGGCGGATTGGCCTGCGACACCTTGCCCCTCGGGGAACTGGATGAGTGCCATTGGCCGCCAGTAATCTTTCCGGAGCTTGGCTGGCTTGTTCTTCTTGCCAGTGAAAGGGAGCTGCTTCATCGCGTGATTCGACTAGACTTCAGGTCAGCGCGGGATTCCAGCGAGCAGCAGAGTGATGCCATACATCAAGAACTCGGGTGTGCGAGTATATAATTTGATTGGATGTTAGATGGTTATGTACCCAGATCTGCTCCCCAAGATCCGGGGGGGATTTCGACAGGTCTGGCCGTGAAACCTTGAACCGTGCTCTGACATGGCCATGTCGTATAGTTGTTCGAGATATGCCAACTGATAGCTGGCTGAACCTCGATACCGGCATGCTGTTCATGATTGCTGTGTGGGAGTTGACCCGGCAAGAATTCCCTGATGAACCAACTCCTTCAGACCTTCGGCCAGAAATTTCCCAAGCTTTTGGAGACACCAGACTCGCGCCAAGTTGGATGTGGCTGGTTACGAACTCACGTGATCGTGGAGGGTATCAGCCACAGCACCCCGCCATTTAGGCTCCTCGGGCATGAGTTGGTGGGGCCCCGGGACATCTGACATCACCGGAAGCTTCTACGAGATTCCCGCAGTTACCTTTTCAACCTGGATGTTGCTAGTACTGACAAGATCAGCCTAGGTACACAACGGCCCACTGCCAACTGCCAAGTTTTGCTTTCCTGGCCTGACTTCTCACTCAGCGGCTGCATATATTCGCGCCTCGATTACTTCCAAAGTTTCTTGTTCCATACAACTACATTCCTCAATACGGAAACCCGTTGATTGTTCTGAGAATATATCATCGATTCGAAGCCTCACAGAATACGAGCTTCACAAACATTACGACCGAAACGACACACGCACATAATAGTAACATACAACGACCACACCCGTTGTTTGATACACGCCACCCAAGATGAATTCCCGCATGGAGTTCACCGACAGAGGCGAGAAGGCCGTGCAGGATGCCATGGCTCTCGCCGAGCAATATGCTCATTCACAATTGCTCCCAGTCCATCTGGCAGTCTCTCTACTCGATCCCCCGGCGGACCAATCGAAAGATCAGCAAAACAAGCCTGCAGGACCAACAAGCACAATGTTTCGACAGGTCGTTGAGCGAGCCCACGGCGATCCTCAGATCTTCGACCGTGCGTTAAAGAAGACGCTTGTGCGCTTGCCGAGCCAGGATCCTCCACCAGAGCAAGTCTCCGTGGCACCGACCTTTCACGCAGTCCTGCGAAAGGCGCAGGACCTGCAGAAGGTTCAGAAAGATACATTTATCGCTGTCGACCATCTGATCACCGCCTTAGCGGAGGACCCCACGATCCAGAGCGCCTTGAAGGAAGCCAACGTTCCGAAGACTAAGCTAATTCAAGATGCGGTACAACAAATACGGGGAACGAAGCGAGTGGATAGCAAGACTGCAGACACTGAGGAGGAGAGTGAGAACCTTGCCAAGTTTACCATCGACATGACGGCCATGGCCAGGGACAAGATGATGGACCCAGTTATTGGTCGAGAAGAAGAGATTCGACGAGTCATCCGAATTCTTTCCCGGCGGACAAAGAACAATCCCGTTCTGATTGGTGAGCCTGGTGTAGGAAAGACGACTGTTGTCGAAGGTCTTGCTCAAAGAATCGTCAATCGAGACGTGCCAGACAACTTGAAGCACTGCAAGCTCCTGTCACTAGATGTTGGTGCCTTGGTGGCCGGAAGCAAATATCGAGGAGAGTTCGAAGAACGTATGAAGGGGGTTTTGAAAGAGATTGAAGATTCGAAGGACATGATCGTTCTTTTTGTCGACGAAATTCATCTCCTGATGGGCGCAGGCTCATCTGGTGATGGCGGTATGGACGCCGCCAATCTCTTGAAGCCAATGCTTGCGCGAGGTCAACTGCATTGTATCGGCGCTACCACCCTTGCAGAATACCGCAAGTACGTCGAGAAAGACGCAGCTTTTGAACGACGATTTCAGCAGGTGCTAGTCAAAGAACCAACAATTGGGGAAACCATCTCAATTCTCAGAGGATTGAAAGAGCGCTATGACCGACATCACCGAGTTACTATTCTCGATAGCGCCCTGGTGGCTGCTGCGAACCTGGCTGGTCGCTACCTTACATCCCGAAGACTCCCCGACTCGGCCATTGATCTTGTCGATGAAGCTTCTGCCGCCGTCCGGGTAGCAAGAGAATCGCAACCGGAAATCATCGACTCTCTCGAACGCAAGCACCGCCAGATCATGATTGAGATTGCTGCATTGGAGAAGGAGAAAGACGAAGCATCTCAGACGCGTCTTGGTCAGGCGAGGAAGGATGGCAGGAACGTTGAGGAGGAGCTTCAACCGCTGCGCGAGAAATATCAGAATGAGATCAAGCGAGGCGAAGAAATCCACTTGGCCAAGGTCAAGCTTGACGATCTAGAGAAGCGGTTGGAGGATGCGATGAATGACGGAAACCACGCGAAAGCCGCTGATCTGCAATACGGTGCCATTCCCGAACAACAAGCGGTTATCAAGGAACTTGAAGCAAAGAAGGCCGCTGCCGACGCGGCTTTGAGTGCCACCGGCCAAGATGTGGGCGGATCCATGGTCACGGATATTGTCACAGCCGACCACATCAATGAGATCGTTGCTCGCTGGACTGGAATTCCTGTTACCAGACTTCGGACGACTGAGAAGGACAAACTCTTACATATGGAAAAGGTTTTGAGCAAGATTGTTGTTGGACAAAGGGAGGCAGTCAACGCCGTCTCCAATTCTATTCGACTACAAAGGTCTGGTCTGAGCAATCCGAATCAACCCCCGAGTTTCTTGTTCTGTGGTCCGTCTGGTACGGGCAAGACGCTTTTGACCAAGGCCCTCGCCGAGTTCCTGTTCGACGACCCGAAGGCCATGATTCGTTTCGATATGTCTGAGTATCAAGAGCGACACGCTTTAAGTCGTATGATCGGTGCCCCACCAGGCTATGTTGGACATGACGCTGGTGGCCAGCTTACCGAGGCCCTTCGGCGCAAGCCATTCTCGATCCTCCTCTTTGACGAGGTTGAGAAGGCTGCAAAGGAAGTCTTGACAGTTCTACTTCAACTCATGGACGATGGTCGAATCACTGATGGCCAGGGCCGTGTAGTTGATGCGAAGAACTGCATCGTTGTTATGACATCCAACTTGGGTGCTGAATACCTCACCAAACCGGTCACTCGGGAAGGCAGAGTTGATCCGACGACCCGAGAGCTGGTGATGAACGCACTACGCAATTGGTTCCTCCCAGAGTTCCTCAACCGAATTAACTCAATCGTCATCTTCAACCGTTTGACACGGCGCGAAATTCGCAAGATCGTCGACTTACGACTCACCGAAATTCAGAAACGGTTGGCCGACAACAATCGCAAGGTTCACATAGATGTGTCAGACGAGGCCAAAGACTATCTCGGCAACGCTGGCTACTCGCCAGCATACGGTGCTCGGCCACTCTCGCGCCTGATCGAGAAGGAGGTCCTCAACAAACTTGCCATCCTCATCCTGCGTAACAGCATCCGCGACGGAGAGACAGCGAGGATCGAGCTGATAGACGGCAAGATCACAGTGCTTCCGAACCACCCTGACAGCGAGGCCGATACAGACGACGATATGATCGATGACGAGGAGGACGCTGTGGATGAGCTCGTTGCGGAAGAAATGGACGAGGACATCTATAATTAAGGGCGCAGGATGCCTCACGAGCTATGATGACGACGATGACTAGAACGAATCATGGACTTGGCTGACTGATAAAAAGACTGGTCTTGAGATAGACGACCGTTTCTGGCTTAGAGATGGAGTTGGGGGCTTAACAAACGGCATGATTTGGATGATGATATGTAATGGTTTTGGGTAATTAGTCACTAGAACTGCAAATGTACAAAAAAGATAGAACTTTAAAATCATAGTCAGGTCCAGATCCATGGGTCGAGATGAGGCGCTCGCTTTGGTGATTTACTGTACTGCACTTGCATAATTGTTGGATAGTATAATGGTGCCCTTTGACAAGAATATATAGATTCATACACGGGGGATGTGTCCTGCTATTTTAACGGTAGTCGTTCAACTCCTATCTACGAGTACATGGATCCCGTTACCTCTGATTATACGCCACTGATAGCCCAATATATACCTTCAAGATAAAGATCGCTCGCTAAAAAGCATTCATTCCTCCTTAAGTGATTCCGTGGTCCCAAGCGCCTAGAAACTTCAGATCACCCCTACACATCTTACAAGGCCGCATCGGTCTCTCCAAGGATGTGTTCCATGAGCATCATCCTCAACAAGTGCCGCTCGTCCGAATTCCTGATATGTAGTCCCTTCATCTCCAACAGCCGAAACATCACCAAGTCAGCGTCTGTGAGCCGGTCGACATACTCGGGCGATGGCCCCACGATCAACGCGAGGCATCCGGTATACGAGGAACGGTCGTTTTGGTCGCCGGTCAATTGAATCTCGCCGTCCCCAATCTTCGCCACAATGTACCCTACCAGACAGACCCAGATCATGACGGGTTTCAGTGCTTCGAAGGACGGTAGGCCGTCGGTATGCGTGTCGCTGTCGACCGCCAGACCGAGGCCGACATTTGCCTGCCGCTCGAGGAGAAGGTCGAGAATCGTGCGGACGGATTTCGAGAGAAGTGTGACCAGGACGGCGTAGCTGTTCACACTCCGAGGGTCATCGGGGATCATGGTTTCGATATAGAGGACAGAGGCGGTGCGGAGTGCTGGCTCGAGAACATTGTCTGCTGGTGCCGGCACAGCATTCTTCGGGGGCGAATGCCGGAGCAGCCGATCGGCATTCACGAAACTAGTCATGGCCATCGGAGGGTCTCCAACTCTGGTCAGGATTGTTCGTGGCAACGGCCGTTTCTCGTCTCGTAGTGCCCCCGGATAACGGATCAGTTGGTGCTCCACATAATACCACTCCTCGATGAACGAGGCAGGATCGAAGCGAATCCGAGATTTCCCTGAAGCAAGTGCAGTCTTGACGGTATGAGCGAATAGGACGAGCGAAGTGACTGATTCAACAACGCAGGCCTGGATACTGCAGGGACTCAAGACCGATTTGAGGACTTCTGTGAGTTGACGACGGAGGGGGAGAGGCAGGGTATCGGTCACTGGTTCATGAAATCTGACGTATTCGAGATAAGGCAGAGCCCCGATCACAGCAGCTCCTTTCACATCGCCTCTGTGAGTTGGTCAGCCGATGCCATTCCATAGGAGTCCATTTGGAACTCCAAGCCAGCGAGCTAGACTTACCTTCGGATTTTGTTGAGCAGGTAACCCCATTCCTTTTGCAGACCACCGTTTATCTCGATGATACTCTTCAGGCCGCTCATATGGAGATGCCAATGATCATGACGCCCAATAAAGCTCTGGTTTGACGGCAGTTAGATGGGGTGGGCTAGGAAGTGACGGAATCGCGAGGACACTTACACCACATACTGCCATGGCGACAATGCACTCGATCGTTGAGGTGTCAATCTTGCCATTCGACTCTTCGATCTTACCGTTCACCATCGCACAGACTTTGGAGATGTAGCTGAGCAGATCGTCGGAGCATGGTTCGCCGCTGAGGAGCGTCTCGATGAGGATAGCAGTCATGACGACGCAGTGCATTGTGACCAGGTTACAGTTCGTCCTCTCGAAAAACGACGCTGTCCGAGCAGGATTGTAGTACAAGAGCTCTTCGTATGGGTACATCTTCTTCGGAACGACGTTGAAGTAAAGGTGGACGAGTCTTTGGCCATTCTCCGGCATGTTCCAGCCCCAGCCGTGCGTTCTCCAGGGCTTTGCATTCCACTTAGTCACGCCCGGCAGTCCGTTGAAATCTTCAGCGAGAAGAAGAGCCTGATCAACCGAGTCTGATGATGAAGTCGATGATGCGCTGTCCTGCCTCCACATCTCCCGTCTTCGTGCGGGCTTCTGATCTTCTTCATCCTTCAACAGCAGGACACCAGCTTTCCCCCGAACTTTGGTGGCAGCTTTCCGGGGTTCCCTGGGTTTCGACACAAATTTGAATCGCCGCTCCAGCGGCTTCGACAAGTCCACGTTAGTGAGCTCATCGCGTCGTTCCTTTGTCTTCTGGCCAGGCGCGGCGACCGCGTTCACGAAGCGGGTGCCGTGGTGCTTCGTCTTGGATACTTGCAGCCCTCGTCTCGTGGAGACAAGTGCACCGTTATGAACGGTCGAGTTGAAGTGATCCATGGCGAGAAGTATAATGGCGGTCTGGGTGCTCGTTTAGATCAGAATACGTAAGACGAATGCAGTATGTCGTAGGCCCCGTCAGATCTTCTTGACGAACGAATAAGACAAGATGGCTGACGAGATGCGGATGCAAAGCTCCCTTTATGGAAGTAATGCCAAAATGGTCAACAGTCTAGGAAATACAAGTCTGGCATCCAAACCGCCGGGACAGCAGGGCTGAAAGCCGTTATAAGGCTAGAAGCTGTGATGGAAGAGGGCTGCGGGGAGGTGTGAACAGGGGATGATCGTCCGCTATACCCAAAACGGCAACACTTCCCAATGAGGAAATGGGTGAGATTTGGGGGTTAAATCCCAGTGCAAGGTCCGTAATTATAGATAGCCTGGCCGTGGGATCAATGATTATCTGGGGAAATTGACTGCTTGTACGTATCAACAATGGGTTGGTTAGTGCGTAAGAGGTTTTGCGATGCTGAAATGGACATCGCAGGTTGCATCTCGCAGATCTCTATGGATTTGGGCAGTCGAGGTGAGGTGATTGATGTTTTGACACAAAGCCACCAGCGGTCTGAGCAGCGGTGGCTTCTGACCATGCATAATATAAAGAATGAGCTCGCTGTCTATTCTCACTGACCGCCATACAAGGGGATAAGGAGAGGCTCTCTCTCGCGGGCGAGAGTAATCAGCCGGGCAAGGGGATCCCTAACCCGGGCTCAAGCGGCCGACACACCAGCGATAGATAGAGCAGAGCGAACCTGAACTGGCCATTAAGCAGCTGGTATAACAGGCAGGTGTGCATATGCTAAGGTACTTACGAAAGCCCAAGAGGTTGCATCCACATCGCAAGGGGACGTTAGCGGCGAACGCAGTCGGCTTTCAAATATTGCCCACTCGTGCGGCGTTGTCGAAGGAAAATGCTTGGCCGTTGCGGCTAATAATAAGATTCTCACGTCAGCAACTGGGGGGCAGGGCAATATGCGCCGTCAGAAGCAATTTGGCCCGAATTCTTGAAAATCTCGGCCATGGCCGATGCAAGCGACGAAGCTAATATGTGGCTGACTGTCAGAAACGAGCCGAGAGTCTGCCCATTGTGACGACGATTGATGCATGTGTGCCAATGTGATTGGGTTGATTAGCGGTGCCTAGATATCTTGGCACGAGGATGCAGTTGATCCTGCTCTAGAACGAACTACATGCAGTTTCGTTTCGTTTATGATCAGAAGCGTCAAGAATTGGGAATGCCTGAAACGCAGCTTGGGCATGTTACATAGCTCCGGCTTGGTCGGCAGAGTCACGACATCCCGATAGTGCCGGAGACTGTGCATTCGGTCCGGGACTAGCAATGAATTAACCCTCTGTTATATCCGATGGAATTGCGATGTTTGCCTCCGACCCTAATGTCAGTAGAAGACATTTCCTTTCATGAGGACTCGTGCGGTCCTATGCAGATCCGCCGAGACAATCCTCCCGTCCTTGACTATTGTCCCGATATCGACCTTGCCACTGGGGTGCTCGATCACGATGACATCTCCTTTACGCTGTCCAGTCAGTCCCGCCGCGATGCTCCCAGGCATCTGGCACGCTGCGCCTAAACATAAAGCCAGCGTCAATGGTACAGCTTTGTGAGCCTGTCCCATCGACATGGCTACGCATCGTATATCCGCATCTACTGACACGCTATCCGAGAACAAGAGCACGATTTTAGGCACGCTTTCAATGTTAGGATCCAACCCCATGGCCAATGCCCCGGCTCTTCGAATGTCTTCAAGATGGCATTTAAGTGACGCATTTGCCTCAATGATTGCAGGTGTAAGATGTTCAGCGTTAGATATATCCAAATCAGTGGCTCGGATGAAGACTCCTGGATTTCCAACATCGACAAGGGAAGCGGATATTGCACTCCCATCAGATAGAAACAACCGGTCAGTGGGATTCCCAGTAGGAAGAGCCTTTCCGGTCTTTGCTCCTGCTGGATCAAGAAAGCTTAAGGTGATCCTGGAGCTAGTTGCGTGGACACCGTCCATGACATAGTCACCGCTAGGGAGGTACTTCGGAGGGCTGCCAGTGACTTCAAAGTTGGAGAGGATGACCTTTGAAGTGTTCGTATTGAAGATCCGGATTGAAGCCGTCCGGCCAGTCCCGTGGTCCGTAATCTGAGGCGTGGACACCAGGCCCTCGTCTAGGGCCATGGGACCCACGGCAGACGACATGTTGCCACAGTTTCCAGCCATGTCGAGCGCGCCATCTTTGATGCCAACCTGAACAAACGTGTAATCTACATCGACATCCGGACGGGATGGCGGCGATAAGACGACGATCTTGGATGTGGACGAGACCCCCGATCCCATCCCGTCCAGCTGCCGACCATATGGATCAGGTGATCCCATGGCCGCCGGCAGGACGGAATGCCAGTCATTCTCAGGAGGTAGGTCGTGCCGATGAACAATCAACCCGTTAGATGTACCGCCACGGACAAAGATGGCGGGGAAGCTCCTCTGCTTCGCGTGCGAGGGATGATGTGAGCCCCCAAACTGTCTCCTCCTAGCTGCACATGGTCCAGCCCTACCCTCTGTAGCGCGCCCATTAAGAAGAAACTGTCTAATAGGAAGCAACCCACGAGCACCGGCTAGGCAGGTCTGGGGTATGGGGGCCATGCTGTGGCCAAGGATGCATGCTGTTGGCTCGTGATTTGAATGTCAGACGGTGGGAAGAGATATTTGAACTTTAATTTGGAATGCATTATGGATTGGGGGTTAAATCCCAGGGGGCAACGCGCGATGACGGCCCCGTAACTCCCTGTAAATTAGGGCCGATCGGCAGGGATATATCCCACGGCCGAACAGCGCGTAGCCGCTCTGCAGCGCTGATCTACACGCTGAGGTGGGTTGGGCCACGAATCCGGTCCTTTAGGGCGAAGGGCATCTCCCAGCAAGTCCGGTCAGCTTACGTTTGCACCTTTGTGTCGGGAACTTCTGCCCGACCTTGATGGGGGCCTACCAGTCTAGACCTTTAAATCATGGACCTTTCCACAAGTCAGCTGCAACCCCCCTGATTTGGCGCCTTATGGATCGCTTCAGAAGGATATGAAGATGGGAGGGCGTCATGGGACAGGGATTCTTTGCGTCTCGACGAGAGTCAATTAGCCAGAACCTCAGATAACACCTCAGTGGAACATGAGTTTACCCCAGTAGCAGAGGTAGCCAGGGGCTTCGCGTTGGGAAATGTTTCTGAATCTGTTCAGCCACCAAGAATGACACATCAAATATCGACCCGACTTGCTTTGTCCGTGGACGTTGACTAATCACTATAGATGTGGATGGGAATAGCTCTGATTTCGAAGCCACCGCCATGCAGGAGTCTTCAGAAACGTCGAATCAGATGTGCTTCATTCGATCCTCCCCCAGCTCCAGATGTTGAGCCCAATCTTGACTCCTTTCGTGACAGGGAGCCCAGCATGCCATGTCTCCTCATAACCCCTTCCGTCTGAACGAAAGTTCTCCCAAAATACCGCATTGCCAGGCACCGGTCTGAAGACCACACCAGCAGGCTCGTCTGCAGATCCATCATGCTCTATCTTGTTCCCATCAGCGTCAGATCTGCACTCCAGTAGCCGACACCACTTCTCTCTGTCCCCCTGAAAGCTGAGCAGTGGAAATTCCGTCCCCCCGCCCTCGAGGCCCTCGTTAGCATCGACCCAAACCATGAAGCTGCACACACGCCCCCAGCCTCCCATGTTCGAGCTCCAGTCGAAGTGATGGCTGTAATGGCCTCCAGCTACGTACCGCTGGGTACGGAGGCGCTCAACCCATACCTCATTCTTCCAACCCTGCAGGCCTCGCGCTCTCGCTTCAATGCAACGCACTGTTTCTGTGCGAGGGATAAGAGCTACCTCAGACTCACGGACCGTAACATCCAGGCGGGCGGAGCCACCATCGTCTGTGACCGTCGATGGTTCAAACAGGGGATTGCTGCAGGAGTAGGTGAGCCTGTGCCACGCACGGCGAAAAGGGGAACTCACCTTATTTCCAGGAGGTGAGACCTATCCTCGGACGACAGAAAGTTCTCTATGTATACAACAAGGGGCTCTCTAGATAGAATATGTATCGAGTAAGCATCTGGTGGACATAGTAACGCCGTTTGGTTCGGCGAGTCTATTGCCAGGAGAGACTCGTTGAGCTGAGGTCGGGACGACCGGGAGACGGTCTGAGATGGAAGAAACAATTTGCTTATGGGATTGTAGAAGACGGCAAGAACTGCAAGGAAACCGAAGATATAAGAAAACATTGGGATTCACTGCTGCTCTATGAGTAAGTATCTCCAGAATACGGAAGCATCGTAATCAGACGCCAGTTTAAACTTTACCAACAAAAGCTTCGTCATCGCTGATGGCCGTGCTAATTGACATTTTAAACTGTGCTGCAGCGTAGCATTCCCCCTTCAAAGTATTGGCCCTTTGGCCATTGGAGTCTTTCTGCTATGTTTGATCACTCCAAAAGCGTTTGGAACGTGGAGTCGATTAAGACGGACGTGGTATATTGTATTGAGGTGCGTTTTCGTCCAAACTACCCGGAACCTCCCCACTGTTGTACAAAAGCTGTTTGTTGGATATCATGACTCTTAAATGACCGTTTCCCTTACTCTTGAAATCAAACTCGGGGAACTTATTCGGTCATTTCTCTGGCTTCGAAGCCTCCGAAAAGCCTTTAGCTCCCCCACCCCTCATTCTAATTTAAACATGCCCACGGTCGCCATCGTGCCACGTTAAGTCGTCAACATTGTTCATTAGGTTCCACGGATCAACGGTGGGCGACGCGTCGAAATCGAAATTCGCAATCGGAGTGGCGTACTGGGCGTAAAGGCCTGGGTCAGCTGAACCCCATTCTGACATCGAAGGTTGTGTATGGGACGTGGCCGGAACACTGGACTCGTCTTCTGGCGTTGTTTCTAACCCGGTCCCAGGCGTAGTCCTGGAGCTCCCCGACTGAGTCTGCGATGCCGAATTTGGCGATGGCCACGACCTGTACGGGATATTTACTGGAGGCGCATTTGGGGTGGCCATCACGCCACTTGCACGAAGTATCGCAGAACCAAATGGCTTCCCGGCAGCCGGTTTGCCTCCCCCTGCATTTGCTGAGCGAATCGAATCATGGGGTCGTTGATCATCAATAAGGGATCCTGGTGTCCGCACGGCCTGATCTGGCGTGGCCATGCGTTTCCTTTTGTTCCCAGTTGTGTCATCGACTACCGAGGACAGGATTGTGCCACAGCCCAAATTATCACTGTAAGACACGCGTCCTAGCGATCCAATAGGTTTGTCGAGTGGTAGTCGCCCAGGTAACGGAGGTTGGATCTCTGTGTGTCTGGAGATCGAACTTCTTGCCAGAAGGGGGATGCTCGTGCATATCGGGTTGTACACGAGTTGGTGACGATTTATATTCGGTAATCTTATGATTGACTCGAGCCCGTTATTCTTGATGTCCATAAACACTTGGTTTAGGAATGATTGGGTAATGCGATGCTCGCGGGCAACCGCCTCCATGGCCCGAACTATGAGTTCAATGTTGTTTATGTCTGTACTCGACATGTCCTCTGGCTTGTCTTTCGCTATGGACGTATACACAGAGATAGCGCAGTACATGGAAAGCGCAACCAGCGGGCTTCTCTGCAGTGGAATTTAGTCAGCTAACTGCTCGAGCAGAGACCTAATATGTGCACCTACATATGTCGCTGTGAGGTGGCTCGTTAACCTCATGATGTTGGCAACCTCCTCGGCCGCAGTTCTCAATCTATTCAAACACACGACCCTCAGGCTTTCGGGTAACTTGTGTTGATTGATCTTGTCCATAGCAGCATGGTGTATACAGATGACAGACGCGTGTAAGTTGAGATTGGTGTGGACCGCCGTTGGATCACGAAGGTTCTTCGGCAAGCGAAACCGCTCAGGCAAGAACATAAATGTACTAGAAATGGTGTTGTCCAGCTCGCGGTGTCTGGTCCAAAACTCGCCGTACTCGAAATCCTCCGGTCGATCATCAGGCTTCGCTCGATGGACATGTTTGAGAACCCGGTTGAACAGGTAACAGATGATGATCGTTCCGGCGAAAGTTGAGTAGGACGAACCTTTGAAGGTCTCCTCTATTGTTGTTGCCTCTTCTGGATTCCCCTGACTGAATGCTTCTTCAGAGGACGGGAGATGGGTGCTAATCTATAATTTGAAATAATTTTAGTCGACGCTGGAGTATTACGGAGAGTGTAAACTCACCTCGTTTGGATCGATCAGTGCTGGCCATCCCGTTGAGATACTCGTATGAACGTCGATGCAATATACGCCCCAGAAGGTCCTCCGCCGTTCTTCTAAATCGGTCCAACAAGTGGCCGGGCCCAGAGTCGGAGCCATCTCGTAAGCTGGCCCATCGAGGCGGTGAAGGCCCATCATTTCCACAAGCCGAACAGACTTCGCACCACTCAAGGCGGCCCTAGTAAAGTACATGCACCGAGCCTCGTTGGTGGCTATCAATGCCCAGGCCTGGGCGTGGGCAACAGACAGAAAGTGCTCTCCATAGCCCTATCTTGATGAGCATCAAGACCCCATTGGAAGCGTCCAACTTACCTTCATTTCATCCGCTTGGGCATATTGCCGAGCCCTACTGTAAAACACATCATGATAGGACCCATACTTCTCATGTCCGTTTGATGCCATTGCCCAAATGGCATACTGCAAGCACATTGGTGGGCGTTTATGTGGTGCGGAATAGAACGCTTGCGTGTAGCGACCCACATGAATGATGGGGAT
Organism: Reticulascus tulasneorum; assembly: GCA_001557505.1. Taxonomy (NCBI): domain Eukaryota; kingdom Fungi; phylum Ascomycota; class Sordariomycetes; order Glomerellales; family Reticulascaceae; genus Reticulascus; species Reticulascus tulasneorum. Next base: position 1,847,559 of record LSAX01000010.1, on the reverse strand, counting down.
GGAATGGTACTGGCGTTGGAAGAAGATACCGTTACTGGCGAGGTCAGTACTTGCAGCTCTCAGTCTCGGGGGCAGGTGGTTCGCATACAGCTCTTCCATGAGGTCCATTGGCGGCAGACTTTCGGAAAGCCCGAGCTCTATGAGCTCACCAGAGAAACTCGCGGACTCATTAAATTGACTTTCATGAGACGAAGTGTCCGGTACCCACGCCGGTACCGCTGAAGGCATCGTGGTATTCTCGTGTAGCCCAGCTTCCATTGCCATTACCGTTTCCATGTCAACGGTAAAGTCGACTAGGCCAATGTTGACCTGACCCTCCAGGCTGCCATTCAGCTGTGTACCAGATGATGGCATGGCATTTTCTTTGAGAAGACCCTCTACCTGAGCTGTAGACCTTGTGAACAATAAAATCTTGACGGGAGGGGCAGGTGAATCGTACCTAGCCTTTCCTCCAGCTCCTTCACATTCCTTCGCTTGAAGGCTGGTTTTCTTCTTGACTCGGGAAACACACATTCTGCGCTGATTTTCGAGCAACGACCACAAGCTGGCTTTACCCGATCACATTTCAATTTTCGTGAACGGCAACTGACGCATGCCAGAGGTTCAGAGGCTGGATCACCAGGCAGCGAACAGTCGGCTTGAGCCGCTTCGGACGACATGTTTTCGTGCTGGCATCTGCAAACGCAGGAGAGACACCAAGGGACTATTAGAAGCTAGCCCCATATAATTTGTCAATCAAGACGATGCTCTACTGTAGGAGTTCTGCAAGCAAGTGTAGTCATACGTAAGCAAGACGTTGCCTCAAAGTTACGTATCGTGGTCCAACGCGTCCATTGCAGCGTGCACGTCGTGTGGCTTGACCATTCTGTAAGGATTCGGTCACCGCGGAGGGTTTTTGGCCCGACATCCGACGCCGAGCCAGACCGAGCGACCATTGTGTGGATCCATCCTTATGTAACTTTGTGAACAGGCATTCTGGAAAATCTATGACGGAGGTGAACAGAAATACCTGGCAAGCAATTCAGAGCCCCTCTGCACCTCTACAATATTCCACGTATGTGAACATGGTCTCGAAAATCCAACCAAGACATTGGCCGCCGTCTTTAAAAGTAATTAGTGATTGCCAGTTCCGTGCCCTAAGGTAGGTAGGTAACTATTGCTCAGCTCGGCAGCGAAATGGCGCCGAAATTACAAGCACCACCTCCAACATGCTATTTTTACTTGCAAATTTTGTTCTCGGTCCTTTAAGCAGTCCAGGTCTGTTGAAAGCCAGGGTCGGATCTGTGGAAATATTTAAGCAATTGTCCAGGAGTCAGAAGGGTCATCGCAATCGACTCTCTGGGAGGCTGCAGTTCTTGCTTTAACCTCCGATCACACTCGGCCGAGACGGCGATCAAAATGTGAGCAAGGATCCCCAGATTGAGACATTCCGTCTTCTAGTGTAACCAAAGTCACGCTCAATCAGCCGGCTAGGGCGTTCCGTGTACCATTTCGTGGGTACATACCTCCCCTCACTATCACGTAGATCTGCACGACAGCCCCAAGAGGAAATACTAGGTAGCCAGTTGATGGCTGATACAGCGGTGTCCAGCTGGCTTCATGTGGGCACCGGGTGACTTCTTTATCCAGATCAAGCTGTAGTTTGCAAGTCAGTAAAGCTACAAGACGGATGTTCATGGCGTCATGAAGGCTTGATGATATAGCTGATGCTCGGGCACTACTAGCCTTTCAACAGGTTTGTGGATGTTATGCGTTTCCCTGACCGGTTATTCCAATACTTGAATCGCGGTGTCTCCCAGCATGGTCGTTTCTTGAGGCCATCTAGACTACCGTGACCTATTGGTAGATAGTCCCACTCGCTAGTCGGAGAATTGAACAACACCAGGCCACGGTTCGGGATGGGAAATGAGCTGGGAGGGTTGGAGATTGCCACTAGCTACATAGATCCTGCTTCGTGAGGCAAAGACAGCATGGAGAACTGGCGCTAATCTTGGCACAAAGGCTTGCAGTCTCCCAATTTAGCACACGACTCATGGATCTGCACTCTCTCCTCTCTTGTGACATGGCGCGAGTGAATGGTCCGGAATAAGGCCCCCCATATGAGTGGCGATCCCGGAAATAAAGCCAGCCACCTGCTGCTTGACAGATGCAGTTTCCACTCATACACACAACCCTGCGAGCGATCACTTGGACACGGGCCAACTTTAGAACTCCCGGCCAAGACTGATGATCACCTGGCTCGATCGGTTTCACTGGTCAGGAGCCATTCTGGTTTGGCATAACATAGTTTGGTGCCAGTTAGTCTGGGCGTGGTTGCAGGAGAAAGCGCGAGAGCGTTGCAGAATCGCTCTCAGACTAACATCTCACCAGGCCTGAATGTGGCGCGGGCTGAACGGCCCTTCTGACGGCGTGCGGGGGCTATCGAGAAGGGGGAAGAGGGCTAGGTCCAAGTCCAGACCTCCCAGTAGTGACTGTTGTCGACAGAGCGGCATGAATCCGGGCTTCCGCTGCAGTTCAACTGGTCGATCTAGATCGACGATGCGTAAGGCTCGCCAGGATATGCTCGCCAGGAAAGTTTTGAATATTTGGAGCGATGGTGATGCAGAGAGCTGGGGGGGATGACGGCGGCTTTGGATTTTGCGGAGTTTGCGCGACTCAAGGTTCAAATGAAGGGCCATATGGAGACCAGCCAGGCGGTTTCACCAAAACGTAACTTTTGGCACCGAGCACATCTGCGGCCGTCGCCCATCCGTCGCCATAGTCTGCAGGTGGTACTCCAGCAGTGATGTGAGTAGGGATGTGAGGAGGGAGCTAGGGAACTACCTAGCTCATAACAGTAGGTGGCGGTTTGTTCATTGCATGATCGGACACGCAGAGACCGAGGGAATGGAATCCACACAAGCCCTGAAAGAAAAAAAAATAAAGCTGCGTCCCATCCATCGATGGGGAGACGCGGGATCGCCGCCCAGTTCCGATTCAGGGCAAAGCATTCTAATTCGAAGTCTGGTAGCGAGGCGGGATGGCGGGTAGCCCCAAAGACAAGTGTTTGCAGAGGGTTGCGGGAGACGACCAGGGTGTCGACCTGTGAGTGCTTGCATGCAAAGGACGTCACATTCGACGGCCTTGATGGCTTTTGATGGCTTGGTGGCTTGATGGATGGATTGGAGGTTGATTCGGGGATCATTCTAGTGATCGACTTGGCCGACTGATATGAACTGGCTTCGCCCTTTGCCCACCTTCGCTCTCCGAATACCAGACTCGCCGTCACTGTTGCAGGAAGAGATGCGCACGCAGCTATCCTAGAAGTGATTCTATAGTTGCATGTCTCGCGCCGCTCTGCCAGGCTCACGCAATGCTCACCAATCTTTTCAGCTCCAGGATCGTGTCTCCATACGACGTAGCGTCGTCCATGGCGTCGGTATGCCATATAGGATTAATGCCTCGCTCGTCTCTCCCCCTCCCGCGGCGCCCGTCAAACACCTCCCCGGCCACACGGGCTTGTTCACCAGCCATACACGCAAATTGTACGTCCTTGTGCGTGGCGTGCCCAATATGTACATACAAGCCCATCCAAGCCTCCTCTCCCACCATCCACCCCCGGCTCACATAATATGAATCATTTTTCAAACCTTCAACAGGCCGGTGCAGGTTTACCATGCGTTAGTGTTTTAGTGGCCCCCGAAAGAGTCCCCCGCCCTCCCTTCCTTCAATGTGTCAAACCAAAAATTTCCCCGAAAAACAATCACCAGCGCTCGGACGACGTCTTAAGTTCCTAGCGCGGGGGATGCTCGTGAAGGATCACGCAGATCATGGCGGCGGATGATAGGCAGAAATCTGGACTTTTGACAGCCACAAGCGTGGCACTCAGCATGCCTCGGGCGTGCAGAGAGCAACCTGCAAGGCTCATCCATAACCCAACTCAACTCGACTCACCTACTACGTAGAAGCTAGTCGTGGTGGAGGACCCCCCCCGTGTGGCCCCTCTTCCACCCCTGATGACCCATGTAGACAGATGATGCCTCCCCCTTGCGTTGATCCACGCCGCTGCAAAAGGGTACTTGAGATACCTGAGACAGAGGGGGGGGCGAAGTTTGGTAGCTCCGTCGTCAGGTGCCAGAGTCCTCTAACTACGTAGTTGGTTCGTAGCAGGAGGCTAGCTACCCTTGTAATCTGTTTAGGACATCCATCCATGATAATTACTACTATGGTACTATTCGTAAGTACATACGAGCGGTATGTAACCCAGGCCCTCCTTCCCCCCCAGCAGCTTTCAATAATTACTGGCATGCCCTACACAGTTAGAGTAATGCTAGGGTAGCGTGATGTTCCGTCTAACTGGTGTGGAGTGCACGAGCCACCAGCCATCCACACACCATCATTGAACGACATGCTCCATTTTGCACACCAGAGATTGAATGAGTCCTTGTGTGCATTGGCACCGGCATTCTGGATGGATGGATGGATGGTTGGACGGAGGATGGGTGCTCGCATAGCGTGGCCAGGGATATGGCCAGCACGAGCCAGCAGCAAAAAGTAAGTCTTGCAGGCACTGTCAGCGCCTAGTTTGGGCATGATGGATTGACAGGATCAAAAAAGAAAGGAGGAATCCAAGCAGAGATGCAGAGAGAAGAAGGAAGGAAAATGGAGGTGATGGCGGCGGCGGCTATCGCCCTTCTCCTTCTCCCCCTCCTCCCCTTAGGAGGCCCGCCTACTGGAGAACTTTGGAGATTCGTTCCATTTCGTCTATCGACTAAAATAAGGAGCTCGTCGCACCTAGACTATGTGTTCAAGTGCCGCAGCCTGAGAGAAACAGCTACGAAACTATCCACTGGTCTCGCCCTTCCTCGGCGGGTGCTCGGCGCACTTGTTCGGTATGCATCCATCCTCCTGCTCTGTTTTCCGCGATGGCTCGCCTCTGCCACCTCTGCCGCCTTTGCTTGCATTGCAGTTTCTGCATCTCCCTCGCTGGCGGATCCCAGGGGCCACTCCATTAGCTTCGCTCGTACACAAAATGTGCAGACGGGGGGTCGTCGTCCTGTTGACTACGGCATCTCTCCTCATGCCGCGGCGGCAGTCGCCCACCTGGCGGCACTAGTTCCGTCGCCAGTGCTGACGCTCATTTATTGCAAGACGGTGCTGCTGCTGTGCAGGTGGATCTTCGACGCCGACCGCCTCAGCCTAGCCTGGTGACCATGCTCTGGGCTCGCGCCGTGCAAAATGCAACACATCAGGTCAGGAAGATCATCCTTGGCTGCTACCTACTGCGAAGCGTCATCTCATCTAGGACAAACCTAACCTGACATCTACACGGGCTTCCTAGCCGGCTCCTAGCGACCGGCCGGTTGATCCCTGATCCATGCCCTCGGCCGTCGTCCACGCCGGCAGCCTACCATCACTGGCGGCCTGTTCACCATTAATTTTACGAGAGACCGAGTTGTACAAGCTGCGTCGAGCATGTTACGTTGCAGGTGAGCAGAGACAGAAATGCTGGTAAGTTGTTTCCCTAAATAAGTACGCCTTTTGGAGGCAGACCCGAGCCGTCAAGGGTCGAAGCCATCATTCTCATAGGATCGTCCATCAAAGCCAAGTCTAACGGAACTCTCCAAGTAATTACAGAGTAGTACGGATCATCTCCCGTATCAACTCTCCCCTTTCGTAGTCGAACTCAGTCGCATCAGAGTCGTCAGACATTTGTTGGTAGGAGCGAATCATGGCAGCTGTCAAGACAGCTACTTCTTAGTGACTTTCAGGTATCAGTCTTCATCAATGCGCCAGCTTTTCCTTTTTCGATCTGTCGTCGTTCACGCTAGCTTTTCCCAATCACCTCGACGGAATTGCAGAGCATATTGCCGTGGCCGGCCAGCAATCCCTGAAAGGCATGCCCCTTAGAGTCGCTCTCCCCAAAACGGAAGAAGCCCTTCACGCTATTCTAGGAGAATAAGAAACCATGAAAGGCCAAACTGAACACGCGTAACACAAGAGCCCCCCAACGACGCAGTGGTTAGGGAGATCTGCATCCATTAATCGAGATCGGGACGGTACAGACTGGAAACCACCTCCCCACCCCCCGTGTCCCTCTCCCAGGAGCTGGCGTTTGTGTGTCCCGTGCCCAACATCCACCACTCAGTTGTGGCAGCCACCAGACAAAAAGGTAAACAACAAGCAGGCCATCACGGACTACGGAGAGGCGCCTCCCTCGGTGGCGCTACTGCTCGACCTGACCCTCCCATCCAGGTAGGGCCCCTGTCTCCGTCACTACCGCGTGCTGGAGTCAGTCTGTGAACCGTGATCTGGCTTTGCCTGCCCCTCCCCGATCTTTTGTCTTACAGCTAAGTTTGTCTCGTCTCTAATGTGTGTGTCTCTGTGTCCGAGTGCACGGCTTGCCCCTCTTCGGAAGCATGGGAATCTAGCGCAGAGCTGTCTCACCCTGGTAGACCGCCCTTTTACATTGAAGCAACCGTTTCACCACGCAGTTTTTGTCCGCGGGACGGTGGATCAAGAGCTGATGAAGTATCTTCCTCCTAGCGGGTGGGAAATACCCCTAAATCCCTCAGCCTCCAGCATAAGCCATCCTCGGGGCCGGACCTCAGCTGTCAGCCCACCCCCCGAATGGGATGTTTGGCCAGTGTTCACTCGACACGTCGTGTCCCTGGGTTTGCTCTCTCTGCCTGCTGTTTGCTCATGGCACCAAAGCGGGATCTTAACGATGATCAAAAAAGATGTTTAAACTTGTTATATACAAATCATGAAGAAATAGCCTCCTCTAATCTTCCCCAAAACGTCTACCATAGATAGATAATACAATGATGTCGTTCTACGAGTCATCTGAATCGCCCCCTTTTTCATGGCTGACCATATCCATCTCTGTTTCCCAAAACTTGCCCAAGTCTGTATAAAAGAATTTGCTCCCTGAAGTCGTTGCTTCAAAGCCCCGTAGCCGAACAATGTATAAGAATACAATGGCGTATAGATATAACCCAAGTCTCCGCCCAGAAAGAAGTGCCTGCTGTTTATACAACGCCTCGAAGAGCATATCCGTCATTCCCAAGTTCCTAGTCCCGCTGCCCTGTGAAGGAAATCAAATTGCCATGGTGTCATGTCTCTTAAATGCTGCCTCTCTTGATGTGGGCAGATCGCCGGTCCAGGCTCTCGAGATCCTCCTCGAAGGGACTGCCTTCGCCGTCGCTCAATGGCATGCTCCGACGCTTCCCGTCGTCGTACTCTGCTCTCTCCGTGGACGAGAGAACTTTGCTATCGCTGCGGTTGGACATGGCATCCGATTCCGCGCGGGCGTTGTTGATCATCGTAGGCAGCTGCCGGCGCCGCGCATTTATGAACCAGTTGGAGATTTGATCTAGAGAGAGGGCAGTTAGTTTTCTGTACAACGCCTATATGGGGTACGGCTTGGGCCAAACTCACTCATCTGTAAACCCGTCTGGCGCATCAACTCCTGCTTCTCGTCCTCTGTTGGGTACGGGTGGTGCAAGTGCGCGACGAACCACGCTCGCAGTTTGTCGGTAGTCTCCTTAGGGAGGTTTCCTCGACGTTTTCGCTGCTTGTTGTCCCCGCTCATGCCCATGCCTCCCAACTCTCCGATCCTCATGAAATCCTGGAATTGCGGACCGTAGCTCCCTGCTGAGAAAGGTGTCCGATCGAAGGGGTGGATGGCGCCGAGAGAAAGGGATTGCACTCGCGATGGGTGGTGGTAGGCGTAGGTATAGCCGGCATTTCGGTAGGCTTGAGGTGCGTCAATGACCTGCCCTGACATCCCCATCATGGGTTGGTTTGAAGGTTGATAGTCGTCACTTGAGTGGCCTCTGACGCGAGGCATGTGTACTGGCTCTCGCTCGAAACTCATCAAGGGGAGGCTGGGAAGTGTCGGCCTAGACTCGGCGCGGTCGCTAACCTCCATAGTAGCTGCGGATCGCATCGATGGCATTCCAGCACTAGCCATGTACGGGCTCGTTCTAGCAGATCCTGTCCAGCTCTCAGTCGCGGACCGTGATGGAATTGGTGGAGATGCTGGCCGTTGAGCTCTGCCTGGGCTGTTGTAGAGTCTTGGAATACGGCTCGCCCTTTCGGTCTCCTGCTCTTCCTCGATCGATAGCCGCCTTCGCTTGTTCGCGCTTGGCGAATAAACATACTCCGGCGGTGTCATGACCCCAGAAAGTCCTACAGATGGTGACGTGGCTGACGACGTCGTTCTGGCATGTCCCTCTTGGGGTTGGACACGAAGATGCAATTCAGGGAATGCCTAGTGGATCGTTTAGCATTGTCACAAGTGTGTCCCAGAGGAGGTGGCGTACCTGTCGAATAGACGGCAGCGCAATTCTTTCTGGCTCAATTCGAGGACGCGAATAGTCGGAAGATCTGCCGCCATCCCAGGGGTAGTCTCTTTTGAAGCTTTGATGCGGGGACGGGGCGGCCATGGCGAGCATAGACATGTTGTAGCGTTCTGATGAGGAATCTCTGATACCGTTAGATGATGGTGTTGGCCACGACGGGCTATATTCCATAACAAGATGGACTGGCACGAGTCAAGAGTCCGCGCAGCGGTTGAGATCTGTTGATTGTTAGTCTCGAGTTGACAACCCGGCCAATATAGTCCCATTGTTGAGGACTACATTAGATATCTGCCTCGTACCTCGATATGTCCAAATGGCAGAAGGGAAATGGTTAGGTTCAAGATCAGCTCGGCTTGTAGCTAAGGCTGGGTCCTTCTATGCTTGATCAAGCTGTTCTTCTTTGCAACACAAGGTTGGGCCGACAGGAGATGCTTGACTTGAAGTCGGTGTTGTTTACAGGAGAATGTTGATAGAGGCAAAGAGAGTCGAAATGATGAAGAGACGTGGGCAGTAGGTTTCAAACTTTGCCACCGGACGAACAAGAAGCTGAATGGGACGATAATCGACGACGAGAGGAATACTTCAAAGGTGGGATAGTAGGCCTTTTGTATATCAGAGTGCTGGGACCTCTGGGCGCCGTCGAAGTTAAGTAGACACCGGACAGGACGCACAGATAGTGCCCAAAGAGGAAATGGGAGGGATGCGTTGGGGAGAGGACAAGGCGAGTAGAAGTCGGATTTGTCAAATTAGGACGATGGAAGTGAGCGTGGTGAAACTGGCACGAAGAAAGCCTCAGACGACAGTGCCCACCGCTAGCAGATTCTGGGAAATGGAACTTGCAGGTATGGCGACGAGGTGAACTGGAGAAGAAAGCATTTCTCTCGGAAGCTTGACGGGTTTCTATGTGCAGGCTGGTCCAGGACAGAAAGAGGCCCGTACTGATGATGTGGATGAGGAGGACGGGTTTGACGGAAACGACTAAGCCATAAGAAGACCAGAGCAGCGAGGCATGGGCAAGGATGACATGGCAACAGTGAAGATCAGGGTACGAAGAGGAGGGAATTTGACAAGGAGGACTTGCCTCTGGGTTGGGCATCGCCAGTACCCACCTCCCCGGTCAGGGCCAGCCCTGAGATGCTTCAGTGGCGTTCCCTTCGGCGGCCAACGGACTGATTTTGCTAAACATCGTAGTAGTGCAATACTAACACATGCTAAGCCAGCGAGGCAGCATGGATAGGGGTCTGAGAAAGAGTTACAACGACTAGGCTGGGCTGGGTGGGCTCAGAAGCAGATTGGAAAGATGGCAGAAGCACTAATGCCACCAAGCAGTGACACGAAAGGCCACTAGGGAAGCGTAGTGTATGTGGGCAGGGGTCGTCTCCCCCCCGGCCGCCCAGGGCTCCCCCCGGTCCAGGACGGTTGTGATGTAGATGAAATTGCCCGATGGAGGGATGGGAGGAGATATTCACTGATGCACCACTCTAAACTGCGTACCATTGCATATGCAACTTGCACGCTGGTGCTAAGGTGGCTGAGGGGGAGGGGCCTTTCTGCACCCGTTCATGCTGTCTGCCAGCCATGCACAACACCGTAATAAAAATGAATGACGAGCAGAGAAACACGGTGCATTGTTTAGTGGTTTCCCAAGATGCAAGCTGCTTTGATTTGTGTTTTGCATCTTGAAGCCCTCGGTCAGCTCGACCAGCGGGCCATTCATCGTGGTTGAGCATGACAGAAGGGACCAAGGTGTGAAAAAAATACAATATTGATATAGAACTCACATACCCGGTAGCATAGTACAACCATAGCACAGTCAAGAGACCTCGTGGAATGCAACACTGCAAGCGCCCGGTCTTTTCTCTCTCTTCAAACCGGGATTAGGAGGAAAGGCTGTTGTTGAGACAGGCTCTCGGTGCTTCACATGACGATGTGTCGCACGCTCGTAGTCGTTTTAGCTACCAATTAATCACCCGCTGGGCTTCGTTAATTCGCCCGCAGCGAAAGGGCTGCTGTGGAGTTACGTTCCAAGACGTAGGGCAGGCGAAAAGTCTAACTCGGATTGACTTTCTTCTCTACAACGGCACGTTGTGCTGAAGACCGCCGCTGATCCTGTACTTCGCGTGGGATTTTCTTTTGTGTACATGTGGGATACGAGATGCTACTCAGATCCAAACGAGCATCAAGAACTAGATTATGGACTTGAGAGGGAGGCGAATTGGGGAGAATTAGGCTGGGGTTAGTTGACGTACGCTGGCATGTTGCAGTGGGCAAGCCGCTCAGTCGTTTTGGGGGGTCTCGGTCAAGACTTGAGGTGGGGAACAAAGAGCCTTCATGTGATGGCTTTATTGCCATGCATGCAATTCACAACTTACCTGTATCCTAAAACAAAAGAACGGACCCGGAAACTTGCCTCGTAGGTAAGTCCTGGACCCGTCCTGGACTCCTGGCAAGCCGAATTGCGCTAGAGCGGCTATGACATCCGCCACTGACATGGCCCCAAAGCACTGATTGTCCATCGCCAATAGAGTTACCATAATTACAACAAGCACAAGTTTTGTTCCTCGACATCTGCCTTGGTAACTTCTGGCATGATTCAGGCACAGGAATCTTGAGAAGGGAGGGTGCACCGGATGCTGCTTTCCCATCAGTCACCAGCTCGTCAGCCAATACAGCTGACCCTCGGGCGCTCTCTCATACTGGGTCGTTGCCAATGCCGTGCAACACATTGATGGAGGAGGAAGTGTCATGTCAAGAAGCCATGACATGTTCAACTGATGAAACAAACAAGTACGATTTGTCCCATTTCCCGTCCAGGTGGTCTGGAACACTTGTGTGTGATTGGCAAAGCGGAGATCTCTACTATCGGATCGATTTAAGCCGTTATGTTGCGGAGCGATTGGTGATGTTCTAGCTTCGAAGTTCTGCATGAGGTGTAAAACTGTCCCAGCTCAGCGTTCTTTTAGGATCACCAGAGTCATGGCCCATCTGGCGTCTTCGGTATGTACCAGCAGAGGCTATTACTGGCCACTAATGGCTCCAAGACGCCAGTGGCCGGCCAGTTCATTCTCCAGCTCTATGGTCCGTACTAACGGCTACTTCTCGAGTCAGTCGTCCGACTGACTAGCAAGTCTCGCACAGGCATCACGACCACCGTTTCGAGTTCTGGTAGGTGTCCCTGGTGGCCTGCTAATAATAAATGACGCCCTAGCAGCAGCCTCAACTCCAGGAATGGCGCAAGTACCTACCCATTATTGAGGGTATGGCTGCTGGTACGTACAGTATCGAGAAATCTGGAGCTGTCAGGCGTAGATCAACCGCACCGATCATTTGCTAGGTACGGCCCACCAACGAGGGGCAATGCCAATTTTAGGTTGTGGCGGGATATGACAAGATCCGAGTAGCAAGATTGTTTTGTGCATGAGGCTGCTTGATGTTTGCAGGCCAAGGGGAGGGGGGGAGGTGTCAATGTGGTCTCAACTAACTAGTCGCGTGCTTTCCCCTTTGACAGGTCCTAGAATCCGTGAAGATGGGTGACAGCTTTGGCAGAGGCCATAGAGAGCGGAGGAGGTGTAGGTCGCATGTTCGCAAATATCAGATCTACGAAGCGGCCAAACGCGATTGGTCGCTCAGATCAGGCGGGTCTTGACTGATCTGGGGTGGATCGGGAACCAAGATGGGATTGCTCTGGTGGTCAGCTCGAGCTTTAATTGCGATTGGCTCCTCAGGAACTGCACAATACCTCCTTGCTAAGACGCCGCCTTAAATTGCTGCGCCCCAACAAGTGCCAGAGGCTCCACCCGAGGAGATGTGCTGCCGGGGGGTGCAAGGGCTGGATGATGTCGAGATTGCCGCTGCGTCTGAGGATGGGGTTAGAAAGTGCACGGTCGCGATAGTTAATCCCTTGCATGGGAGTGTTTGGGTGCTAGGCAATCCGTGCCAGTTTCGGTTGTTTCCTTGAGAGCTGGGTGTTTGACTCCAGACCGTTCATCCATGTGCCGTTCATTCCTGACAACGTCAACACCTGTGCGTCTGCATCGCCTTCCTCCGTCAACTCTATTCAACCTGGGAAAGGTACAGTATTCAAGCTTCCAGACGGCGCGGGATGGACTCGAGGCTGCACAACTGGAGTCCGCTGCAGGTACGAATAGGAGGCCAGAACCCTCTATTCAGTGGCCTCAACTGGCCCGCCCCTCTTTGCTCACTGCACTGGCAAGCCTGCTATACAGTGCTGTGTACTAGGACTAGATCTGTATTACAATCCGATCGTCATAGCGTGTCCATCACAAACTCCAGTGTAATGGGCAAACACCCGAATGACGGCCATTTTCTTGAAAGGAAACAGTTGAGGCATCTGCAAGTCTGGAAGCGAGTTGACGAAGGCCGGGGTGCTGACGGGATCTCATCATTGATCGCTGGGTCTACCGAGTTTTGCACACTTGCCCCAACCACTGACGTGAGGTGCCGCGGGTGCGTGCCGTGCACTGCTGCCAACGGTTGTGGGCGGGGATGTTTGATGTGCATATGCATGGTATAGCTTTCGAAGGCGGTGGTCAAGGTGGGCCAGGGTTGGTGTCGAGCCTTGATCTTGGAGGAAGCCGCTTATCGATGCTCATATTCCCGGGTTACGGATGGATGCCAGTTGTAGGCCAATCGATCTCGGCGCTGCATTTTATCGACAACAATCAGACCAATGGGTTGGTGTGGAAGCGACGGAAGTCGTTGGTGGCTTGACCGAAGATCGTGGGTGGTTTGATCAGTTTCCGAAAGCTGGCACGCCTCTGATGAGAAGTCAACTCGCACAACCACGATTAAGACGATCCAACGGTCTTCTGGTCGTGGCCGGGGCCGGAGCTGTGCGAAGCTTGTAATTACATGCGGGTTCGGGTAAGCGATGTGGCATTATCTTAGGTGCACAATGGATGGTGTTCGCCCCACGCAAGGGTCGAGGACCTTGGGAAAGCAGACAGGTCTGTCTTGCTTGACCTGCACCGTGTGCACGTCGAGACATACATAGGTAGAGCACGAGGAGCAAAGGTCATGGGCATGTATGTTTCTCTTCAGACTGCATGAGTAGTAGGGGTGTTTGTATGCAAGTTGCAATTTTAGGCAAGTGGAATCTGTGAGGCCACCTCGCTTACATCAGCTCGCCATTCTGATTGGTCCGCTGTCCAGATACAGCAGGTGCCGCGAATGACACTTCCGATCTCTGATGCATCAAAAATCACCTTTCCCCTTCTGCCCGCCCGACAATTCAAGTTCTCGCGAGTCTGTCTCTTCCCAGCGCCCCGGCGCCATACATACACCTGGGGTTGGGACTCGTCTTCAAACATCCGGACCTTGAAAGGTCTGGCAACACAAGAGATGGGCGAAATGTGATAACTGACAAGAATCTGGCCGGCTACACAGTAGCCGCGCCTCGTGGCACATGCCTGCATGGCCGTGATCCGTTATCCTCCAGCCACAGCATCCCTCGTTGGAAGCACGAATGTCCCATTCACTTCACGCAGTATGAATCTTTGTTAGGATCTTGGCGAGCTGAATACTACGTAGTAAGTTCTCTCTCTGCCGAATTGACCATCCAGCCATAAACCAAGACAAACTATGGACGCCACTCCTGCGCGTTGACAAATCTTTGGGGCTAGGCCGGGAATGCCAACCACGGCAGCTTAAGAGGGCAATCGTCAGAGCCTGCCACCTGTCCAGAGCCAATCCTATAAATCCTCACAGATCCTCTAACCAGTATCAGTAATCACATCTGTTCAATAGCCAAATGCGGGATGAGTCTGAACGGCGACCTGACGACTATGTATGTAAGTCATAATGAACGATACCGCAACCCCATCTAGTAAGGCAAGCCAGAGCAGAATGAAGCAAACGGCATACTTGCAGCCATGTTCCTTCGGCCACTACCATTGCTCATACCCTCACCGACTCTTCCGGGACCTCTGGATTGGTACTGCAGCATGCAAAGCAGGCTCCTGCATTCTCCCACCCAACCCACCTGCAGTTCCTATCGATCTTGCTTTGCCATAATCTGTAGAATAACTCCGACTAGATCAACTTTTAATCCCGGATCCCCGGGTGACAGGCTCCAACAGTCGAAGGAGGGGGGGGGGGGGGTTGAATGGCGGATGGCTACTGAGGTATCACTCAAGAGGTGCACATCCCTTCATACTTTGAACACACCAGGCTAGCAAGGCTCCAATCGTGCATTGTCGGGTTCCTGGATTCGTCTCCAACTCTGATTTTGTTACACAAGGCAAAGCAGAACCAGGAAAGACGAAAGTCTCGTTGCTCTTATTTAGGGTCAATGCTCGTGGACAATACATTCAAAACACGACCGTTGCCCCGAATGTGAAGACACCGTCGCTGTGGACATCATCCGCGAGAAATACAGAGGAGTACGCCGGTTAACAAGTCTGGAAGTTTAATGACGTGCTGAGCGGCTGTTCGCTCGAATAGACGCCTCATGTTCCAGGGACTTGATCGACCTTACTTGCAGTCTCCGTTCATCTCGGCAGCTGATGGTCCGTGCTTCTGCCTCCCAGCTTGCAGCTGATCTTCATGTACGTGGAATACAACGATGACATGTCTTTTCGGATCGAAGGCACAGCTGGTGCAGCTAATAAGCTTTTCCTCCCTTGTCTTCGTCCCGCTACAGCAGAGAGCTGTGCGAATGTATTGGGCTATGCCGTGCAGACACAGAAAGTATCAAACACGAGCCGCTATGCACATGATATGAGACTGCCAATTGCAAACACCAGGTCTGAAGCTGCACCGTGTGGGTGGCGCGCACTATATGTGCGACCCCAGGTCTCGGTCTCCACCGTGTGAGGTACACAAACTTGGTGAATCCACCTCCACACTGGCCAGGCTCCCGTTGAACGAGCACTCGCTCAGTCGGGTTGCCCCTTTGGATTGTCAACTATCCATCCCTCAATTGATAAGGCAGGATGCCAGGATCCGCGAGAGCCTGTGGCTCAGACTGGCATCGAGAAACATAAAAACCAAAGTGGATGCTACACGATCCCCAATTCCTCCATGGCTGCTGATAACAGTTGGATGATTCGAAAAAGCAAAGTAAGTCAGTGGTTTGCCAGGTCTTCCGGCCGCCATCAAGGAGCGTACAAGGATCCTTTCGCAAAATTGACCAAAGTGAGATAAGATGGACGGGTTCCGAGCTCCACCACGGCCTTCTGCACCCCCCTGTTGACGGATCCCTTCTGTACAAACATGGGGACAAGTCTCATTCATTCCAGAGACGGCAGGGCCCGCTAATAATCCGGAGAGCCTCAAGGGAATCCAGGCATAATTGGTTTTTGGGTGAGATGGATGCGGCAGGGGGGTCCGCCTGTCTTAGGGGTCCACTCAGAATCGGAAGTCACACTTCCCAAAGCAGAACCGCTCGTGCAGTCGTCGACATTCAACACTCCAGAGGTGGTGAACAAGATGTTACCGCAGGGGCGGGCTCTACAAACACCGGCTGAGGCCCTACAGCAAATGTGGTCTGAGCCAAGTTGGTGCGATACGAGGTGACACAGTGGCACGCCGCGCCGGGCGCCTCGAATGTGTGCGAGTACCGACACCAAAAAAGACATGGGTTTCCAGGTTGCCTATTGAGTCATTGATCCAGAAAAGCAACGAGAAGAGCTGTCAGAAATGAGACCGCCTCACACTCTCCTGAAGACTTTGCGTCAATAGTTACATCCCCATCAGCGACCCTGGCGGTGACAGATGACGACCACAAGGTTTTCAAGCGTAACCTATCACGCACATGGGTATCGTCAATCTTGGGGATTTATGATCAAACCACATGCAAGCAGGCATCGAACGCCACGTCTACTCATGCGGTGCCTTCTCTTGTTGCTGCTGTTTAAATTGCTTTGTTTTTTGGGTCACTAATAATACACCTGCATCCAGAGGCTGAGTGTCAATACCACACCCAGCAGAAAAGCGAATGGGTCACACAAATATATACGGTTCCGATACTCCGTGCCAGAGAGCCCCAAACGACCTTGATGCCATGCCGCAATGCCGCACAGGCCCCAACAACCAATTCTACGGGTATTTGCAGCATCAGTTCCCAAAGCGGATGAGCAACTGGACGACGGCATTGTATGTAATAGGTCTTACACAGAAGCATGGCCCCGCGCCGTGCCGCCATGACACAAGCGTGGTTTAGTTCTACCAGTGGCCATCATGGCTCAAACTCTCGTACAACACAATCTATTCCACGCAATGCGATCTGACTTCGTCCACCACCATTACCGTTGAGAAGTCGACATGGTCCTACAGTTCGACACCAGCATTCAGCCCTCTCTGCCCAGAGCCACTAATTGGAACCCCGAGTCCGGGCATGTCATAGCACAGCGGGCAGGCCCGATTCTTGCACGGACCCAGTGCCTTGGCTGGTTGCACCGCTCTCACCAGTAGACCACCACCAAGGACCAAGGTTGCGATTGCTGGCTGGATCTTGACGTGCCAACTCAAACACCGTCCTGGGAGCCTGTACAGTAAGTACCTGCGTAATCCGTACTCCATGGTATGGCGAAATGCAGATCCACTGATTGGATGTGCTTGCTCAGTATACGGTCGATATAGAGCTATGGGATATTCTTGAAGTCCTGCTAGCTAGAAACCGACATCTTCCGAGTCACATCCCTAGTTTTCCATTGTGTGACAAGGGGATTCGGCCCCCCAGCATGAGAGCAAACTTGAAATACCGAGTAGGCAATGGCGTTACTTCTCTTTCCTCTTCAAGTGTTAGTTCCAGGTCACTAAGAATTCTCGTTAATTTCTCCGCCTCGGAGACTACGTATCGATGGCATGCCTGTCTCACGGACATCATGCGTATTTCATATAAAGTTTGACCAGTGCTCGGTATCGTTACACAAGACGGCTGTCTACGCGCAAACATTGATTTTCAAGTCAAGGTCCTGTTCCCTGTGCCCAATCTATCTTTTGCAAAACGGGGTTCGAAGGATGGGGAGTAAATGACATATTATATTACTGATAGAAATATCCGGATATTAACTGTCTTGCCCTGGCTTGCTTGTGAGATCGAGAGACGTTTGGGGAGGTTGGAACCCCAAAGTTCAGCTGTCGGTTCCTATTGATGGAATTTATGGACCCTGCGTTTCCGCGGTCACTCTTCGGATTCGCTTGGTTATCAGGCAACATCTGCACAGGCATTCGAATCATTTCTGATTTCGAGGTAGAGTTCATTGTGCGCGCCGTAATTGTAAGCCTGCATCATCGTTCTCCCGGCTGCGTCCCGGTGAGCCGGAGAAAAGTGCGTGCCTCGCAGTTCTCGCGGAGTCGTATTGACGGAGTACCACAGATCACACAGAGCTGCAATTCCCCAAATGACTTCTACCATTTTAACAATTGACACATGATGTCCAAGTGGTCTGTCCCTGTATCACGTAGACATCCCGTCACGAAGCTGGGAGTTGAGTGGGCGTTTTACGACCCGGCTCAGCTTGTGCATCGTAAGATGATGCATAACCTCACCGACTTCCTATCCTCTACCATTTAATCCGTTGATTTAATGGCACGCCTGCAATAGCATACCACCGCTTCATGTATGGTGTCGCCGTGTCAGCTTCCTATTGAGTCATACTTCCGTTCCTGATTCCTTTCCCAGGTAGCCATGTAGCATGCCACCATCTGGTGCACAACACGTTCATAGGATAAATGTGATGTGTTCCTCGCGCCATGGCCCATGGCCGGTAGTCGCCAACGGCAGGTGCATCTTGTCCTTTGCAATACAACGTCACGAAATGGCGCGCGTTTGGCATCTCTGTAACCTGGCAGCGTTACAATGCGATAGGAATGTCGGCAAATGTATAGCTTGCGACGCAATGCAGATAGCCCTTCTCGTCAGCCGGCATGCCTTGGGTCACATTGGCTCTCAAAAGGAAGGCAGTATGGCTAGTGAGAATGTCACTATGCGGCTACCACCACCACACGCAGCCGAGGAATCGACAGAATAACACCATCCTTTCTGTCCTCTTCCTCCGAATTCACGTCTCGACTGTCACGGTATGCCGCCGACTAGTTGCAGGCAAGAAAAAGCAACGGTCACCCCCTTTCCACCGAGCTCGGATGGGGGGAAGCTCTGGTATGATAAACGGCAATGGCAGGGTAGATCCCACGAAGTGGACTCTGGAATTGGAAGAAAATTCGTCGCCAATTGCGAACCTTGCCTGTTTCTACGCGTGCGGTATGAATAAATAGAACTATGTTGGGGTGATTGGCAGTTCCCCCTGCCTTGTCGTGCTTCTTCGACCCCTGCGCTCATGAGCCAATTCGGTTACGTACCTCAGAGATATCCGCTCCCGCAACGGTTGACCGACGACTATCCTACGTTCTCATGCACATGTCAAGTTTGACAGCTGCAAGGGGGGGCATTCAAACCCATAACCGGACCTAGCCCAGTGAGGTATCTCTCATCAGTCACCCCCCAAACGCCTCGACTCAGCACTGCCGCAATCAATAATGTCCATGGCTTTTCGATGCCCACACGCATCTCGGGCTTACCAAGATCCCAAAGCCTGTCTGCCGGACCCTAGTTCCCGGCAGGCTCAACGTCCCTGGAACTGGTTTGGCCCATCCCCACCATCGACACAAAGCTGGGCGTGAGTGGCAAGTGGTGGTCCTCAACAAACCTGGATCCTTATACCGGAGGAATAAGCCGCATCCACCGTGCATGCTCATCACCCCACTCGAAATGCGGGATCAAAGGACGAGCCTTGAGTGCCCTTGTCCGGAGGTCTGAAACCGATCAGGCAGGTCCGTCCGGTTCTAGGTATTTCCCAGGGGGGTTGTATTCCCGACCTCCGACTCTCCAGCAACTCTCCCTTTGTGGGCAGATACCGGCACCATCCCTGGTCTAAACACCCCCAGCCCTAACTTGGCCCAAGCGCCTGTCAACTTTGACCAAGGCATGGTGTTGAAAGACGACAAGGGGCCCTGGCAGCTGTCACATTCGAGACTGGCGAATCGCATCTCGTCCTCCTTCCAGACCAAGATGCGAGTCCCGGTGGGGATCGATGAAGATCCATGGGATCGAGTTTTTGCGTGCACGGAGACCCGGGGCGTGGGGACAGTGACCTGGAACGGATTAACGGATCGACGGTGATGCGATTTCTTCTCCATATGTTCGATGCATTTCTTTTTGGAGTTTCGTCCGCGCCGTTTGCTTGATCTTGGTTCAACCATAAGCCAAAAGCCCCTTTTAGGAACCAAAGCCATGTCTTCCGTGGCCGCTTCCCACCCCCAGTAGGGGGCCCTGCACACCGAGGACGGGGACCCAGCCTGTCAAGCGAACCGGTTCTGGAAAGTCTCAGTCCTCGCGGAATCTGGCATCTCCACCCCGGTCTGGCTAGCGTCGTTCGAACGTGAGGCGAGGCTGTGCAGCCTCGACGTGTCTCAGGCGTGCACCACACCAGACATGAACCCGAGGTTCACTCGCTGTCGTCTCGTCCGGAAATACTGCACGCTTGCGAGGCTGGACTTGTCACAGAAATGGCCAAGCCGAGTCTCATAACGATTGCTAAAGGATGACAGATTCGGCGCCGCTGGCCATCCTTGTTGGGGAGACCGTTGGCAGCCCTAAACAACCTGCAACCTACGAATGGAAGCGTTGAAGCGAGTCTCACATCCGGCCAGTTGGACGCGTTGGGATAGAAAAAGCAACGCACCATATGGCGGGGCCCTCACTGTTCTGGAAAACTTCGCGAAAGAAAAGAGAAGTTCTGCTAGGCCTGCTGCACCGGCAGATGCCCAGTGCACGTATTACTGTCGCGGCGTACCCCGATCTGATCTGCGATGATGAACTTAGCACGGCCAAGTATAGGCAAGGTCCGGCATTAGAACCACTTCAAAGACTGGATGGTAAACATGGTTGCGGATCAGTATCGAGTAGATTGTGCGATAAGACCAGTGACAAAACTGGAAACTTCAAAAAAAGGGGGGACCAGTTTCTCATGCCCAACTACCCAAGACCCTGTCGTCCATAGCCGCCCGGCCGGTACAACAGACGATATGCTAGATTCCAAATACAATGTCAAACATGCCTTGACAATACACGTGCTGTTTGGATATCTACCCTGAACTCCGTTACTTTATCCCAATGTAGTAGTAGTCATGATCGTGTCCCTCGACACGGCTGACTAGAAAGCTTGCATCGCGGCGTTCCCCATCACGTTCGCCGAAGCACCTTATTTAGGAAGCCGCCCCGTCCCCTTCGCGGCGTTTCATCCCCGGCCGACTCAGCATCGCCCTGCTGCAGCTTCATCCCGTCTTTCTGAACGCCAGGGTCGCCTGTGGGCTGCGTGTCTCCCTTGCTGATCTTCACGTACGATTCGTCTGATGGCGGGCGGCTTGCATACGTATCATCAAAGTACCCCTCAGCAGCCAGCTTCGAAAGGCCAGGCGTCGAAGCTGATGATGTAAGAGGTTGCCCCTCACGAATCTTTGACAATCCCCTGTCTAGGTACTCGACCATGCCTGCTTTGCTGTTGAAGTTGTCCTTCCCTTTTCCGTGACTGCCAGACTCGGCTCGTTCCCAGTCTGCATCGAATGGAGGTGGTGAACCGCCGGACGCACGCACTTCCATTGCTTTCCTGTATAGATCAGGAAAACGTCGTTGAAATTCCACATCAAGATCCTTCTCTTGCTGCTCAACAGTTCGGGTTCGATCTGAACCCGCCGTCGGGGTTGAGGGTGATGGGTGAAATCTGCCTTCGGCATTAATCTCAGACAACAACTCTTCGTACTGAATCGATGACGTGGCTTCGATGGAGGACGACCGCTTTTGAAGACTATCGGCGTAGTCCTTTGCTTCCTGTGTCATTTTGGTCCCCACTATATATTTGCTGTAGGAGACGCTGAACTCTCTGTAATGGCCCTTCAGGACGAAAGCTTGGCCACCCCAGCCCCAGCCTTTGAACTTATCAAGAAGCGTCTGCGCTGCAGGACACTCCCATGAGAATTCGATGCCCTTGGAGTAAAATATCATACACCGGGCAGCCTGCCACTTCGAGAACTTTCTCCTGCTCTGTTCGTCTGTAAATGATCTCTCGATCATATCGAATGTGGCTTCTTGAATAAATGTGGATGGAGCTCTGATGTTGATCGCACCGTAGATGTGCGACCTGTCAAACTCGGATGCAGGTCGAAGGTCCATTAATAAGACCTTACTAGGAGGGAGCAACTCTAGTATTCTATTCAGATGGCCAGGTAAGATCATCTGGGCACCAGAACGGAGCATGGGCGCGTTGTCATCCATCTTCATAGCTTGAAGTTGTCGTGCTACGACTTCCCGCTGCCTTCGATGATGAAACCATGCCTGTAAGAGTCAGCCATCTTGCCATTGCTCGTACCTAAATCACAGATTGCTTACCTCAACATGCCAGAGCTCAATGCCCAAATTAGATGCAACGAACTCCTTTTGAGTATCAGTAGGAACCGGTTCCTGTTGGCTATACTCTTGAAGTCGTGCTTCAATGTGCTTGGAGAACCTAGGCGGCTCCGGCAAGTCGGAGAAAACCGTCCTTCTTGAGCTTTTTTGTTGGTTGGGAATCATTGTCCTAGAAATTGCGGCCTCGGAGTTCTGAGAAGAGTATGTGGGCTGTCGTTGGAGAGTGCCGAGTGGCATGGCAGAACCGGTGCTCGTAAGTGGCCTTGAAGTTACATCGACCGGGGAGGAGGAAGGCGATACCATTGCCGAGCCAGGAGCTGTTGAGGAGCCCATTCCGTAGGTGTTCCACCCAGAGCGGATCTGCAGTCGACGAGAATCATCGCCGCCCTGACTTCTCATCCCAGCCAGCTGCTGCCCAAGAAGGCTGTTGGTTTCGGTGGCAGTATAGGTGGTGTCGGAGAAGAAGGAAGCAGTGTCTGGTTGAGTAGTATTTAGATGTGGCTGATGAACCGCTGCCGCGATTCTAGTTGGCGGAGGGCGAGCTTTGTTTGCGATGAGATTGTTTGATCGAATAAAAGCCACAAACGAGATTGCTTGATCTGCTGGAAGCAAGTCCCATACCATGACAGGCATGGACAAGAGTAGGAGATTGGAGTGACTCTTGAAAACACCTTGAACTTTCACATATTTGGCCATGGCCGGGAAGTTGGATAGCCATTGCTCCCACGCATTCAAGTCCAACTGTTGATCGTCCTCCAAAGCCAGTGAGATCATAACATGGGGCGTGTTCTCATTAGGCTCCGAAGCGACGAGTTCCCCGGGCCCTCTCCCACCTGCCAAATCCTGTCCGACCTCTACGTCGCTGACATCTGCTGGAACGTCTTGCGGAGGTGACGGGGGCCGCTTTTCAGCTGGAACAACTCGACATATCTCAATACTCGGTGCTTTGTGGTTCGCCGTCATCATAAAGTGAACCGGAGTCGACCGAGCCTCGAAGTGCTTGCCATTGATGGTAATTGGCCTAGGATGTTTTAGCCGAGCGAGCACCTCCGCGTGGATCATTGCTGCTGAGAATGTCCGCAACCTCCACTCCTGCAGCACCTCGATCAGAGCATTGGTGAATGAATAGCGGCCGGGATCTGGAGCAATAGCGTCCCAGCTCGACGCTGAGATGGTCTCCGTTATGCTGTTTCCAGTCGGAAACGTAGCACTAGCCGCACCGGCACAGCAGTCGAGGAGAATCAAAACATCTGAAGCAGATCGTTCCACAAGAGTCTGAATCGCTGACCACTGTAACCATGGTGAGTCGGGATGCCGGGTCCTGTGTTCTCTCTTAGTGTCCGTCATCATTGTGGCAGAGTTGATAAACCTACGCGCACCAAGTGCTCTGCCTCGAATCATCTATCCTCGCATGACCACCATAGTACACCAAAAAGAGTGTGTCCTGTGCCTCGTGTTCCTTGATCATCTTCCCCACTCTCATCATCAACTCCAGATGCGAATTGTCGGAGGGGATGGAGAAGATCTCTGTATCGAACGCATAGTCATCCCTAAGACACCTCTCTAGGTCTTCCAGCTCGGGGAGGACGAAGAGATCATCCATGCCCCAATGCAGCAGTAGTGCCTGGACTTTCTTGTATCTCTGTGTCGACCGGCCGCGGTTGGGAAACGCTCTGCTCGCAGACTAAAGTCATACAATGTAAGCAGGGTTTCAGAGGATTGTGTGCACCGGGTGCACAGAGGAAGCTGACTTACATCTTCGAGAGTCTGCGCAAAGCGCCCCAGGTGCTTGACATGGTAGCTTACGCGACTAATGTCGTGGGTCGCAGGTTTAGGGCAACCATCACCTGAGCTGGAGCCATACTGATCATTCTCAGCTTGTGAGTAAACTCTTTGAGGAAGCTGTCGAGAGTCTCTATCACGTACAGTCGAATCTGCGCTACTAACACTATTCCCATCTGCCGGTCTCCTCGATCGGATCGTCACGTACGGTTGTTGGTCGCCCATGTTGTCTCGTCCTTTCCGAATGCCCCTCTATTGGTGTTGGAGGGGGGGCGTCTGGTCGCCAGATTGTCGCAATGCTTGAGGGCAGTTCGGTTGAGTCGATGCGATAAAAGTCAAGACATCGCGAGACAGGAGGAAAGAGACTATGAAGGTAGCATAGTCCAGATGTAATGAGGCATCGAAAACGCCGCTTTTTGCATGACGGGCGATCTATGAGTCCTCGGTATCGAGAACGGAACACACTGGTTTCCCATGTGTTGTCGGTTGCGATGGGGCTGAGGAGTGGCATCCCACTTTACAGTTTCCCTACATGATCGGTCGCGAATTAGGACTAGCTCCGAGCTGTCGGTGAATAATCCCTGCAGCAGGTCCCAATCACACCCTTGCACCGCTGAATGTGGTGTGGATAAATCCTGAGGCAATTCGGAAGCCGATCAGCTTCTTAGGCGGTATGTAGGAACAGCCTATGAGGGGGAAGGCAGTGGATGAGTGAGAAATAGAGGTAATTGTACTGGCTATTTCAGTGGAGGAGCCCGCTGAGAGCCTTTTAATCCCACTGAAAGAACCACCTGGAAACCAAGTAGATCGACAGGGCTGATAAGTTATCTCAGCCTGGCTGGCTGTTCCTGGGCCTATTAAGGTACTTTAGGTACCTAAGTAAGCCCCTGTGAACCTCCTGGGGCTAGGTAATAGGTAATTAAGCGGCAAAGCCCGTACCTGGTTCAACCCCCTGAAAGCCACTGAGAGTCAGCTGTTTGATCGCTAAAAGAATTTCCCCCATCATCTACCTGCCGGAGGAGACAGCTGTCCATTCCAGTGGAGAGGCAACATTTTACACTCTCCAGCTTCGCTCACACCCGGCGACGAGAGCCACATCAGTCACCTTTTCGTTACCGAACGTATCCCCCTTATCCATGCTCTCTCCAGTCGAGCATCGAGGTTCACTATAATTCTCATATTCCCTCACCGGCCAACGAGCTGGCAGCCTTACCAATGCGGCAGAGAGTCACCTTCATCCACAAGCCCGAGAACGGCATCGACCCAGAATCTCTGACCATCCGGGATGACGGCGTTAGTGGACCTGATATCCTCGCAGTACGGGAAGACAGAGTTACGCTGGCCTTGGAGGAGCTGCCCTCAGACCTCTCTCGAGTCCTCAAGGACTGCCACGAGCTGCATGTGCGATGGGTCAGCCCTCTTGCCTATGAGACCGTCAGTCCCCTTAGCTCGCGGGTTTCTCCTGGGTTCCATCTCTTTTATACACCTCAGAGAGAGGGTCAGTCAGACTTGTAAGTCATCGTGGCAGGTGGGCAAATGCTGAGACTCATGCTAATCCGGCGACAGAGGCAAGGCATGTTACTATCTGAGGAAAGCTTTTGGCAATCTTCAATGCACGTCTCCTGAGGTATGAGCCTATGACTAGTGCTATTCCTTCGACATACTAACATGTTCGTTAAAGTCATTCACCAACTTGCCGAATGACCGTTTCTCGCACTCAGCTGCTCTACAGTACTACGAGCTGCTTGATGATCTCACCCCCTTCAAAGATTATGCCCGTAGCAAATTTTGCGGCTCTTCAGACTCAGCCTGCAAGGCTCGCTTTGAGACCTTGCACACTGCCGCTTCCTTGGACATATCGTATGACACAATATCACACGCATTGAAAATCACTGCTCAGTGGCCTCAAAAAGTTCAACCTATCTCGATAACTTCGACCCCTAACCATAGGACTGAAGTAGGAATCTTAACAACTGATTCTTCTTCAGCCGACGAACCACACGAAATTGGTGTTGTGGGGGTGTTGACTGTGCTCGGTGAACACAAGGAGCCATCCCCTGCTGTCTTTTCCGTCCCATCGCGGCACAGGCACTACGATGGAACTTTCTCATCCAAGTTTTTACAACCCACTGGGCTTCATCCAAGCTTACAGCTGAAAATTAGCTCTAGTAAGCCTCCGGTAGAGGATTCTTACTGTGCCATTCATGCACACTTAACCCTCCCCAAGACCATGTTCGCGGATCGATACCAATTAGCAGACGCACTCTTTCTAGCTTCGAAGAATCTGACCGCTCTTCGATACACAAGCTCACCAGTGGACTTGGAAGCACCAGCATATGTAACCAAGCCATGGGGCTCTAGTGTTCTTCTTGAGCTTGCGCCTCCGAAGTCTGAGGACGAGGATTGGTCGGTCGAGGTGCCTCTGCATCTTCGATATCTGGAACCGTCAAATGAAGGGTATTTGGACGCCGCCATACCATACCCAGTTGTGTTTTGGGCTTGTGCAGCTGAGGAGGGAACCAAGTTCCCCAATAGCCCATTCGAGAGAGTAAACCTTGGATACGACGCACTCTTCGGACCGCGAACCGTATTCTGGCATGTCGATCCTAAACCGGAGACAGGTGTGCTCCTTCTGAATCACATCAAAGTCCCTGTCTTGACACTCGATAAATCCTCGTGGTTCAGAATGGGCACTGCTGGTGCGGTTCTTCTGGGCTTTGCATGGGTCCTTTGGACCCTGCTGGCGGTATACCTAGGCTCGGGGTATGGGCAACGGAGAATTCTCACAAAGGATGAGAAGACTCAAGAGAAGACAAGGAAAAAGGAGTAAATGTATACTTGATAAGTACGATAGCTTTCCAGCGCACCAAGATCCCACTTCGTAACCAATCACGTGACTGTGATGGGTATTCATCTTGCCGATATCGCCCCGATTCTCCGCAATCCGTTGAACTTCACAGATGTCATTGGAGCCAGAGCAGGACGGATTTCAGCGAAAAAGAAGGAATTAAACCCTGGGACACGCATGAGCTACGCCGCCGGCGAACATTCAATACGCAAAGGAGACAAATGGAAAATTCGCCGCCCAGTCCGTCGGCGCCGGTCTCCGACTCCGTTTCACAGGGTTCACCGAACCGGATTCGGCGAAACACGGCGTGCACAAGTTGTCGGGATTCAAAGGTGGGTATCGGATATCGTCTCCCTTGGGTTTCGGCCCAGGCTCTGTTTTGTTTGGTTGACATTGGGCACTGACCGGTTACAGGTGAAATGTAATGCTAGTCTGACACCGAATCAACCCTGCCAGAGGTGTTTGAAGCTGGGCATTCAGTGTGTGGTCGATAAGTCTCACAAGCGTATGACCAGGAGAAGGTTCACTCATCCGTACCTGGACTTTGAGATGATTTTCTCACAGAAACCTTAGCAAACTCGAACAGCTCGAGAAAGAAGTTCAGACCATCAAGAACGCCGTAAACCCAAGCCCTGCCTCGGCGACCGCGCCACCGCACCCATCTACTCTCCCATTACCTAGCCCTAGTACCGCATATCCTATATTCTCGGACCGCCCTGCGTACCATTCACCCACCCGGATAAAGCTACCTGCATTGTCTCCTGTTCATAGTCGCCCACATGAACAGGTTCCTACGCCGACTCTCACCTCCCACACGACTCCTACCGGACATCCACGGCTGCCGAGCCAGCCCCGAGCACTCGGGTCCCGCGTGTTTACTGGAGAAGACATCGATTTCTACTTTGACCAGTACTCTTCTTCCATGCCTCTTGTGGAGATTTCACTAATGTATTCGAAGCTATTTTGAGCATTATCATCCGTACTTCCCGATCGTTCGGTCCCAAGACCCCGATCGGTGTTACAAGATCTGCCCAGCACTGTTTTGGACAATCATTACAGTCTCCTGCCGTCGCTATGCCAAAGATTCCGAAGTCTTCCAGTTCATGATTGATAATCTGCCCCGAGAGATATCGGAAGTTGCCTTTAGTCCCCCAATCAGCCAGTCGGCGGTAAACGCCCTGCTAGTACTTTCAACATGGCCGCTGCCTACCATCAGGTTCCTAAGTGACCCCTCTTCAACCTATGTTGCTGTCGCAATGAATGCCTCTCTCCTTTTGGGACTGCATACGGGGCGAGGGGCCCATCCGGAGTTCTGCATAGGATGTCGTCCTAAGGAACTTTCGGATGAGGAGGCGTGTTACACATGGGCCGGGTATAACATTATTGCTCAGAGGTGCGTTTTATCACTCGTGTTAAAGCCGTTCGTACACAGTCTAATGGCATACAGAGTCGCCGCGAATAACGGGTATCCAGCTGTGGCAGGATTCTTCAATGACTCGATAAGCAAGAACTCGGCCGGGAGGTCGTTGCCCGAGGTCATGGGCTACTTCGGCCTGCTGTATGAGACACAGAGATTCTGCAATCGAGTGAGCCGAACCATGTTTGCATGCAGTGAAGACTCGGATGGTGTGCCAGATTCAGTTGTTCTCCTCTTAGAGGACGAAATTGACAAGATCAAGCAACCATTGTTTCGCAATAACTCAGGTTGGCTGTCCGTCCCTAGTTTAAGGCAATGCACTAACTGTTGTTAGATCTGGAACTCTTTACCATTCTCGCCGCGCAGCTAGAAGTCCAAAGCTACTACTTTATCCCACTTCCAACAACCGACCAAGCATCCTTCAAGCGTAACATAAACAGAGCATACAGCACGGCCCAAGCAATTATCAATCTAAGTCTTCGGCTGGATGACACCCACCGATTCTTAACACATGCGCCGCAGCATGTCTTCCGCACGGTGCTAGATGCCAGTGTTGTCGTATTTGATATGCTGGTTTCCAGTCAAGTAAGCGACATCGAGTTCGCTACAGCAGAAGTATCCATCAAAAACGCTCAAGCCGCTCTCCGCCAGTGTTCAGTCCAAGATGGAGACTTTGCCATGCGGGTTCTCAAAATGTCCGAGTCATATTGGACCCTGAGGCACCTCCTACCACCCTTGGCGGATCCGATCTCAAACTATCCGCATCGCATAGGAGCCGTGTTGGCTTTTGGGTGTCTCAGGAGATGGAAGAAGCAGCTGGATAATGCCAGGCAGAAAGGTGCTCTGCAAGGTCAAGCGACCCCGGTCCCTGGTAAGTGCTCGTTATCTAGAAGGCAACAGGCACATCTCTAATCCCGCAAAACAGCTGCGACTGCCGATTCCAGTACTTTGCCGATTAGTGATCCATTGCAAGACATCGATTGGACGATGCTCATGGACGATTTTGATTGGAATACCGGAGGAGAGCCAGGGTTTCTGGGGTTGTCCTAGTAGTGCGAAGTTTTGTATTTTTTCTGTAAAAGCCAGGCTTGACCAAGCGGTTGGGAAGGGTTACCCTCATTGGGCTGGGAGCATTGAACATACGATATGACGACAAGCATGGCAAGGGTGAGGCAAGTAGCACATGGCCATTCTCCTGGCGTTTTATAGTCTTTTTTTTGACGTGAAAGGGTTACGATTAAGCATCGGTATGACAACAAGCAACTACTGTGCAATCAATATTGCACTTATGCACGAGGAAGCAAGTTAGCAAGTGATAAAAGATCGTCAAGAGCGCCAAGAGACAATCGTACGGTTATCTCCCTATTCAAGTCCACCTCCTCTCACAGGTGCCAATCCACATGCCCCAAGCCAAAACCTTGCCATCAATAGCTTCCGCGACCTGGTCCCGGGTTGCCTTTTCAGCCAGCATCTTCCGATCAAGCTGCGCATTGAGAGCAACGATTTGGAAAAAGTCTATACTGAGATCAGAATCTCGTAACCAGCATCTCTAGAGAAACGCACTCACATCTGTGGTTTCCATGGTTGAGCAATGGCTTCGGCGGTGCATAGACCTTGTTCCTCAGATTCTTGCCGTAGTAAAACCCGCCTTTCAGTAAAGCCTTGCCCCCATCTTGAATTTCGAAGTCTTCAGGGGTGAGTTTCGTCTTCTCCGGCGCAATACCTCCATAAATACTGCCAGCTATGAATAAATCCAGCCTTCCCGCATGGCAACATGGAAGACTCACCCATGGGCAATTGGGGTTGGCAATGGCGCGTCCGGATCCTCAACGACGAGGAGCCACTCCTTCACCATTGGGGCAATCTCGTCGGACACGCTCCATTCTAGGCTAGGAACCCGACCACCGCCCTCTGCAATATATACCGGCCCTAGAATGGCTGGGCTCTCGCCGCAGTCAGGAGAGGTGATGTTAATAGTTGGCTCCTTGTAGTTTGCGAAAGCTGGCCTTGTATAGAAGCTCTTGGCATCGTGTCCTTTGGCGTTCTTAACGAGGTAGCTTTGGTAAGCTCGACGTAGGCTGACATGTTGAATATTGGAGTGAGGCTCAATGGCTGAAGTATGGTGATGGTCAATGGGCCTTTTTGGGAATTGGAACGTATGATATCTAAGAATTGTCAAGGATATGCTTTGGTTGAACTATTACGACGAATTGTGAACTCGCGCTTCCTCACCTCGTTGACACTGAAACCAGAGGTTTACTGATCATTAGTGACAAGAGTCTTCCATGCCTTCTCATGTGGAATGCTCGCCGTAGACTACCAAAGTCCGTGTAAGCGCGGTGCCGATACGGCTACGCTACGGCGAAAGGGGAGGATTTCAGCATTGTGTCTCGATAAACCCTTCTCTCAAACTTGGACGACATCCGGTCATGCCAATATATCTCTGCTCGCCGTCCACTAGTCTAGACCTTGAAGTTATTAGAGTAGGCGGCCAAAGTCAGCCACCCGACCCGGGCTTGGCGAGGACTTGGAGACCATCCCGGAGGCCGCGGGGAGGAGTCCCCTGTAAGTTAGCGAACACCCCCCCTGTAATAACAGAGTGTGATTGGCACACCGACATTTATTAGCGACTCACGATGGGAAGGGAAAAAAGGTCCAACCACATAATTAGAGGGGACAATTGCTCGGGTGAAATTTGCAGAACAATTTTCATCGTGTTTTACATTTGACATAGGGACGTTGTCTACGAATAACTAATGTCTGCACGGATCGAGACAGTCATGGCTCAAGAGAAGGCATTCTTGTCTCATCCATATTATCCATCTAATGCTTCGATGCAAAACTTTGCAGAGAATGAATCTCCTGTTGTCGTTCTCATAGGCTCTTTCGCAGCCCTCATCAGCATCACAATCCTCACAGTCCAGGTTCTGGCCAGAAGATTCAGCCCAAACCTGACAACATCAGATCAACTTACAGTAGGCTGGTTCTCTCTATGTACGTATAGATTCGCGGCGAACCCCACGACAAGTATTTAACACTCTTTCCAGGCGGCTTCTTGCACTGCTTCTTCGAAGGTATGTAGGCCGTTTCCAACCCAATATCACGTTGACCAACGCGAATAACGATGATATAGGCTACTTCGTCTGGAACCATGAGGCTCTGGCGGGGCAACAGAGTCTGTTTGGACAGCTGTGGAAGGAGTACGCGTTGTCTGATTCACGATACCTGACTTCAGATCCCTTTATGCTATGCGTCGAGTCGATTACTGTGGTAGGTACCCCAAGCAAATGACCATTGGTGCTTTGGCCTTTTGCTGACAATCTCTTCAAGTTCTTCTGGGGTCCTCTATGCTGGTCCATAGTCATCAGCATCATCAGAGGCAGCTACCTCCGGCACCCGCTTCAGATCATCATGTGTATCGGCCATCTGTACGGGGTAGTGCTGTACTACTCGACTAGTCTCACCGAGTCCCACTTCAACGGCGTATTTCACAGCCGGCCGGAGTTCTTGTACTATTGGGTTTACTATGTCGGCTGCAATGCGCCTTGGGTGGTGGTTCCATCCGGTACGTACTGCCCTGATAGATCCCCGTCTCATATCATCTGCTGACCTCCTCTCAGTTCTTCTCATCGATAGTTTGGGGTCCATCAGATGTGCTTTCGAAGCACTGGAAAAGGCGGAGGTGACTCTGCAGAGACTTCGCGTGGTTATGGGCAGCAAGACCTTAGAGCCAAAGAAGAGTAGATAGACCGGAAGAATGAGCACGGCCGACTTTAGTGTCTCCCAAATGAAGCCAAATCCCAGTCCGACTTGGCTTTCAAGTTCCCAAAAAATAAGCAAATCCTTAATTGAAAAGACCGATTACTGGTATTCAACGGTTCTCACGATTGCCTACGTATCTCTTTATTGAACCTGCTAGTGTAAGTAGCAAAAGTCCTGGCTCTTCGAGAATCGGCGGCTATCCACTTTGGCGCCAGCGACCAGCAGGCAGCCAATCTAATCGTCTCATTTTCTCGATGTAACCACCACAGTTTCCTCAAACCTCCCTCACCCATCTCACAAGTCAGCAAACTGGAGTTACTTTCGTTCACAGTCGCATTTTACCTGGATTATGTTATAAGCCCCAATTAGATTACTAATTGGTCCGTGTTCACGTTCATCTCCTATATCAGTATCCCGAGTGTCTTGCGGAAGCGCACGACCAGGCAGCCAAACCGGTGGCGGTATAAGCTTAATCAACACCGAAGCCATGGGTGAATTTCCGGTCGAGGAAGCACCATTCCCGTTGACGGATATGGACAGATGGGTCCTCTCACAGACTGATGAGGAGTTTAAGAAGCATGACTGGGATGAATTAAGAACTATCATTGGTAATGCTTTCAGTAGACTACGATCACCTCACTGCACTCCCGAACCTAGAATCCACTAACATCTAGTCGTAGAGGAGAACAACCTGTCAGTCCTTAAAAGAAAGCCTTCTGACCTGCGCCGGTACATGAAATGGACAGCTGAAACCAAGGCCGAATACGGGTCTATGACTAAGTACCTCCTCGTCCACCGCCTTCCCAAGATTTGGGGCGAGGCTCCATTTACGCCAGTGTCGACGATCCCCTTTGCAAACCAATCGGACTACCGCGTGCTCGTGAACGACTGGCCGTATGGGCTCAGCTCCGATATTACTCATATCGTCGTGTGGTCCCGTACCACCATACCTACGGATCCGGAAACTGGCGACATGACTCCCAGTAGTAGGCAACTCGTGCAGGATTTCGTGAAGAGATACTTCGTGGACACGATTGGCTCGGATGGAGGGCAGCGAGTGATGTGGTTTAAGAATTGGGTTGCCTTGCAGAGCGTACGGAGCTTAGAACACATCCATGTCTTGGTCCAAAATGTAGAACCGGAGATCTTGGAGAAGTGGGCGCAGGAACAGCCCTGGCATCGTCAAGGGTGAGAGGGGTTTGATTTTGATTGACTGCAGGAGTATGGACCCTATCACCGCGGCCGACGCATGAGAGTTGAGGTCAGGCTTCACTATGCCGCGGCTCGTCGTTGCTTTCTGTTGCCTGCCGGCGCAGCTTCGTTGTTGGTAGCCTGCATCTGAGCCATTTTCTTCCCAGCTCCGAGCAGTCCGTATCCAGTATAGATACCATAAGCTGGCAAAACTAGCCACAAGAACCATCCCCAATTGCCAAAGAGAATGACGGCGGCCAATGAGGCCCAAGTAACCCAAACGACATCGAACATGTACTCCGTCAAGCCAGCGGCACCCAGATCCTCACCAGAGGTCTTGAGAGCGCCGCTGGGGTCGTACTTGGGCCGACCCGCATTCTCAAGAACAAACTCGCAGATGAGGGCTGGTATTGAGAAGATGAAGTACCAAAAGAGAGAACGGGAGTTGAAGAACAGGTGGAACTGGAAAAAGACGGCATTGGCGACCACTGATCCGATGTGAAGGTTGTTCAGCGCAGAGGCATTCGCCTTGGCAAGTTCTTTTTTCGCCTTTTGAGCCATGACTACTGTCTTTGTTTCCAGTGGTCTGAGACGCAGACCAGATCTGGAGGTCTAGGTCTGCTTGCTACTGGAATGCAGCTGCGTTTGAGGGTGGGAGGCGGAGCCGGGTTCTAGAGCTCGGGTCTCAGCGAGATATGCGATGTGGCAGATGGATGAAAGAGTCTGGGATAAGAGGGTGGCGGTTGGGGAAGAATGTCGAGGCTCAAAAAAGAGTGAGTGAGGTGTGACGAAATCGGGGTCGTGGATCTATGTATGTATCTCTCTGGGTGGACAAAGACAGGTGGTGGGTTCTGGAGCTTCTCCGTGTGGTACGGCACCAATTGCTGCCCACCTGCCCACCTGCCCACCTTCCCAGTGGAGACAAAACTCCCAACTTCCATTATTATCTGGCACACATGGGTATATTCATGAGACAGTACCTCACTATGACCTAGAGCACCCTATCTGGGTGCGTACCTAATTACTTACCTGCAGTGGCTAGGTACTTCCATCGTACAGGTGTCCAGACAGGCATACCTGGAATGGGGGGATCGTTATGGTGGGCTGGGAGTCGTGGTGGCAGGGGTTGCATTTTGGGGCTGGGCGCCTTCTGTTGCTGGGCGAAGGCGCTGGGCGGGCCGTCTGAACCAATGAAATCGTCTGGACCAATAACATCAGCGCGAAAGAAGGGGTTCGACAGCTGTGGACCTCCAGAAATCGCCATCAACACCCGGTTAGCCTTAGGTACAGTATCGTGCTTTCCCTCCTTTCACAGCCGTCTGTCTGTCTGTCTGTCTGTCTGTCTATTGACGTCGGGAGGATACTTATTTTTCTTCGTCTCCTTCAAGAAGCCGTGTGGTCGCTGCCCGAAGTTGTCGCCACGCTCTTCTAATGGATCTTGCATTTATGGTTCGGGAAACACGGTAGTCGTGCTGCTCTAGTTCTTCGCTGAATCCATTCGTCCATCGTCCCACCACCCCCCGAATCCAAACATTCACGGTCCCACCATCCGGTCGTTCACGAAAGGCACCCAACACGACATCGACAACTCTCAGCGCGTGCCCCATATTCAAACTGTCCGTTCAGTCACTCTGAATGCCCATTCTCCCTGGCGGCCTCTCTATTGTTGCTCATAATTTTTAATGCCTGCGGCCAAAAGACCAGTCATTGCCTCTCTGTTGACTGGGTCTCTTCTTCGCGACCGAACGTGTCACAGACTTGACGAACACCAGCATTCCTGGTTTATTCTTCGACTCGGCACCGATCTCCTGACATAGCTTTGACAGCTGCCTCCCCGCGCAGGCTAGCACAACATATCATTGCCCACTGTCGGGATTCCCTTTCGATCCACGCCTTCCCATGGCCACGGTTCCTCGTCGACAGTAGCCCCGTCTAATTTGCGCCGAAACTCTCTGCATATCCCACCTCCGAACATGGCGCCAACAAGCGCAGCTATAACGGGCTTGCTGCGACAGGTGGTTTACTACCACCTCGACAACAACTCGTACGAGAATGCTCTTTTCTTCGCCGAGAGGCTCACTGCCCAAGACCCAAAGTCGAGCGAATCAGCCCACCTTCTGGCTCTATGCCATTTTCGTCTGGGCGATTTCAGATCAGCATATGAGGTCAGCAGAACCTCTGCATATCGGGGAACGAATCTCGGTGCCGCCTGGGTCTTTGCGCAAGCTTGCTTGACGTTGGAGCGGTACCGAGATGGCATCCAGGCGCTAGAGAAGGCGAGGGATAAGGGCACGCTCAGGTCAAACCTGGGAAAGCATACTCCTTCTTCTCGCGCGCTGTATCCTGACGCCGCTGCTGTGCTGTGCCTCTTGGGTAAGCTCTACCGGGCTTATGATGACAAGAAGCGGGCTATTAGCTGCTTCGAAGAAGCTCTCAAGATCAACCCGTTCATGTGGGATGCCTTTACAGGTCTTTGCGACATGGGCGTCAACGTCAGGGTTCCGAATATCTTTAGGGCCAACGAGTCTCTGGTACAGTCGTTCGACCAAGACGTGGGAACTGTGCCAGTGGAGCTGAAGGAGAGCACCGCTGCGAATTCTCTTGAGCCGATGGCAAAGAAGCCCTCAGTGCGGGCTGTTATCGATTCGGCAGATCCGTTTGAGCTAAACCGTTCATCAACATATCAGGACATGCCGTTTGGTAGCAATGTCTTCTCAGGAGAAACGGAAGAAAATGACTTTATGTCCAAGATTGCTGCGGCGAGATCCAGGTTGGCCCCCCCTATCCTGAGCAACGGAGGGTCGGATGGGATGGAAACTCCTACAGGCCCGGTATCAGTGGCGGAACCCCAAGTTGCGCGGCCGGCATTTGGAACAGAGCCTCCTCAGGCACCAGCGAGGAAGGTTCGCACGGCTCCACCACCGGAGCCAGGTCTAGTCGAGGCGCCGCCGAGAATCAGCTACAAACTAGGGACCAAACGAGTCGCTAGAGCACATGATAAGGGACAGGACCAAGCCGTGGAGCTGTTATCCGATCCGCCAGCTGCTGCATTTCGGTCGTCATTTGCCACGACGGAGAGGAAGAGAACAGTATCAGGGCATCCAGTCCAGGCCAGACAGAACTCGGAGGAACCCGGTGCTCCGCAGAGGAGAAGCGCAAGGCTGAATATGTTTCGGCCCTCGGTGACCAAAGCGAACTCTGGAGCTGCCACCATCGGTGCTGGCGCCACTCGGGAATTGAAGAAGGCTAGACCCCCGATTTCCCGGATTATGCGACCTGGCTCCAGCGGCTCCAGTGTGGGCAGAGTAGTTAGTGGCAACAGAAAGCCTTTGGAAGAAAACAGCATGGATATTGACCATGCGGAAATGTCGCGTATCAGAGAGCCACCGGTTGTGGCGCCTCAAATACCGAAACCGACAGAACCCGAAGCAGCCAGGATCGAGGAAGCCTTGAAGTGGATAATGGAATTGTTGAAGAAGCTCGCGGTTGGCTACTACTCGCTTTCGCAATTCCAGTGCCAGGAGGCACTGCAGGTATATAGCTCCCTGCCTCGGAGCCAGCAGGACACGCCCTGGGTGCTTGCCCAAATGGGACGAGCGCACTATGAACAGGCAGCATACGCAGAGGCGGAGAAGCCGTTCAGAAAGTTGCGAGTGCTTGCGCCGACGAGAATGGATGATATGGAGCTCTACTCCACTATTCTCTGGCACCTCAAACGAGAGACAGACCTTTCCTTCCTCGCCCACGAGCTCGTCGATTCGTCTTGGCATTCTCCGCAAGCGTGGTGTGCGCTGGGCAACGCCTGGTCCTTGGCCCGAGACCACGAACAAGCCCTGCGATGTTTCAAGAGGGCAACACAACTGAATCCCAAATTTGCCTATGCCTTCACGCTTCAAGGACACGAGCATGTTGCCAACGAAGAATACGAAAAGGCCCTCACTGCATACCGACATGCGGTTTCGGCAGACCGACGGCATTACAATGCATATTACGGCATTGGCCGAGTTTACGAGAGGCTCGGCAATTATGAAAAAGCCTACACGCACTTCCACGCGGCCTCTATTATCAACCCTACCAACGCGGTGCTGATCTGTTGTATCGGCACCATCTTGGAGAAGCAGAAGCAGATTCTGCCTGCCCTGCAGTTCTTCAGCAAAGCAACCGAACTCGCACCCCGAGCTGCACAAACCCGATACAAGAAGGCCCGGGCCCTCCTGGCAGTTGGGCAGTTAGAGGCTGCGCAGAAGGAACTCATGATCTTGAAGGACTTGGCCCCTGACGAAGCCACGGTGCACTTCCTGCTAGGGAAACTGTATAGGAGCATCAACGAGAAGCAGTTGGCGGTGCGCCACTTCAGCAACGCCCTCGCTCTGGACCCGAAGGTGAGCATCACTGGCTTGAGGGCTTGGAATTTTGTTACTGACAGGCGTGATACAGGCAAGTCAACAGATCAAGGAGGCGATTGAAAGCTTTGAGGATGAAGTTGGAATGGAAGACTCTATGATGACATGAAACCATGAATATGGGGAACGTTTCTCGACATTGGCATAGTTACCCACGGGTTTGCAGCGTTTTGTGTGCCTGGAGTTCAAGATCATCGCTCGAACCAAGGGACCACGGGATAGTGTGAGTTGAAGAAACAGACGTACAAGGTTGGGAAGCGTGGCACCAGGACATGACGGCACGCTGCATGGCATCGGCGTTCAGGATAGCAAAGGAAGAAGGGCAGGCATATCGGGGCTTGGGCTTGGAAAGGACGAGCAACAGAGCCGGCCCAAACAGGCGGGATTGCTGTCCTGTTCTGTGTATCAGTACCGTAGCATTGCATTGCAGCATGTGTATAGTAAGCTGTAGGAAACTGAGAAGCTAGGCAAGGCAAATCATGCTCAAACTGATGTGGTGGTGAGGGCGTAGTATCGTCGAAAGCGCGCAATTCCTCAAGAGACATCTTTAATCACGATGCTATGCTCGATGGCTGTACATTCATTCAGGCCCGGATATGATTCTATTGTGCTCCCTCTTCTGGAAAGATGATGCCCTACAACCAACCAACCCCTGATCATCTAAAAGGCTTCCTCCATAGAAATATGCCCCGAAATGATTTAGCACGACCTCACAGATGGCGTGGCGAAGCGCTTGGCCTCATCTCGATACGACTGGCCCGTGGATCGAGGAAGTACGTACAGTGGGCGGGCGGCTAAAGATCGGGCGGCCGGTGAGGCACGGACAAGGGATCAAACGTCGACCACCCAAAAAAGGCCGGGAACCCAAAAAATCGGGAAGGGGAAAGCAAGTAAGCTCGGACCAGCTGGGAAGGGAAGGCAAGGGGGGGCGTGCGGGGCGCATTTTCCTAGGTACTGTACGCAGCAGAAAATCAAAACAAGCCCAGCACCTACCCACCCAAAATAACGCGACTTCTGAACGATCAATGGCACCCGCATTTTTAAACAAGCAGTACTTGCCAGGAATTAAGGCAACAGGTACATCCGTACCGCCCTCGATTTAATTTTTAGAATAATAAATCACCACACTCGCTCCCCCCCGGCCACAAATGGACTAGCTTACTGATTCCGCCGCAGCGCAATCAGCCTGCAGCACCCTATTTATTTGCAATTCCCCTCCACTCCCCAGTTTTCCCTCCTCTCTCTTACTTTTCCTCTTCTATCGCGACTGTCCACCATCAACAAACGTCATCCCAAAATATCATCAAAACCGTCTTACAGACGCGCTTATTCCATCCACTAAGAAGCATCTACTTCATTTAGTACCTCATTCAAGATGACTGGACGTAAGTAACTGCTCTGTTTCTACTACCTCACTGTCGTCGTCTCGTCGTTGCTGTCGTGTTATGCATCGCTGTTCATTGCTGCTGCGTGCGGTTTGGTGAGGCGGTTCCGTGATGCTTGGCCCGCATCCGGACGCGTCCACCACTCACGCGTCAGCACTGGCACGATGCATTCCATCGGCTTCCACTTTCGGCTTCCTGTCGTTGCATTGTACTGACGTGTTATCTATACAGGCGGCAAAGGCGGAAAGGGTCTCGGCAAGGGTGGTGCCAAGCGTCACCGAAAGATTCTTCGTGACAACATCCAGGGTATTACCAAGCCCGCTATCCGACGTCTCGCTCGTCGAGGTGGTGTCAAGCGTATCTCGGCCAGTAAGTTATACCAGCCTCACTCGCTACCAGCCGTGTCTAACAATTCCCAGTGATCTACGAAGAGACCCGAGGTGTCCTCAAGTCTTTCCTCGAGGGTGTCATTCGTGATGCTGTCACATACACCGAGCACGCCAAGCGAAAGACCGTCACCTCTCTGGACGTCGTCTACGCTCTGAAGCGACAGGGCCGAACCCTCTACGGTTTCGGTGGTTAAACATCTCGCTCCCGCTACTAGATATTTGGATCTTTGTTGGGTCTGGATTTCCTGGGTGAGATGGATGGATGGATTACAGTGAACTCTGAGGGGCGGCTGGTAATGGGCATGGTACATTACGTTGAATTTACAGGCGTTGGGGAACCTATCAACCAGGATTATGACTGAAAGGCGTCGACTGGTAGACGCATTGTCTAAATGAAATACCACCATGAACAACACACACCTGCGTTTCTAAACCGTGACTGCTGATAAATGTAATGACGCGTCCAATGTTTACACCCGCTGACACCGAATTTCCGGTCCTGGAACTCCAGGCGCCAATGTCCCATGCTGAGCTCGTGACACATGTCCACAACACGAACTGGAGACAGTCCCAAGCAAGTTGCAAGTCTTCTCCTGGCAATTCACAAATATTTCCTCCCCGCTGCCGCCACCCTTGATCTGAATACGGGACTCTTCAGCTCCATATTTGCCTTGTAGAACGGACTCATGATGGCTTTGACCCAATTCTCGTAAACTTCCAAGAAGAAACTCTTGATCGCCTCCTCCGTTGCAGCGCTCGTCGGGTTCGCGCCGATCGCAGTCGATGACCGTGAAGATGCCGAAGTCGACGGTGCCAGCGGCTGGTGCAGAAGGAGGAACTTGACGTTACCGCCGGTGACGAAGCAGGAGATGTAGTTGTTAAAGAACTTGTCCACACCCTTGAGATACCTAGAATTTGTTAGTCGCTTCCGGACAGGGAGAAGAAATGACGGAACGAGTAAGCCTACATCTGGCCGGAGGCCCATTGCACCTCCTCGACAATGTCGAGACTGCTGTGTAGGATGAACTGGTTCAGATGTCGGATCTGCTCGTTGAAGCGGGACAGGCCATCGCCGCCCTGCTTGGATGTGCCAAACTCATACTCGAAAATAGGGTTGTCCTGGGTTCCAACTATCGCGAAGTAGTACGACATGATTGCCGGATGATCATGGAAGGTTCGTCGTAGAACGATAGCCCAGCGGAATGTCGGGGTTTCTTTACGGATGGGGAACGAAGCTATCTTGACCGAGATCCGTGGGGCTCATAGTGGATCCCCAGCGTCCAATGCGCTGGAACAAAATCCGATACAGTGATTGGTCCCGCCCACAGGCCGCAGGTGCCAAACCTGACCTCTCATAATCCCAATCCCGTCGTCCGCCCATTGAATTTTCCGGCGCGAGCTTCCCACATCCAACACACCCCAGCCAACAAAAAATCCCAACAATGTTCGGGGCTTTCCGCGTCACGAATCCCCTATCCGGGGGCCTTCTCTGGAAGATCCCGTGGCGGCTGTCCAAGTTCCAGAAACGAAGACAACGAATGAGGCTGCGGGCCGTGGACAGCGTGGTCTCGACCGTGGAGCAGGCGCTGGCGAAGAACGGCGAGACGGTGGCCAGCCTGGAGACGTGGAAGGCGGATATGCCGACCGAGGCGGAGATGCTGCCGAGGGACAAATACACGATGTTCAACCGCTACGAGAAGAGGTATCGCAAGGGAATACACAGTGAGTCTTGAGGCTCGAATCGCGCAAGGGGGGGCGATGTGCTAATACTGGATAGAACTGCCAAAGTGGACGAGAGTTTCACAACGATTGAACCCGCCTGGTTACTAGACGACTTCTATTATCGATCTTCGGCAAGGAGTATTGTGAATTGGGTTCGGGGAAGGTAGAGCATCTCAGCGCTCTGCTCGGAACCCGTTACGGATTGTGGGAATACGATGTACAACAAGACTCGGGAAGGATGGATATGTGCCATTAAGGAGGATCGTAGTGCGCCTATACAAGGGCAAATGTTGGGTGAATGTTTCGTCTGAAGTGTACACTAAAGTCGGGCGATGACATGGGATTCATTAGACAGGGGAATATGCGGCCTGTTTGCATCACATTTTCCATACGCATGCCATCTTGCCAGAAACCTATCTTGCATTCATGTGTTTAGGGTATCCATAGCGAAGCCGAGAGGCTGAATCCACTCCGCCTACCTCATTTTCCCGAGAGCCTGCTCCGTCTCCCTCGCATCCCTTGCATGAGCATCTTGCATTCATGTATTTAGGGATCCATACCGAAGCGGAGGCCGAAGCCACTCCATCTACCTCATTCGCCCATAATCCTGCTCCGTCTCCCTCGCGTCCCTAGCATGAGCATCCCGCATTCGCTCCTGCTGCAGTGCTCGCCCAATGCCCCCTCTGCCCTCGTCAAACTCCTCCCGGTACTCATCACGCACCTGGCCACCCGACTTGCCGCGCCCGTACTGGCGCCCCTCTTCGAACCCGGCGTCCAGATCTGTCCGGATCACGCGCTCGTCGAGCTTCGTTCCCCCTATGTATTTCATGCAGTCGAGCGCGTCTTGGTGTGTGTAGTACTCGACGAAGCAGAATCCGCACGGCGTCTTGTTGAAGCGGTCCAGACCCATCACCAGGCGTTTGATTTCGCCGCATTTAGAAAAGAGTTCGTAGACTTGTTCCTCGGTAGTGTAGAAGGATCTGCAAATGGGTGTCAGTGAGTTCTTCAGCTGCAGGCGCAACAGTGTCATCGGATTGAAGTAGAAAAGCGTGGTTGAAGTAGAAAGCGTGGTAAAGAAGCTGCGAGAAAACGTACAGGTTGCCGACATAGAGGGTTGTAGCGGCGGCAAGAGGATCCTCTGGCGGTGCCTCCTGCTTCTGCTCCATGGACTCGTCCTCGCCATCGCGGTGATCGTTG
This sequence comes from Reticulascus tulasneorum, assembly GCA_001557505.1. Taxonomy (NCBI): domain Eukaryota; kingdom Fungi; phylum Ascomycota; class Sordariomycetes; order Glomerellales; family Reticulascaceae; genus Reticulascus; species Reticulascus tulasneorum. The sequence goes on along the minus strand of LSAX01000010.1, from coordinate 1,805,692 downwards.
CGTCTTCGTTTGTTCTGTGAACCACTGTTAGAATCAGACTGCCTTGTGTAGAGAAATGGCCATGCCTTGTTGTGATAGTAAGCGCTCGGCTTGTCGAGCCGGTCGACCGTGTTTCGAAAGTTTCCCGGCATTTTGCCCGCTGATGTAGTTGTGAAGCTTTTGAAGTTGACGATGCAGGTTGCAACTCGGTATGTAAACCGCACTTTTAGCGACGGGAGCTCCGAGTGGGTCTCGGTGAGGCTCGCCTGCCAACGCGCTAGCTACCTAGTGCAGCCGCGACTTTTTTTTGGGGGGCCTGAGCTCATTCGCCTTAAGCGCGAGCAACACTTCACAACAGCATCACATATTCACTTGCAAACCTCGAGAGCGCGCATGATCTGGGAATGACTACTGCTGCTTTCGGACTGTTGGAAACACAGCATCCTATCCTGAAGCCATTTCCCCCCTCGATACTAGCACAATGCCGAAAATAAAAAGCTACACAGCACCCTGGTTGACCCAGGGTCCCAGCTTGTTTGCACCAGCTCCTGATGCTGCGACGCAATCACCATACTCGTCGAGGAAGAAAAACCCGCCAGGACCGAGGAGGACTATCGCGAGACGAGGCACAGAAGTCTTTGTCGCAGTGGGGAAGGAGATTCGATGGGCGGACTTGGCGTATCTGAAGGACAAATGGACATCGAAGAGCTCCCGACGCCGCTCAGGTGTTCGATTCAAGCGCGAAGACTCTGCGCAGTCTCTGGGGCAAGATGATGGTGTTCTTACGTCGAACGAGGATACTTCGACCGCTCAAGGATTTCGAGTATGTTTACATGGCGTTACCTTTCGACCGGTGACAGAAGAGGGTGGCAGTATGTCCACACAGCACGGGGAGGACTGCCCTCGATTTTGTCATCGGTTGCCCCTTGAAGACTGAGACTAAAAGTGTGCAGATTATGAAAACACCTGTGGCCGACGACATCCGACAGCTCATTATCTCCCCGAACGCGGACTATCTGGCTATTCTGACTACACATACGGTGCATATCTGCGTGGTGCCCGACTCGTCACACCTCACTGCAGACGATACTGGACCGTTGAAGCCTCGGATCTGGACATTAGGGCCAACCACCCATGTAACGTCGCGCTCGCCCGTTGCTTCTGCTTTGTGGCATCCGTTGGGGGTAAAGGGCTCCTGCTTGGTTACTATCACGAGTGATGCGATCGTTCGACTTTGGGAGCTATCCCTTACGGATAGATGGTCATTTGATTCTCCAACGCTTTCAATTGATCTGAAGAAACTAGTCGACGGGAAAACTCTGGATCAAGATTTTACCGCATCTACATCGGCGACGAACAACGGGTTCTCTCCAGATTCTGTGGAAATGCAAGTAGCGTCTGCATGTTTTCCTGCAAGAGGGTCAGGTGGTTGGGGTCCCATGACACTATGGCTCGCAATGAGAGAGGGAGATGTGTACGCCCTGTCCCCCGTCTTGCCCCAGCGCTGGGCGCCTCCCCCCACGCTGATACCATCACTATCTGTCGCCATCGTCGCCAAGGTCGCTGCGATTGAGGACGACCCCACGATTCCTGATCACGCCAAGCTCTTAGCACAGCAGCAACTTCAATGGATGGGTGAAATCGACTCGCAAGAAGCCCAGACCATCGAGACTTTGCCGGGGGAACCCGACATCGAGGTCTACACCCGACCTTCTCGACCTGGCGTCGTGCCAAGACTGCAAGGACCCTTTGAGTTTGATGCTGACCCTGAGAGCGAAGATGCAATGGATGCGTTGCTGACTGATATACTCATAATCGGAAAGAAGATCGACGAAGAGGAGCTAATGACGGGAGAAGACGAGGATTTAGAGTTCGACGAGGGTGACCAGGAAGGGCTTTCCCTGTCCGTTATTTGCCTACTATCTACTACGGGCCAAGTCAGAGTCTACTTGGACTTGGAGGGCGTTGAAGCCCAATGGTTGCCCCCGAAAGGGAAGTCCAAGATTGGACGCCTCATCTCGGCCGCCGATCCCCCCAGCCTGCTGACCTTCCAATGCATCGATACCCTAGCGCCGACGGAAGTCGACGACGATGGTTGGCCAGTCTTCTCATCTGATGTAATGTCGCGCTACAACTTTTATGTTACTCATCACAGCGGCATTAGCTTCTTGTCCCTAGCGCCGTGGGTCTTCCGCCTCGAAAGCGAGCTTCAGGGAGAGTCGGAAGCTGGCTCCGACTTCAGACTCGGCCTGCTCATAAACGGCCAAAACTCTACCCGAGACAGGCTGTTCACGCAGCCGTCAGGGGATGTCGCGGTGCCCCTGGCCGCGAGTGCCGCGATACGCGATCCAGATCTCGGATATTTTCTGCTTTCCGCAACCCCCTACGAGCCAATAGCACTCACGTTTGATTCGCCCGAGGACGACTTCGAGCCGACCCGGCAGGAGTCTCTGTTCCACGAAAGAGAACCTACAAACACGCAGCCACTAGACTTTTACGAGCCTCGCCCGGTTTTTCAGGCATCCCGCGCCTTCGACGAGGAATCTGCACTTCCCACTCTGTTGGGCAAACTACGAAGCTCCAAGCACAGAACCATTCTTAAGTCGGAAGTTCGCCTTTCGCCTGCCACGCTGTCGATCTTTATGGATGCCCACCTCGTCCTTAGTGAGGATAGTAAACGGTTGGGCATAGCAGCAGCAGAACTCTTCAGGCGGTGCGCAGCGTTACAGGATGAGCTACGGGACCAGATAACCAAGGCGAACGAAGTGAAGGAGAGGGTTGATAGGATTGCGGGCAACGGCCGGGATGGCGAGGGCGAGAGCGACAACACGAGATTCGAACGACGGATAGCAGAGGCTCAAGAGCGACAGAAGGTCTTGACGCGACGATTGGACGACATGCGCAAGCATGTCAGCAAGGCCACGACGCGCGAGCTCAGCTTCAAGGAGCTAGCATTCGTGGAAGAAGTCAAGAATCTGGAAGCCAGCGTCCTGGGTTCTTCCACGGACCAGGGCGGGGTATCGAAGCAACAGAAACAACTACGGAAACGATTCGACGACGTTCGAAGGTTGCGAGATGAGCTGGTTGCCGAGGTGGAACGAATCCAGAAGGAGAGCGACGGAAAGGATGGAAAGGACGGACATGTGGCAGGGACACCGGTGCCTGACCTCAAGATACCGTCTGAGATCAGGAAGGCGAAGCTCCAGCAAGTAATGGGTTTGCTGTCTCGGGAAACAGCACTGGTCGAGGCTGTCAGCTCCAGGTTGGAGCGGCTACAGATGTAAGGATATGAATGCTTGATGCCCAAGGGGTTTGGATGTATTCGGGATAGTTCGGGAGCCTGGAGAGGAAGTAAGGCGGCAACAGGTAGATTCGGGATTCATATTGGTAGCCTTACATTTGGCCGTCGTTTGATACATTCCGCTCCCAACCGAGTCAGGCGAAGATTGCCAGTGTAGTGCCCCAGACATGGCGGTAGTGCACAAGGTGAGCCTTGCCACCACAGATGATCGGCGCGGCCTCCGGAAGCCAATAGTGGTGTGACGGGAAGTGCCCGAGGCGGACGACAACCAATGATGAGGGCAGGCAGCCTTGTAACTTTCTTAGTCGAGGGAGCCCAACCTTCAACCCCCCCCCCCCCCTTTCTCTCTCACCCCAAAACTGGCTGTGGTGGCGGATATGTGCTACTACGTAGTGTGCATGCACTATTACATCTGTACCTTCACCTGCATTGCTCACCCCGGTCAGGCACGCACCGAGGAAATCTCCCAGTCGCAATTGGCTTCTACCCCCATTTCGGCATTTTTTGTTGAGCCAGGGCATCCCAAGCTTGGAAAGGGCGCACAGAAAGAATTTCGCACGGGCAGTCCAAAAATGATAGGCAGTCTCTACACATGAAGCGTTCATTGCATTTGGGGATCCTCCCCTTCTCGATCGTGGCCACATCCGCGTTGCGGCACCGTGCGAGTCAGTTCCTGTCAAGTCTCACCTTGGTTTTGACCGCTTCTGTTTCCACCCACCGCTCGCCACGTAGAGGTACGTCCACCGGACTCATGACCCTGTGGCAGAGCCAAAACCGGGAGATTTGGGAACAGGGTGCGGTAAGGCAGGTAGGCAGGGAGGCAGGCAGGCAGGCAGCATGGGCATTGGATTCAAAGGGCCCCTCAACAAGACCCCGAGAGCCAACGGCGAAGTTGGATTAGTCGTCTGCCACAATACGTCTGTGCCATGGGCATTGTGTGCCCTGGCGACAGGAGATACTACTGGCCGTTCCATCCTGCCATGGGCGAATGGGCATGTAGATGTCGACTTCGGTGGGGGGACTAGTGCCTCTCTAGGCCATTCCTGAACTTCCATTTTGAGGGCCCAGCTGTCCCAAAAGGCGGTCCGGGGTGGCTGGCGCCTTTAGTAGGGCATGTTCACGACACTGAACCCAAGTTTTCGTATTGGATTGGATGGCCAATTTTTTTTTTCCCCTTCCTTCGGGGCCATTCATGTTGTCTAGTGACGATGATTCTCTTGACCTTGTCGTCGGAGCTCCGGTGTGTTAGATCGCCTGTCGCCAAGTTTGCGACATTGACCTGGATGCGCACCATGCAGATGCCCATCCTATCCGGCATTCGGAATGGCTTCCAACGATGTGGCAGCCGTTCGTTCAAAACCCGCCTCACTTTTCCAAAGCATTCTCTCCATCTGTGTGTACTTCTGTCTTACATAAGCCAATTGTCTTGTCTTACAGATGTATACATCATGCAAGCTGCAGCTGCGTGCCACAAAATGGCATCTATATAAGTCCTGAGTCGGCGCTTGGTCTACATCCGGCCAAAGTTCCCTCCTCCTCCCCATCTTGCCCTCTCATCCCTCCCTCACCCTCTCCATGTACGTGCCATTGCGTTCGTTGCCCGTGTCCAAACCATCGTCATCCCCGCCAGCACGCACAATGGCCACCGAAGTATCCGCCCTCGCAGCGTACCGCGAGCAGATTGCCGGTATGGTCATTAGCTTCTATACCTCCGTCGCTTTCTTCAACTAACGGGTGTGGATCAGCCAACATCTGCTTCTTTTCAGGCCGGCGTGCGCAGGTCGACATCGTCACAGCCCGAACACCACTGGGGGAATGGAAGGTCTACGCCGTCAAAACCGGCTCGGGCAAGCGAGAGGTGGTGATTTGCGAATCTGCGGATACTCTCCAGCAGGCATTCGACCGCCTGCTCGTCAAATCTGCGGAGGCACTTCACAACTACGTCTCGGCCAATGGCTTTGGGCCAGTCAAGAGCGTCAAAACCCGGACTCTCGGGTCTGAAGATGACTCTGCAGACTCCGACGCATCTCATTCCACAGCTCTTGGCGATTCTGAGATCATCACGGTTTGTAAAAGTTCACCGTCCGACAGCTCGCCCTCCGACAGCGATGACGATTTTGTCATGGCACGCGAGAAGGTGAAATCCAGACGCCGAAAGAGCCACCGCAAGTCCAGAGTCCCCAGCACCCGGGGATCGCGAGATGGCGGTGACAGCGGCTCGGAAAGCGATGTCAGTTGCATGCCTCGAAAGCGCGCATCACCTGGCCCTGTGACGTTCGTCCCCCTCGTGCCAACTATCACGGCGCGATCGCACCCTCCACCGCCGCCGCCAAACTGGACCCCAGGACCGAGACACTACCAACCACCACCCGCGCCAGTCTCCCCGATGAATCAACAGCTACCCCCACCACC